>VXBL01006104.1:445010-683688 GCA_013400195.1 Aramus guarauna | reverse complement strand
ACCGGCGGTGCGCCGAAGTGTATACTCAACCAGTGTTTCTCCCTCTACTTCCCTCATGCTCTCCTGGCAACCCTTCATTTTCAGGTGCTGAAATGGAACATAGATTAGTTGCAAGTAATTTGTTTTCCATTTTATTCATGGAATTATCTAACTGCAATGGCTACTGTTAATAACTAATTAAAACTTAAATTGTATACTCTAAGGACATAGACACATTAAAATGGAATAGAAAATAATGCCTGGTTGCAAATCCTTTGTTTACAGTGCAGCTAATCATCCTGCAGAGCTGGGATAAGAGGGGCTGCATATCCCCTGGTATGAGAAAATAAGACCAAGAGCAAAGGTGGCTGAGTCCTACGAGTTCTTGCTGGCATGGAAGAAGTGTCAATCCAACAGTATTTTGGCCTGAGGGCAATGGAATCAACTTTGAAGAATACTATCTCATCATGTGTAACACTGTAAAATTGCAGACAGATGCGAGACAACTTTTAAGTTACCTTGACCCTAAGATAAGTGGAGGTCTGATGGCGAGCCTGATGTAAATCCTCCTAAGCATTAAAAGACTTGGTACATTTTGTTGCTGTCTGAGCCAGAGATCAATTTCTGGATGACCCTGATCTAGGAAAGATGTCTTGAAGGATGGGTCTAAGATCAATCATTACAATCCTAGAAGTCAAATTTCCTGAGCCTCTCTTTACATGTGCATTCTGTGGGCCTGGATGCTTAAATGACTGGCAGATGCTCCATGTAAAAATTACTCTCTTCGCATGGGAGGAAGAATTCCATATCTGCCAATTAAAAATATTTCATAAGAATATAAGAAAGTCATTGTACAGGATCAAGACTCTATTTAGTCTAATTTGCTTTGTCATAGGACCAGATGCTACAGGTGCAAAAATAATCTTAGTTCTGGCATTTGATATCTCAGCAAACATAATCCATTCCCTTGTGCGTGAGTTCTAATTACCCTTCATTACAACTGTTTTTCCCAAAGAACTCCAGCCTCAGTTATTGCTTAGAGTGAATGCTGGTCAATTAAGCACCCAGCAGGTATTATTTTGTTTAATCCTTATTGTTCTTTATAAAACGTGTTAACATGTCAGAATATTTATTGCATGCTATTCAACCATTAGTTTAAAGACAGAATGACTGATTCTGGATGAACTTTTCCATGTCTCTCATCCTTGTATTATTACAGAACTTCACAAAAAAAGTAATGGATTAATCTGCAATGTACCCCTATAAGACAATACGGAATTATTATCCCTAATTTAATTAAAAGAGAGAAAATCATCTTAGCACTGAAGGGTAAATAACTTCATTTGGATGGAACTTCTGAAAATCAGGTAAGTTTGGTGAACAAAACTAAAGTACAAGCCATTAGTAACCCCTCCTGTTGTCTAGTCCAAGCAAGATAATTTGCAGAAAGCAGATGTTCTATTGAATGGACAAAACCAAATACCAGTTGAGTAGGGCAACCTCTCAAATCAACCTCTGAGATCCTCCTCCTTTTCTCTTCTCTTTGATCTACTATCAAACTTACAATATCTGCAAATAGGGCTTAGACTATAGCAAACACCTTCCAGTACACAACCTTAATTCATCCATTTAAGCAGGTCCACCCCGTTGAATGAAAAAGCATAAAACCCGTGGAAAATATGCAAATGTGGCATATAATAATATACCATCTTGCATACACTCAGAAGAGGAAATTTAATGAATGTGTATCAAAGTATACTGTGATCAACAAATATAAATTAGCTACTCTTGTCAACAATACACAAGCACATGATCCTATCCAATAAAATCAATGTCTATTTTGATACTGAATTCAACAGGAGCAGAACTAAACTCCACATATCTGTTCAAAGGAGATGGGTTGCTAAACCAAAGGTTTATTTCCAGCATTGTTCTAAATTTGGTGGATGAAGGTGGATTTTTGCATGTTTACAGACCTACTTTCTCATGCTTACATTGTATTTCTTTCTAGAAACATAAACAATTATTTAACTTGCAGTTTAAAAAAAGGTTCTATGTCTGCCTTCTTCACTGCGATAACTCCAGTTGAATTTAAATAAAACAGTGACTCAGAGTCATGGGGAGCCAGATTTGTAAATGTTAATAGAGAAGTCTTGCTCGGGAGCTGGCTTGCGGGTGATAAAAAAGATCATGATTTTTTATTTAAAAAAAACAGTAAAAGGGAAGTTTTGGCATAGATGTTAGGATAAACATAGATTTGCCTTAATGACAGCCAGTTTCCTCTGTTTCCAGGAGATTTTGTGCAATTAACTGGAACCATGGACAGAGTGAATAAAACCCATTATTTCCACAGGCAACAATGTCAATCCTAAGTGACAGATTGTGCTGCTTCTTTAGCATATAACAATATAATCTCAGATTAAAAACATGTTATAAATTTTGATGTCTCTACATTATGCCAGTGAAATGTGTAGAAACATGCCTTTAAGGCCTAAACATAAATACATTTAAAACTTTCTCTAACACTGTCCCTAGAGAGTTCTATTAATATGCTCAGTGTTTTGTAAGACATGAAAATGAATTTACTACATTTAAAAAAAGCACAGTCCTTCTGAATCCAGCATATTTGTTTTTTATTTAAGTCTGTTGATTGGGTATGGTTATCCAGATGATTTTGTATTTAATTATAAAGATTAGAAAAGGAAGTCTCTAGATATGCATGACTTTTCTTCTTATCTTTCCCCTTGTTGTTCCCTCCCCCTTTTTTCTGCCACTGAAAGCCTATTTAAAACAGCTTTTCCATATATGAAGTTCTTAAGCACAAAACAGACATACCTGACACATTCTCCTGTCATGTTTTCAGATTTTGAACTACTGTAGTAGAAATCAATCTTTTGACAAGTGGGTCTCACCTCTGCGCTCTCATATACATTTTCTGTTAGCTAGCTAATGAATAATTAAAAAACCCAAACAACTCAATATAAATGATTGCCCTGCTACCATTGTCTTTGTCCATTATTTGAGCAATGGATTAATGGCACTTAATATTTCAAAACATGACATAAATTTCCTGACAACCCTTTGATTTTGAAAGCATCTTACCTATTATCAGAATACAACTTCTGTTCTCCAAGACAAATTCTAGCAAGTAAATGTCTGTCAGCGATGGCAAAATGGCAGTCTTACAGAACATTTCGCCTCCTAACAGATGTCGTTAGATTCTGAGTAATGGTATTTGATTTCTACAACTCAGCATTCAGATTTAAAAGCTTCTGAGTTTTCTCTGGTTTTGCAAATTAAGGTCTCTTTTTATGTAAGAAGAGCCCCTTTGTATTCCAAATAACCCTCTGCTTCCATCCCCTATTCCACTGCTATTACACGAAAGAAAGACACTCAAGTGTCATTTGGCCTCAACTAAAACTTAATTTCCAGCTATATACAGTTGCTCATCTACTATCCTTATACTCTTCTCATCTTCATTACATTCCAAGGAGATAACAATACTGAATCCCGTAAATCTTCTTTTCCACTTCAACTTAGCTTTCTGTCAAGAAAGTTCATGTTACAGTCCCTAGCCCTGTACCCTAACAATGTAATAAATTACAGCATGCAGATCAGTTCATTACTTTGCATAAAAATGGCACTTTTCAATTGGAAACATGATTTTTAAAAAAGAGTTTTCCAAACAAGCATATGTTACTGGCTCGTGCGTTTTTTATTGAAGACAAATGTCTGGTATGGAGAAAAAGTAGATATTTACCGAAACAAATTAAAAAATCATACTTTTTAAAATTAGCTAAATACTGGTAAAAATATTTTCAGTAGAACAATTAGAGTATACATATCTAACTGCTATTCATGCTGACTAGTACTTACTCCAATATTTACAGTGAAATACTCTGCTTTACAGTAGTAATTTAAAGTCTTCAGTAACTTTATTATACAGTTTAGAGTAAATATTATTCAGCTGGAATGATGACTGAAAAGCTTGTGCTTTTTTATTAAATTTTGCAGTATGAGTGAATTAATGCAATGAAATGACGCCTCAGAGGTATTTGAAGAATTCTTGGGAAAAGTTACGTATTTGTTAAGCTTATGCCTGGTTTTACCAGTTTAATGCTTCAAGTAAACCATCTCTGTACATCACATGTACAGACACGGTTGATCCTAGAAGCAAACAGCTCTATGTCAGGTTGGCTTCAAACCCCAAAATTACATCAGAATTTTCCTCCTGAGACAGGCCAGCCACTGTAACTAAATCATTTGGTTATCTTAACATTATAATTTTATGAAGGAGAAAATAAGATTGCTATTGCTAGATACAATGCTAAAATTAAGTTTCCTTCCTCTATCAGGGGTTTTAAATAAGCAAGGAAAGATCCTATCAATAAAAAACAAGTCTCAGCACTGGATAGGCAAATGGGTGAGAGAAACAGAAGGCTACCTTTTCTAGGATTAGTATAGCTGCACTGAGTTAATGAATGGGAAGTTTTTGTATGCATGCCAAATAAAGGCTATCATCCTAGGCACTTGAAGTACTCAGAATTCATTGGAATATCAACTTGAAGGTAATGTGTGCAGCAAACAGGTAAGTTCTGTTTATGACTAGAACATACCGTTCTTTGACTCATGTCCTTGACAGATATACTTTGGGTGCAAGCTTCTGGATGACTTCGAGCTTAGTGTCCATTGGGCGAGTGGTCACAACCCACATACAACCCGACAGCTTCCAGCTGGAGCAAAAAAAACATACAGCAGAAAGCAACTCAGGTGGCAGATGAAGGCTATACATCTCCTCATCAGATTCATTATTCCTAGTGAAATTGCTTTGTTATGGGTATGATACATTCCAGTGACATTTTGTACTTAACTTTAAATGTATCTGTGGGAAGAAAGGATCTATTCTGTTCTTCAGGTGCCACAAGTCAGAAAGTAGAAAAACTAAAGCCTTCTTGCAACATGGACCTTGTAAGATCTCCACTTTGATGGACTAGCCTAAATTTCAAAACAGAAGCAATGAATTTCATCATCCCTAATGAAGAGACTATTATGTTTGCTAGTCATATTTATCTAAGGGAAAAATATTACTGACTCCAGGTGGTGGACAGGAAGATCAAAGAGAGTTCTTCCCTCTGGAAGGTATCACACCTATGCAAGGAGTATTCATGACTGGACAAAGAACAGTAAGGAACTTTATGAAATTTAAAAAAAAAAAAAAAAAAAAGATAAATACAAAGTCTGGCAGCTGGAAAGGGAAAACCCCTTGTAACAAACAACATAGGCAAGGGGCTGCCTGGCTGGGGAGCAGCCCTGCTGAAAAGAACCTTGGGGTCCTAGCAGATGGGAAGCTGGGCATGAGCCTGCAGCATGCCCTGGTAGCAAAGGCGGTCAAGAGTATCCTGGGCCACATGAACCATGGCATAGCCAGCAGAATGAGGGAAGTGATTATTCCCTTGGGCTTGGCTCACATCTAGACAATGTGTCCAGTTTTGGGCCTCCCCAATACAGGAAAGGCTTGATCAACTGAAGCAAGTTCATCAGAGGGGCATCAAGTTATGGAGCATTTGCCGTGAGGAGACTCTGAGGGAACTGGGCTTGTCCTGCCTGGAGAAGAGGTGGTTTCAGGGGCACCTAACAGCAGCCCCTCAAATACAAGGTCATCGGGAAGATGCAGCACAGTGGCACATGGTGGGTGGGTGAGAGAGGACAGGACTAAGCTGGAACAAGAGAGGTTCAGCCTGGCTACACAGAAAACATTTATCCCCAGGAGGACAGCCAAGCAGTGGATCAGGTTGCCCAGAGAGGTTGTGCAATCTCTCTTCTGGAAGGTTTCCAAGACATGACTGGATATTGCCCTGAGCAACCTGGTCTGACATCACAGTTAACACCGCTTTGAGCAGGAGGTTGGCAGGAGCCCTCTTGAGGTCCTTTCAAACCTGAGGTATCCTACGATCCTATATATACACTTAGACTTGCCAGCATGCAGTTCCAGAATACATGCAAGGCACAATAGCCAACTACAGTGAGCAGAAGTCAGATACAAACATAACTAGAAAGCAAGTAAGAAAGGGACCCTGTGTCAAAACTGCTTATTACACTATTTAGTTCAGTCAAAAGTATTCAGCTGCCCACTGCAGTCTGTCTCTAGTGCTGTTCCCAATGGATCTGTATTGCAGGGTTTTGTTTAACAGAAGCCTAAATCCAGTAATGGCTTTGGAACTGATCACTCAACACAGCTTGCAAAAACAGTTCCAATGTGCATGCATCACTCAGAAGCAACTTGATATATAGGTGTTTCATAATATTTTTTCTTATATTTGACATAAATTTTCAGTAAAACTTCCAAAGTTTTACACTCTAATAAGTCTCCAAGGTAGCTAGAACCACTAACCCAGTTGCATATCAAGCTCAACACTAAGAACACAGATAAGCTCTCAATTATAAGCCATGCTAGTAGTTGCATGGAATTACCAGAATATTCACAGAGCTTACATTACAGCACATGTCAGTATCTTCACAGGATAAACGAACGTTGTGTCTGACCTTTGCCACAGGAAAGCATTTGATCACAGTCGTGTCGTGTGTCCCCCCCCGCATATGACTTTAAAAGATCTGGCCATAATCTATTAAATTCAAGCAAGTAGCATATTAAAATGATGTCAAATGTCTCCTAGATAAAGAGGACACAAATTCCAACTTCAATTTGCAGGTGAGTTGCTCAGCTATGCAATTCATTCTAAAGCTTTATTTCTACAGTAAGTCAGACTGATAGCTGTATTTGTCTAATGCTAAACCAGGACTAGAGGCAGAATGGGGCTTCCCTGCACCCTCTGTTCAGTTCAGTTCAGTTCAGTCTTTTTGGTGCACTTGATGCCCCCATAGCATCTGCACTGCTCAATTGTCTCACACTCCTGTTTGAGTCACAGCACTGCACACCACCAGCAGTAAGAACACTACAGTAATGTTTTGTTTTAGTTATTTGTTGTAGTTCCAATATCATAGTTAGCATGTAGTTCCAATGACTGCGTTTTCCCAAAAATATTTAAAAATATGGAAGTTTTTAACAGCATCTTTTACTAACAGCTCCATGACTAAGTTATACAACAAAAAAAGAGCAAGTATTAATTATTGTTAATGAAAACAAGAGACTGCTTCTATTCTTTGATTTAAATACTCCCAGAGTGTGCATGTGTTATCGCATCAATGTTAATGACAAGGTACTGCATCTACGTAGATGACAGCTAATTGCTTTTGATGTAATAAACTCTATGCTGATTATTTGGTATATTGGCAACTTCAAAAAATAAAACCTTATTTGATATCACACTCTTCAAAGCATGTTATAATGCATGATGTCTAAGAGAAGAGGTGCTTTTTGTCATTAAGAAATATTAAGAGAAACCTATTTGTCAGAATAGTTCATTAGACCATTTTGCTTGAGTCTGGTCAGATGGCTGCAACAGTAACTCAGCATTGTGTAATGAATTTAAAAAGCTTTGTGTGTGTAAATATACATGTATTCTACATGGAGACCAGATGGTGATTAACAGGAAACAAGGATATATCACATACACTAATTCCATTCCACAAAAACCATCATCTCATTCAGTGCACAGGTAAAAATCTAACTTCAAACCCTCCTCCTTCTCCCAATCAGTTCACTGATGGTCAAACTTAAGACACACCACTCAGGCATCACTGAGTTTAGCCCTAAACAAATAAAACCTGCTGTTGGTGAGCACTCACAGAAATAGAGACTGAAAGGACAACTTGAAAACCAATAATTTCCCAACAAAAATTCCATTTCACTACATGTGCAGGTTCTGAAATAAATGCAATATTCCCATAAAACATACTTGACATCTTGTCCAGGCCTACTTTGGGTCCCTGCAATGATGTATTTGGATACAGGAAAGGACTGTTCAAAAGAAAATTCAGCAAGAGAGTGTCACAGTGCTGCATTCTCCCTTGACAATATCCATTATTCTGTCAAGTAGTGTGTCTTACAGGCCTATACAACTACTGCATCATCTCTGCACTTGATGTGAAAACAGCTTCTTGTAAGAAAGCTATAATGATGTTCTACAAGCAAACACCACAATGCTTTAAGCAGCAATCTACTCATTTAATTCCCATTCCCCTTCTCCATTTCACAAGACTAACATTCATTCAACACTCCTACCTGATGCAGAGTCTGCAAGCTCAAGGTGAGAAAATCACAATTCTTCCAGAATCTAAGAATTTCATGGCAACTAAGAGCTCTTACACTGTGGTTTGTTAATTGTGGTTTTCTAGGCAGAAAGGAAATTGCCCTTTTCCTGTTATTTTCTAACTATAAATAAATGATTCATGAGATTTATGGTAATACTTATTATAAAAAAAATACAAATTCCTTAGTATTGGTAATTATAGAAGGCTTTACCTTACAAAATTTCAAGTACTTTGCTGGTCACCCACGGTATAAATGGCCCACAAAAGGATATTTCTGTGCATTTAACTTGAAAAGGCATTCTTCTTCAATATGAAGTGTCCTTCATTTACTAGCATTATGTCCTATACCGCCCTTCATTTCACTTTCCTCCTCCCTTAAAAAAAAAAAAGATAAATTAAGAGACATTTGCTGTTCACGTGAAGATGGATTCCTGCTTAAATTTGGTGTTTGGTTCATGACCCTTTCTTTGAGATAACTGAGCTCTTTATTTTGCAAGTCTTATGCCTCTTTCTCTGAGAAACTTTGCTCAAATTTAAAACAGGCAAAGAAACAGCGAATCAGTTTCAGATGGATTCCAGTAGGGCAAGTGAGACAAGTTTACTGTTTTGGAGAAGAAATCATAAAGATGTTCATAGTTAAGAGTCATCCCTTCTCCATGAAGGGACACAGGAAAGAAAATTTACCCATGTCCAAATACTGATGACCTTCATTTCAGCTTCTCTTACAGCTTCTGGTGGAAGTTATGCTGCATGTACACAGGCTGCAAATTATGAGGACAATTCATTTCTGGTAACTAACATAGATGCCTAGTTGACAACAAGGAGACACAGAGTGCTAGAATCCCTCTATAGCAAACAATCACAGACATCTGCAGGAAGAGATTCACCTCTCCTGCTTGAACTATCTGTATGCATTTGAAGATGTACTGAATTATCCAACACAAATGTCCACTTCTCTTGCTAATAGTAAGGAAATTCTAATCAACTATCTGAAACTTGGACTGTAACTTTCACAGGGTTAATGTTAAGCTATTATGCCATAGGTAAGATCACAGTGGGGTAGTCAAAGAAAAAGGGCTTTTTGTTGTGTCCCCTCCCCAATGGCAGAAATAAGCCTAGAAAACACATGGCATATAAGGAGGAAGAGTAGACAGCTGAGAAGAATGGCTTCCAGATTGGTTTGTACCATGCTATTTTCAAAAATACCATAATACACAATTTCAGATATATTAAACATGTGGCATAGAAGAAAATATATTGCTGGAAAGATAACAGGGCAATACCTGTAAAAAAGCAAAAAAGAATGGGGTGCAAAGCCAGGAAATTAATCATGCAGAGTAGGAAGGAAAAATTGCCTTTAGGGCAGTTTATTTAGAGCAGAGGGAATACAAACAAACCCAGAAGAGATCAAAGAGAAGAAAGTCTAGGTGAGATAAAACACCCTCAACGATCTAGAAGAGAAAAGCTAGAATAGAGTCAGAGACCTATTTCGTGAGACCTTACCCTTCATATGGATCAAAGGACAGACTTCAGAAGACAGTGCAATTAGAGTGGCAGAAGGTGGCAATTAGAGAGCAGATCAGCATAAATTGAGTGCGCCCTCAGCTAGTTTGCCAACAACACCAAGCTGCATGGTGCGGTTGACATGCTGGAGGGAAGGGATGCCACCCAGAGGGACCCTGACAGGCTTGAGAGGTGGGCATGTGTGAACCACAGGAAGTTCAACAGGGCAAAGTGCAAGGTCCTGCAAATAGGTCACGGCAATCCCAAGAACAACAACAGGCTGGGCACATTATGGATTGAGAGCAGCTCTGAGGAGGAGGACTTGGGGGTGTTGGTTGATGAAAAGCTCAGCATGAGCCAACAATGTGCACTTGCAGCCCAGAAAGCCAACCAGATCCTGGGCTGCATTAAAGACAGCGTGACCAGCAGGTTGGGAGAGGTTATTCTCCCCCTCTACTCCTGGAGTACTAGCTCTGGGCCCCCAACATAAGAAGGACATGGAGCTGTCGGAGAGAGTCCAGAGGAGGGCCATGAAGATGATCAGAGGGCTGGAGCACCTCTCCTGTGAAGACAGGCTGAGAGGGTTGGGGTTGGTCAGCCTGGAGAAGAGAAGGCTCTGGGGAAACCTTATAGTAGTCTTTCAGTACCTAAAGAGGGCCTCAAGAAAGCTGGAGAGGGACTGTTTACAAGGACTGTAGTGACAGGACAAGGGGTAATGGGTTTAAACTGAAGGAGGGTAGATATAGATTAGATGTTAGGAAGAAATTCTTCACTCTGAGGGTGGTGAGGCACTGGAACAGGTTGCCCAGAGAAGCTGTAAATGCTCCCTCCCTGGAAGTGTTCAAGGCCAGGTTGGATGGGGCTTTGGGCAACCTGGTCTAGTGGAGAGTGTCCCTGCTCATGGCAGAGGGGTTGGAACTAGATGATCTTTAAGGTCCCCTTTTCTCAGCTGTATTTGTTGATCTAATATAAGACACTATGTCTCCACACAAACTAAATTTTCAGGATAACTTGCAAATTGTAAACTATAAAAAATGCAAATCAACACCACAAAACCACATTCTGAAATGCATTTTCAGTTAGAATAATCAAAGGGCTAGCAGATAAATTCAATTTTTTAAGTTACCTCCTACTACAGGTGAGTATTTGTTGCTAAAAACTGGATCATTCTACGGTCCACTTGAATTATGGTTGAAATCTTGATTATTTTTTTTTTTTTAATAGTTCTGATTTGTGGCCTAAATCTTACATTCTTTCTACTAGCTTAGGTTCAAAAACACTGCTACACCAAGTCAACCCTCTTCGAATTTGGTCCAGGTCTTATCTTTTAGTGTGAGTACTTATTATACGATCATTTATTATGCCATCAACTACCACTGTTATCTTCCATTAGCCCTTTTTGACAATGCTTAAACAAGCACTGAATCCTCTTTCAGGATTCAGTTTTAATGAAGATGCCTGCCTCATAATACTCTTTTAATATAAAACGCTATAGCAATTTATAAGATTACAGCCCTGAACAAAATGATTACATATTATGTACATTTTTCTTCTCTCTAAGACTTTTGCAGCATTGGAGAAGAGAAAGGAATAGATTAAAAAAGTAATAAACTAACAAAAGAAGGCAGACTACAAGACACATACATTTTTGCATTAGTTATCAAGTAAATTATTTTTAAGTATAATCCAGTAAAAGCATCTTATAGGTGGAATTTATGCTACAAGTAACTGTTAATTGCCAGGATGATCTTACATTGCTTTTTCTAGACAAATTGATTTTTTGCGAAGATACGCAAAAGTATAGAAATACACATTTAAAGAATAATGAACTGAATAGGAAAACTACAAATAATTAAAACCTGTTAATTTAGGATTTTTTGTAAGATGTCCTTGCAAGTAAGGTGGTATTCTGCTCTTCAACTGCTGAGAGCAAGAGACAATCATGATTCACTGAAGGAAGGCACCAACACCATTGATTTCTACCCAATGTACCTGCATTCTTTACCAACGTGAGTTGGTACCTTGTGGCCTTGTATGTGAACAAAGCTTCATTTTAAAGATCCTGTAGGTACACAGTAGGAGACAGCCCTGCCCCAAGCACTTTATAATCTAAACCTGAAGTGAAGGTTAAAACGAAGTATGTGAAGTAAATTCTCCAATGTCACAGACCACAGCAGCACCAAAAAAAACCATAAGCAAGGCCCTTTTAAATATTCTATTACCATTACTGTAACATCTATTCATAGGGTTTCACTAAAGAAGTGTGGATTTGACTTCCTCTGAAGGTCACTGGCAAGTCCACCACTGCATGCAATGTATTTCATGCCTAAGTGTCTATCGTTTGTCTGGTGTTATCTCTGTCTGATTACAGACTTTTCCCTGTTGAGTCATCTTTAAATGAAAAGATCAAAATATCGCTGCTGTTATAAACTAAGGTAATTCCTCTATTGTAAATGTGATTTTTATTTTTGGCTTCCAAATCACATCTTTCTTGATATTTTGTTCTTGATGATTTCATGTTAAAAGTATTGAATTACAGTTTAATGAAGAGGCAGCTACACCCGTAACTCATATGGCTAAGGCCATAAGGAAAGGGTCTCCTTGTCCATCACAACCCTTTTACAGTTACATTTCCATATGGCAAGCATGACTATACAACAAAATTAATTGTTCTTGTAACACACTTCATCTACATGATTTTCAAAGACCAGTGAGATAAGATCCTCATAACTTTGTTATAGAAAAAAAAGAAATTAAGTTGTTACATGAGTAGAAATCTTGTCCCATCCCTTTGGCAGACCTATCAATGTCTCGTCCATTTTCCTTTGCTCAACTCAAGCATCAAGACCTAGATACACTACAACAGGAAATTTACTTGCATAATTCCCAGAAAATATATTTAATCTGAATTGTGATGTGGCAGGAGTGCTGCTGCCTCTGTCAGCTGTTCAAGAACTACCTGTTGTCACTGAGAGACTCCTTGATCTTCTTGTATCCAAGTCCACTATTCTGAAAAAGCTTTCTTAATTTCCATCACCAACAGCTATTATCAGTAAGGGCAGTTACTTCTGATTTATCTGTCCTTTTTTTGCAGTAGTTTTATCTAACATCAACTGTTATCCTAGGAGCTTACAGAGGTCTGAGGGGATTTGAAGAGAAAAAATAACCCTACCTGTTTTTCATTACTTCAGAAGAACTGAGAACTTCCAAATTCTTTTTTCAGGTAACTAAACAAATCTTACCTTACTATAGCCTAGATAATATTAAAGTCAAATTGTATATGGCATTGCATACAGCTATCATTTTAAAAATAATTAGAAAGGCACTGACCATAAAACAATAATGTTGTTTCTTTTGAACAATAACAACATTAGTCTATCATAAAAGTCATATGTTATCTGTATTAAGAGTTATATGAAGAGTGTTCAATGAAATACATGGTATTCAGTCTGGAATCTGAAGATATCATTCAGACAACTTTACAGGAAAAACAGCCACTACTTCAAATAGAGGAATTGTTTCTGTGTGTGAAAAGTTTTATGCATCTAGTTAATAACACTGAAGCTAAAATTATGTGTGTCTTCACAGTAGTAGACCAAAAAGGAATAATATGAAAGTGCAATCAGAATATGAAACACCAGAGAAGTGTACAACATGAAACTAACCACCATAGCTTCCAGCAAGTTAAAAACAGAAGCATCTGTCAAAAGCCATATAAAGTAAGACTCAAATGGCAATAGAAGAATAAATCAACAGAATGCTAAAAAGGAAATTAAGCAAAGAACTTACTGAAAGATCTCTGCAAGAGACCATTTGGAAAGCATGAGTCAGATGAAAGTTGCTGGAAGTAGAAACCACTGTAATAGAAGCAGAGGCATCCAATGTTGCAACTTCTTTCTCCTCTGGATTCCAATTTACACAGCCCTCCATAACAGGCCTTATTTTAACTTAGTGGTAATTGAAAAGTTGATGATTAACCTAAGAAGAGCACAAAAACCTTTGGCTTAAAAAAAGTTGATTACTCTATTCCTTGTAGCATATTTAGTTCTCAGCAGCTTAGATTATGTGCAAAAGGTCAGATGAAGACGGTAGCAGCCCAGGGAAAAATTGGAAAAAAAGCTGTCAAGAAATATTTGGTCTTGGATGCTCTTAAAGAGGAGTAAGTTGAAAACTCAATGAAAAGATGGAATAATAAACAGGTTACACAGAACAAACACCGCAGTAGCAATTTTCATTGCTAGGGTGGAGAAGAGCAGTAGTATAAATCAAATGTTCTGCAAGCAGGACAAAGACAGAAACAAAAGCTGTAAGGGACAATTACTCTAATGCCAAACATAGGGAAGTATTGTAATAAGGCTAGTACTTTGGCTAAAAATTCAGAGTGGTGATCACAAATGCAATTCTTTTGAAAAGTCAGTTCTGAAGAGGAGTGAATGCTACTAATGTTATTTAATGGAACTGATAAGGGTTGGTTTGACACAATAACCTAGCACAATAGTTTCCATAACAATTCTGGTATACTGCTTCAGTCAGAGAATATTCTCTAAGAAAACTATTATTCATTCTCAGTCCAAAGAAAGAGAAAATAGAAGTCCCCTTTCTGCTATATCACTATATTTGCACTTTTGTAGCAGCACCATACTGTATGCTTATGTTCAATTTAGCACTCCCAAGATCCTGCTTCTCTAATACTGTTCCTTAAGTCAGCATTCCCACATTCTGTTTTTCATTGTTGGTTTTTACACTGAGAACCTCTTTGCATTCATCTTGATTACATTTTACTCTGTTAACATCTGCCTCTCTTAACTGTTCTACTTCCTACAGCCTTCTAGGTCCATGTTCACAAATGTTAGCAAGCCCCCCTAGATTAATTTTTGTCAGCAAATACAATTGGCACAATTGTCATTCTTTCCTTCATTTGCTTTATTTTCTCACAACAACCTTCCTGGCAAATTTTTTAACCAATACAGAAATAGCTTCGGTACCTCAATGGAAGTCATGTAAATCATTAAATCTGAATCTATTAGATTTCCTATTTTCACTGAATGTTTCACGAAAACATTGAGGTAAGCAGACTTCAAGTGAGTTATAACACACGCATTTGTGATTAATTTCCTCTCTCTAAGTTCAGTCTGTTTTGCTTGTGACAATAATAAGTGAGTGATCTCTCCCTGTCCTTATCTCGACCCACAAAGCTTTTCGTTGTGCTTTTTCTCCCCTGTCTGGTGAACAAGGGGAGTGATAGAGTGGCTCTGGTGGGTACCTGGCCCCCAGCCAGGGTCAACCCACCACAGAAGTGTATACTCAAACACCAAGAGATGTAAATGCTACATAGCACTTCCTTCCTCGAATATTTTTTATATTCAGTTTATCAGTAATTTATCAAGTCTCTCTTTTTTTTTCCACCTTGAAAAATGTGAAAGTCCTATTTACCTTTTTTTTTTAAGATCTATACACAGTTGTGACTGCAGTTCTGCATGCATGCAACAGAGCATCAAATTGGTCTGTTGGACCTGTCCCTCTTCCATTCTTCTTTACCTCCTGTTGTTCTTAATGAGTCCCCAAAAGATGACTGCCAACAATTCTGAAACCTCTTTTGCCAGTTCTTTATGAATTTTGCTATCTGGTACTGCTGCCTTTACACACTCAAGTTACAAAAGGCAGTGAAGCAACAAAGTCATACCTGCCAAATACAGGTCACAGAATATCCAGGCTCACTCCCCCATTCCTGCATATTTCAGGATGCAGTCAAAAGGATGAAGGGACATTAGTGAGCAAAAGTGTCATCTGTTAGAGATGGGAGAAAATGAAGCAGGTTTTGCCTTTAATGAAACCTCAGAACTTTTGCTTCTGGAGGTTTAGCCAACATTCTGGAAAAAGTACTTACCAAAGGGAAGAAGTCTCTTTTTCAAATTCTCTTCAAATGTCTTCATGCAGGTCATATTTTTAAAAAAAGGTTTTAAAAAAAGCAAGAGATACTACAAAGATATTGACATGAGCCCATAGGCTTCTTGAGGAAAGAAAATTTGTATCGTCACATAGGAAAGAGAATTATCAGAACTCAGAAAGGAAGGAACAACATATTAGTGTTACTATGCTACCCTTTGGCATGCTAAAATATTACTACATACATGAGAAGCAAAAGTCATAGTAAAAGGAAGCTATAGATTTTAAAGATTGAATTTAAGCTTCAGAAATTTTTATTGCTTTGTATTTTCCTAATAAACTGTATTTTCCTCTTTTAACAAAGTGAAGCATATAAAGTGCTAAACAGCTAGCTGTTGGCTTCAGGACAAGAATCTATAAAACAGCAGCCTGGGCTATATAAAACAGTTGGACTGAAAATATCTCAATTCACTGTAATAAGTAGTACAGTATAGCAATATTCTTGTAGAGCCATATTCTATTCTCTGGTGAATTGATACACACATGGATCAAAAGTTAAGAGGCTGCTCTTTATTCCTACTGTACATTGCCTGAGAGAATTTATTCCTGGTGTTCAAGAATGTTAAGCAGCCTCCCAACCAATCACACCAAAAATATGGGCTAAAATATGAAAATTTATTACTATCCTCACTTTTACTTCCTTGCGGAGTATATACTTAAACAAAAAAATGTGTACCATTTCATGACAATGAATCATAATTAGGTTGGGTAGGTTTTTTTCCACAAATCAATTCTTCCTAAACTGAGTAGCAATTTTTAAATGTTAGAAAAACGTTAAAAATGCAAATTTAGATCTCTCACTTGCAGAAGCTTTTCTTTTCTAAAGTTCTTCTTATTTGTCTAGTAGTTAGCTTTCCAAATATGTTAATCTGACCAGGACACAGCATTCTATCTTAAATGCAATTTAAAAATCTCACTGCCTTTTGTGTCAAAGAAGCCTTGTAAACCTTCACAAATTAGTTTAACATTAGATATGTGGAGCCCAAATGTTGATGTTCACATATGATTGAAGAATTTAATGTTTACCACGCATACAGAATATTAGAGTTTGGGGACAAACTCAACGAAATAGTGCTTGTAGAATGGAATTCCCCAAATCGGCCTTATTCAAATTAGATTATATATAAGATTGGGCAATTTTACAGCATTTCTAGCACATTAAGCACTTATAATCTTGTCATACTAACTGTTCTCATAACATTTCATCTATCTAGATCAGAAGAAAACAGTCTTCATTTTTTTAATGTTACAAAACAATGTTTGGTTCTAATCCAACTATAAATACATTTTAATGAAGCTGTTTCTCAAGATCTCTTCATGGTTAATACCCTTGGAGAGAGCATGCTGGGCTAGCCTGACTTGGTTTAATCCTTTTGGTTGAATCTTAACACTCCATCAGTAACTGATCAACTGTCTCCCAGTTGGTACAGCAATGTGAGATCTTGGCAGCCATCTAGTTTTCATTAAAAAAATGGAAGATGTTGTAGCTAGGCTGTAGTGAAAAGGTAGGCTTCTATGTGAGCATCCTGATGGTAAGAGAGAACCTAATTTATGTCACTCTCAGGCCAATGGCCTGCAGAATATAATCCTACAAGGAGTGATTAGCTTCTGAAGTTGCTAGGCCAAAGGAAAAAGGGTAAATGAGTCTGCACTGAATTGAAAAGAGTAAATTATTAGACATTAGACTAGTCTGAAAAGAAGCAAGCAAACAAAGAGGAACCTAGCAAACCAGAAAAGAGGACAAAAAACCTTTGACACAATATGACACATTAGTTCATATTAGGAAAGGCTACTAGTCATCATAGTCTCTTCTATGCAAATTCATTATTTTTCTCTTGGAAATGGTTACCAAACACTAACATCAGGAAAATCTGTTGCATTGCTCTCCCTATTGCAGAACATTAAATATTCTTAATGACCAAATCTAACAAACCTTATTCACGTCCTTTTCCCATTGTCTCTGATAAGACTAGTTACATGTGCAAGGACTACTTTCAGGAGGAAAAATTGTGGGACAACGCTTACAGGTTGAAGAAATAATATATTACATTTCAGGAACAAGAAGCAGTCACGTAACTACCTTCTCAATGATAACGTATGTAAGAGCATATACGCTTACATTAAGAGCTTATATGAGTGTGTGCATTCAGCTTTAACTTTCAAGTTTCCCTACTGAAGTTACTGCAATGTACAAAAGTAATGTTGACTTAATGTGGGTTTTTTCTGACTTAAGTATAATTCCTCATGAAATTTCAGATCCAGAAAAAAAGTTAAGATAGACTTATGTAGAAAGGCTTGGGGGAGGTAAAAAAAAAAACAATTTGTGGTTTGTTCGATGTACAAAAATGAGTTCAGTTAGATGCAATAACTAAGTTATTAGGTGACCCTAAACTTCCCTTGCCTTTCATTTCCTGATTAAGAACTTCTCTTTTGCCCCAAAGTAGTAAATATTAAATGCTGCAAATTATCACTTTAGTAAAAGAGCTCAGTATTTAATTTGAATACATTAGCATTACTTCAGTGTTCATGACACCCATAATCAAATGCATTCAGCACTGCTCACGCTTGTAGCTGGGATAGAGTTAATTTTCCTCACAGTAGCTACTATGGGCTATGTGTTAGATTTGTGCTGAAAACAGTGTTGATGACACAGAGATGCTTTCGTTACTGTCGAGCTATGCTTACACAGAGTCAAGGCCTTTTCTGCTTCTCACACCATCCCACCAGCAAGGAGGCTGGAGGTACACAGGAAGCTGGGAAGGGACACAGCCGGAACACAACACAGGTGGGACAGCTGACCCCAACTGACCAAAGGGATATCCCATACCATATGGCATCAAACTCAGCATACAAAACTGGGGGAAGAAGGGAGGAGGGGGACATTCAGAGTGATGGTGTTTGATGGGAAGTAGTGAATGAATTCCTTGGTTTGCTTTACTTGCACACATGGCTTTTGCCCTACCTATGAAACTGTCTTTATCTCAACCCAGGAGTTTTCTCACTTTTACCCTTCTGATTCTCTCCCCTGTCCTACCAGGGGTGAGTGAGCAAGCAGCTGTGTGGTGCTTAGTTGCTGGCTGGGGTTAAACCACAACATTGTGAAAGGACTGAGCCAGCAGATTTTGGAGATTTCTCATTTTATCCTAGACCAGGACAGGTCTAAAAAATTACTCTGATGTAACTGATCAGAAGGTGAATCTCTGCAGTGTTCATGGAAATAAGAAAGACAGTTTAAATTCAAAACTAATGAAGGCCATACCGAAGACTGACTTGGGGAGAATGGCTACTCTCAAGCCACAGACGCTATTTGTTTTCTACATAAACAAGTCAGAGCCTCAGGTATTCTCCCTGGATTTTAGAGTGCTCTTCCACATTTGTACAAGCTTAAGTATGGGCTCCTAACGTAAACATTATGAACAAGTCCCTAAGCTACGGATGTCATCTGTTGGGAGTTTTGTAAGGCCTTTGCCACAGTCCTCCACAACATCCTTCTCTCTAAATTGGAAAGACATGGATTTGATGGGTGGATTGTTCAGTGGATGACAAATTGGTTGGATGGTTGCAACCAGAGGGTAGTGGTCAACAGCTCTGCCCAGAGAGGTGGTAGATGCCCCTCCCTGGAAACATTCAAGGTCAGGTTGGACGGGCCTCTGAGCAACCTGATGTAGTTGAAGATATCCCTGCTCACTGTAAGGGGCTTGGACTAGATGACCTTTAAAGGTCCCTTCCAACCCAAACTATTCTGTGATTCTGTGCAATTTTAAGAGCTAGAGCTCATTAATATGTATTAATTATGAAATTCAGTGTCTTCCACTGTAGAATAATCCCCTTTGATGTATTTTTGTTTGCAGCAGAGATTTAAAGAGATTCAGTCATTTTTTCTGGGAGATCATTCTGAAATGTTATAAACCTATCACTATTGGACAGACATTCCTGCTACTATAGCCAGAATTTCCTCTTTCTTTGTTGCATCTCATTAATAGATACAGTTATGGTTACACGTATGTTGAAAAATTGTGTCATCTCCTGCAGGTAATAACTGACTCGAGTTTTTAATTAACCTAAGTCATCATCAGAAAAAGCAACCTTCAGGTTATCAATTAGTAGTATTTTGTTCACACATTTGACTGCTGTAATGATGTACACAAAACCCTTCATATAAAATTGTGAGATTAAGTTAACAATTGGATTGAGCTTCTTTGTCATTTAACAAATGCTGCCTCTGGACAAACTTGATTTCCCCTATTATTTTAAACTTCACATTCTAGTCAAAACTAATAGTTTCAGAGAGTAAATCACTTTATAAATGGAACTAGTACAAGGTAGAAAACCAAAGCATGACTCTATTAATAATTACCCAATTATTCTGAAAAAGAAAGAAAAGAAATTATGTAAGTATGTGAAGTTTCACAAAGGTGCAGAATACATACAGTTTTTGAGGGCTGTCAAATGCTACACAAAGGCCCTATCCATTGTACTTTGTAATCCCTCTTAGCATCCCCCTCCTATCATCCTGTTTATAGAATTCCTTAACATGTGAAAAAAATCTCTTACTGTTGAAGAAGCACTAGCCACCTCTTCTGAGGTGGTAAATGTCTCGGGACAGACAACTCTGTGTGTGGGCCCAGAAAGCAGTTTGCTCATAATAAGGCCACTGTGAACAAAATAATGCTACAGCCTGTGATCTAAACAGGCACTATCAACCACAACGAGTCGTGCAGTGGACACGTTGGGTGAATTAGCACATAAACCCAGACAGATAACAAGGAGCCACCTCTGAGGGCCTAAGGCACTGGTTGCACATTTATTCAAGCTCTCACTGCATCAGAAGAATGGCTTCAGGCAACTCAAGCATAGGAAAATTAAACATCTTTTCTGGAGTCCTACAGGTGTATCTGAACATTGATTGACTGAGTTTCAATCTAGTTCAGCCCTTCTCTTCCATGAATTGTGACAGATTTATTATTTTTTTTTAATATCCAAGTACCTCCTCACAGAAGCCAATAAAATAGAAACTCAAAAATTTAGCAACATGCTACAGTTGCTAGGATCTTGACATTCCTATTCATACAAGTGGCACTTGTGCATGAATCATCACATCTCAAATTCTTGTAATTTAATATACAAACCTAAATACATATGTTCCAACTCAATGCTTCCAGTTCCAGCCTGTGCTTTTTGACTATTTTGCTATTAAAGCCTCCTGCTATAGGTAAGAACACTAGAAAGCTGTGGCTCAGAGCTGGAAAGGAAAACCTTTAGCCACTCATATTGTTATCTGAAGGTTTGTAATTTTCCTTTTTTTTTTTTCTTTTCAGACAGAATGCAAAATGAAGAATATTAACTAGGACCAACTGGATCATTTAAATAGCTATTAACAAGCATATCAGAAATGTATCTCTGAAAGTATATACTTTCATGATTGGGCTAGAGCACTTACCAAACGAAAAAGTATTTAAAGTACAATGAAATTTCAAAGCACACAAGGTGTATAGCTTTTACAGAGTATCTGACAACTTTCATTTAATTTGTGCCATGATTTTCCCATGGATATGGTATACATTTTAACAAAAAGATCGAACTGATTTATCTTTGACTATAGCTTTTATCCATTCGCTGATAGAGTGAATTTCACACAAGTTTACAGTAGATAAACACAAAATAATATCAACTGAAACAAGCCTTCAGATTTTCTCAAAGTGTTATAACAACTTAAAGTGCCAGTGCTCTACAAAGAAATGCTTATTCCAGCAGTGAATAGAGGACTAAAATCAATATTTAGGTTAATTTTTTCTTTAGAAATCAGTGAAAGCCTGCAACATCAATTATATCTCCCTGGCATAAGCTTTCAGTGGGAATTGTACCAGGTCACATCAAGACTGATTTCAGGCCTACACAGGTGTGTGATGCTAAAACAGAAAAGAAGCAGAAAAGAACTTGTGCTCGCATACCACAGATGATAAATAAGCAGTACCAGTGGGCAGTCTGAAGCAAAGTTAATG
The DNA here is from genome assembly GCA_013400195.1 of Aramus guarauna. Classification (NCBI taxonomy): domain Eukaryota; kingdom Metazoa; phylum Chordata; class Aves; order Gruiformes; family Aramidae; genus Aramus; species Aramus guarauna. Next base: position 662,047 of record VXBL01006104.1, on the reverse strand, counting down.
CCAACAGTCTGGTTTACTGTTATACTAACTCTAACACTCCATTCAGATTTGTATAAAAATTCTCTCTACCCTTAGCTTCCACAGAATTAAGCTGGATATTCTATATCCCATGCATCCACTTCCTCCAAAGCCAAGCTCCTCCCCTGCTTTTCTATGTCATATTTCTCCTTTTCTAAGACCTTCCTGTCTCATTCACTGTATTTATCTTCATTCTTTCTGAAGATCTCTGTAAAATTCTGTTCTTGCTCAACTTGGGGCCCTGAAAATTAATCCCAGAAAAACCCAGAACAGTAACACAAAAAGGAACTAAGAAATGTACAGTGAGCTAGGAGGTTCAACATGCAGGTTAGTCTGTCCCAAACACAGAGTTACACGAAAGGCCATCATAGACTGCCTGTGTGATACTGGCCCTTCTTCTAGGCAACCACTTTGGAATGAATTACAATATAGTCCAAAATACTGCAAGAGTTTAATGTTTATTTAAAAAAAAAAAAATCCATTACTAATCTCTGTCAGCATCAGCTGCTGTGATCTATTATGGCAGCTTCTATGTTCTATAAACGACAATTCAACAGGGATGTCAACAGATGAGCTCTGTTGTAGTTTGTATCTTCATAGCACAGGCTGCAGTAGGAGAGAAGCATAGGGGGAGATTTCAGTAAGGAACTTCCACAGGAAATAGGAAAGGGAGAATGAGAATTGTCAGTCTTGGCCAGAAAAGGAAACTGTTGCTTTCCCAGGAATTCTGCTTTGCTAGGATGTACGAATACATTGAGATAAACTGCTTAAGCATATGCCTGGGGCAAAGAAAGAGGTGTCTGGTAGAAGAACAAATACAACTGGGAAAGAAAGGAAGAACTCTCCACAAAGGCACACACCATGCACTCCAACACTCACTATCAGTCATCAGTCCTGGTTTACTAAATCAGATAATCCAACAGAACAAAAGTACTATTTGTAATACATGGGTAATATTTTAGTAATTATTTACAAGTAATATTTAAACGAAACCTGCACTTGCCTGATAAACTTTAATTGAAATAATGTAACAATATAGAAGAATGAAAGGCAAGCACGCACATGTGATTTTGTTTCATGTTCTAACAATGTCAAATATTACCTGTAATTCAAAAGCAGTAACAGTCAAACTCAGGGTAAGTGTGTTTTAGCAAACTTTGAATAACCAAATGTCTCCATGACAGAAAGTTAATATAGAAGAAAACAGTGCTAATGGGTGTCCAAATTAAAAATAAAAGTTCTTCTGGCAGCTGGCAATTCTCCACCATATTTTAAGCCAGATTTTTTACTCATTTATGACTGCATAAAAGCTCTTGGTGATCACTGAATTCTCTGTTAGGAGCCATGGAATAACTTCAGATTTAGAGAAATGACATTTATCCTTCAACAGTCTTTGCTCTATAAATAACACATATCCGAACTATCTTTGCCTATACCTATTAAAGGTTATATACCTACTATACGGTTTTAGTCCTAGACTTGCCTGCTGAGCTCTTTGACCCACTGTCACTGTGTCCACTATCCCTCAGCTGGGACCACAGCTGGGCTGAGGAGATCCTACCTATTCTTTGGGAAGTAAGCTGTAGCTGATTGCTGTCAGTTACTAGCACATCCCTTCACCAGACCAGAGAGCCTGCCTCTAGCAACAACAAACAGTTGGCTAGGGGCATCACTTCTCAGCAACAATGCATTTGCTGTTCCAGCTGCAGGAGGGGCTCACCTCTAACCTGAGGAACTGAAAGCATCTCAAAATGTAGGTTAGGGATTGCTATAGCTGAGGGTAAGGATTTAACAGTGTAACTAAAGAACAATTTATAACCCAAACCCAGATTATGGTCCAGTTTTAAAATGCTATGAAATCATACTCCTGATGCACTACTAATTTCCTTATTTCCTTGACATCCTTTTCCTTTTCTCTCTGTTCCTATGTAATTCAATGACAGAAAGATACAGCACAGCTATTTTTAATTTTTTTTTTCAAATGCTGAATAAAGTAGTGGTTATATTAAATGAGAAAGTTAAGATGCAAAAGTTACCTCAGCATTTAACTGTTTACAGATCCTTAAAACAGCTTTATCAGTTTTGAATATTGATGAGGACTGCCATCTGGCTGAGAGCAAAAGTGGCTATCATATGTATAATGCGCTGCATAATTAAGAAGACAATGATAAACTGGTCCCTGATCATGCAGAGCAAAATTTGGTGAGACCATGAAGTTACTGTGCCTAAATGAGCATCTATTTGCATTACAAGATTGCCTTAGTTGTACTGTGTATCAAGGGCCATTCGCTGCTGGCATGAAGTCTTCTCAGCCCCCTATGTTCAATTCCTGCCAACTCTTAAGCGCTGACCAAGGACTGATCAGGCTAAAACAAATACATATTAAATATGATATAATTACCTATGTATCTTAAACCTTTCTGACACATGTAACCCATACAGGTCCCACAAACAGATTTTTTCAGCGCAGTCAGGAGTGGCACTGCAAAGCAAATGGAGCAGGAATGTCTTAGAACACAGGGCACCTGGGCTGAAAGAGTTGCAAAGTATTACAGAGACAGTACATAAGAAAGCACAGGAAGAGGCCACCCTCTGTCTTTCAACTTAGGCTTTTCTGGTGCTTTCTCTTTATGAGCTCTTTCCTCTCTTCTGGTTATTCACTGGGCAAATTAAATCATTCAATCTGCACCATGTTTTAATGTAATCCTTAAACTTGGCTCTTGAGAATAGGGGGAAAAATCCTAACTGCTAAGAGGTAATGCATCGCAATTCCATAGCCATATAATTTGTTGGCAGAACAGGGATTTGAATTTGGCTCTCCTGCAATGCCACAACACAACCAGCCTATGAATTAGTTTGAGATAGGCTTATCCCAATTTTTCCTGTTAGACCTGTCCCACTGTGTAAGCTGAGTATTAATTAGAGCAAAAATTTGAACAATGCTTCAGGCAAGCACCAAAGCCACATCTTCTGAGTCCATCTCTCTCCTTAGCAGCTGAGAAACCTTTCATCTATAACAACTGTATTCTTACACAATACTTAAGCTTTCATGAATCAGAATTTCTGATAAAGCCAGTTAAACCAGAATCCCTAACCAGATCTGACACGCAATCAACATTTCTCTAGGGACCTGAAATATACAGTAGCATTTTTTGTAATGCCTAATGCAATTTCAGAGAGTCTGATTAAATGAGGCAGAAACTAGATACATGACTCTGATTTAGAGTTTACAGACTACATTTCAGTGAGATCTCATACAATTCTACTTTAACAAGCCAATTAATTTCCACTAAATAAATTATTGTAAAAATACAAGGTTCTGAGGAAGAACTGTAAGAGAGCTTATTTTTAATAGGGAAATACACATATTATTTAGTGGAGAATCAAATTACTATAACAACTTATGGAACCCATCATCACGTAAGGAGAAGTTAAAAATGGTTTAAAAATTGTTCTCTACTGAAGAACTATGATAAGCTTTTAGTAAAAATTGCTATATGAAAGAAGAGAACATACAGATTAAAATTGCTAGGGTCAATGCAAATGGACTTTGTTTCCCCTTTGCACAGATTGTAACCTCCAATTATCTCTCTGGATGTTTAGAGCTGTTTATTGGATTCAAACAATCTAATATTATAATATTATATTTTATTAATGTGTATTTATTACATTAGTGGTAATTAACATACAATAGTAATATTTTATACAAGTTTATGAGATCTAAACTCTTTATGTTTACAGTTGTTAATTAGAGCTAATTAAATACCCTGGACAATGGCTCTAAGTATTCACAGGTAATACCAAATCCTGCTTGATGAAAAAGCAATTGTGATAAATGCTAAGTCTATGTCTTTCCTAAAGACCAAATAATGAAAACAAAAAGACTGAAAACAACACACACCCAGTAGAGCCCTCTAGATGAGAAAACATCAAGTAGAAAAAGCCTTATACCATGGATTCAATCTCTGCTTTTAAGACATTTGGCTATGAAATTTCTGACATTATTAAATTAAGATCTAATACACTTTCTAAGGAACACTTGAGGCTGTCTTTCTCTTGTCGTCTTCAGCACAGAGCAAACAGAACTCTTTATGGAAGGGCATGTGCACACTAAGCTTGCTTTTTGAGTGAGAAGAGTGACCGTTTTCCATGTACCTTGGCTCTTCTGCACAGAAACAGTTCAGTATCATAACACGAGGAAACCACATTTCAGTGCTGGAAGGATATTGGAACAGAGTTGGGCAATTACTGTAGGAAATAGAGTTATCCTGTGATGGCAAAACTACAAACAAAGCAGGAGTCCCTAGTTTTGTTCCTGTTTGCCCCTGAAGGTACAGAGGACATACTGATAATTGTCCAGACAACTAATACCTGGCTGACCTCAGTTACAGACACTGGAGACATCTCTATGCTACCCTGCCATCAGATCTACAACCGTAAAGTGAGTATGTATTCTGTCTCTTCTGTACAATTTAGTCAGATACCACATCTGCTCCCTTCCCCAATTCCCTTTCTCTGTTCATCTTGCTCACTCTTTTCTCTGTCTTTTGTTTCTTTGAAGTTCTCTCTTGCATTTTACTCTGATGGAAAAAATAATTACTGTATCTACAACAGTTTTTATGAGCAATTCTGCTGATTTAATCTGAACAGGCTTGTGGGGCTCCATAAAGTGTATCAGCTGTGGTAAGGTTCTTTAAAGGTAAAAAAGCTTTTAGAAATTGAAACGTCATTTGAATATGTCCAACATTGTAATTAAAGATTTTCTGAAGTGATAGGGAAATTAACGTCCAGTACCATAGCACAGAGAGCACAACATTTTCTCTGCCCTTTAATCTTAAAAGAGTTATGACTATGATTTCAGACTAATCTTATGACTTGCATTAATGTTTTAGTAGCCAAATGATTGCTTGAACAAGAAACATTACTGCCAAGTCTGTTTTCAAGAAGTAAATTTCTGCTTATTGGTTCTGTTGATCTAGAGTTTTTTTAATTCTCTATTAATCACAGCAAACCTTATGTTAGGCAATGACGATGATGACTGTCACTTCCTCATTGCCAAGAGATCTAGTATTTCCACAGAGTCAATGGCTAAAGTCTTCACTAACATATGACACCTAGTAGGCGCTGTCTAAAGACTGTGCTGGTTTTGGCTGGGATAGAATCCTGAGGGACAATATAATTTACTGCAGCTAGAGAAGCTAAGTTACATAAAATGACATGACAACTTATTTTAGGTATCTTGCTGAACCAATGCAAATTCCTCTACTTAGGCCAGACATCAAGTGACAATACAGCCGCGTCTTTTGGTAGTCTGGTGCCAAAGTAATGTCCCCTGTAATCCTGACATCATAAGATCCACGCTAGCATAGTGTAGAGATTTTTACATAAATAAATAAATAAATAAATAGTAGTAGTTATAAACAGCAGCTAATATATTTGTGAATGCTTGATACTGACATTGAAACTAGACTCTCCCACAGGTCTTTGGAACTATTTAGCTGCATATACCTAAGAAGCCCACTTATTCTATGATTCTCTAACCACAGAATTTGCTGCAGAAGTATTAAGTTCAACATTAATGTCTGAGTGCATTTGTTTTGTTTTCATGTATATTTATAATCACACATGAAATCTGAAATCCACACAAAATTGAGATTTAAGTCTTCCAATTAAGTAAAATGTTTTAAAACATTCTGGTAGATAGATTACGTGTAAATTATTGTTACATCATCTTCTAGAAGGCAAAGAACTGTACAGAAACTTAGATCCATATGGAGAGCTTCCTTTCTTGTCATCTAAACTCAGACACATGACAGTTTTAATATTTAACCTTTAGCATCTTCCAACAATCCCAAGTGCTCCCAGAGCTGGGCTGCTGAATCTCAAAACTATTCTTTTGTCAAATTCCCAAACCTCAGATCTCACTAGATACTCTCTATATGAAAGCTATTACTGTCAGCCAAAAACACTGAGGCATATTAAAATTTTAAGGAAGCATAAACCGAACTAAATGTAGTAATGAAACAAGTTATGTAAAGATTATATTCTGTTTGTATCTTCCTTTTAATAATTTAGGTCAATAAAAAAAAAAATCCTTCTGCTTTCATTTTTACATTAATTTGCTACACTATTTCTTTTGCCTGCATTTGCATTGCCACAGAAATCAGTCAGTCTTCAATCTACTAATTACAAAGAATGCGGGTCCTGCAAATATGTAGTTTCTGGTAAAAGTTTTAAACTCTTATAGAAATCCATGATTCAGGATCAATAGTTCTGAGTTTTCATTTAGAACAGAAAACACACTTATAAAAAAGAACTATGTAGATTATACATGGCCAAGGCAAGAAAGAAGAGCTGAAAGTCAAATTTTACCATCTTGGAAAAATACTCAATGTGTTAAAAATATCCTGTGCTAAAAAATGAGACAAAAAACCCCAAACAATTTTGAAATATTCTGTGAGCTGATAAACTGATCTTAAACATTTCTAACTAAAATGCTTTCATAAAATTTTACCAAGCTCTAATAAGCTTAGCATGAGTGGTTGTCATTAAGAGGAGGGGAAAAAAGGACACAATGTAATCAATGACTTGTTCCAGATACTGCCATTTCTGTCAGACATTTCACCAATGGATGCTAATAAAACATATGTAGTCAGTCTTCAGCTCCTTGAGCTATTATCAGCCTTACAGAAACTCTGCTGCATTCTGTTGATTTACATGGATCACATTTGGGCAGACATTTAGATAGTACTTTGAGCAGATGCTAGTTCTTTAACTAAACAAGGGGCTTTTTCCTAGGCTTAGATTAAAACCAGGGTGACATCCAACCTTTATTTTCATATAGGTATCACAGCTGCATAAGTAATTTTATTTCCAAAACAGCCTCTTTTCTGACTTTTTAAATTTTTTTTATAACTCAGCTCTTTCAGACCTCAGTTTTTCTTAGATTTTCTGTGCAGAAATCTAAGATAAATTTTAGTGCCACCTGTACAGAAAGATTCTGGGTTGACATGAAGTCCTCTCACTAGTACCACTCACAGCTATTTAAGTGCGTCCTAAGGCTCAAGTATTGCTCAGCACAGTCATCCTGCTTCCCTATGGAGGATCTTACAGTCAGCCTCTCTCATGTATGGAACTTATGTAACTTGAAGTTTCAAAGCATCTTATCAGAGTTTTAAAACAGAAAAAGTTTGAGTGCATGAAACCTGATGGGTTCAAGTAATCATACTTCTTCCATTCTAGAAAAGCAATCATTTCCTACAGTTGTTCCTGTTATAACATTGAATTAAACTGTGTATGTCTGTCTGAATATTCTTTGTGCTACGAGAGAAGACCAGGGAATGCTATTTTAGAAGTGCACTCCATACTTAAAAGGCACATGTAAAATTTCAGTGAGATTGAGACAGACCTCCTTTAACATCCTTTTCCACAAAGGCTGATTTCTGTTCATATGGAAGAGAATAGATTTTTTTGAGTGACTTCATTTAGGAAAGAACAGCTCATATGTTATGTGATAGACTGGTAGACTCATAGTCCCATTCTGCTGTTCCTCTTCCTTTTTTTCCCAATTACAAAGAAATAAATACAGAGTGGGAGTCAGATGAGGTATGTCATGTTGTGTTTTGAAATCAATAAGCATTACACTTTAAACATTCACACTGCTTAGGCACATTCTATAAGACTGGTTTCATCAAGAAATTGTGGATTTCATCAGTGTAGAAACTGTATTGCTTCCAAAACTCTTAATAAATCTCAAACTCCCATTTCACTTCAATGACAGGCATAATTCAATCTTTTCTCTGCCTCCTAGAAGATATCCTAGGCATATTCAAAACCAAACCCAAGCTATAGCAAGAAATCATATTCACCAACATGTTGCCTACTTGAAACGCTGAGTCAGTTTAATCATCTACACCTCTGCAATTACTTTTCCAAGAGCCAGGTAGTGACTGGAGATGAGATTTTCTAGTCTGCCAGCAGGTTATTTAATATATTAACAAACAATATAACACAGACACCTTGAAAAAAAAACACTTGAACCCTGGCAGGCAATCCCTATAGCTGGCTATGCAAATAGTGGAAGAAGGGTGCAAAAAAGCTGAGAGCATCTCAGGAAACGTAAGTCAGTAGGGAAGCAGAAAGATTGCAAATCTGAGTATGCACAAAAGCAACAGGGGAAAAAAAAAATGAACTCGCAAAGTAAAAGGGTAAAGATTATATATGTATTATCTGAAAACTCTAAGTCTGCTCCAAACCCAAAACATAAAACAGAGTACTTGGTGTGTGGACACAGTTGTTGGCTATCCTTTCTTGAGAATGAATTCTTATATCTGATAACGCATAAGCCCCACATACAGATAGAAGCTGCTAACACCACCATCAGGCTGGTTTTAATAACAACACTTTCTAGAGTGAAGAGCTGCGAACATACATATTTTTCAAAATACACAGAAAGCAAAGTTTATAGAATCCTTAGCATGAAAGATCTCAAAGATTCTGTCCCAGACAAAGTAAAGATTTTAGTGCTTCCGTATTTTTTCCCAGCATTATGCCACATATAATCATTTCCAGAAAAAACAGTCCTCAAGCAGGTGATGAAAGTGATGAAATCCCTCAACAGAAAAGCTGAACATATAAACATATGGAAAACACAATTAGTAAACAAGCCACAAGATGAAGTTTGTCCTCATTAAGCATTTGCTGAATAACTCAGGAGAACAAAACTGTAAAATTCAAAGTCTGTTGTAAAACAGTTTGCAAACAAAATAAAAGGCTGAAACCAGTGTAGCAAATGGTTTGCAATGAACTCTTTACCTTCAGAATACATCTTGGGAAACCAACCTCTGTACCCATTTTGAAAGTTATTTCAGAATGGTATTTGACAGTAATAATATAATAATAATGCTCTTTCTGCCTGTCAGAACCTGCTTTGTAAAGACCTTGCTTTCCATGCTTCTTAAGTGCACATTTGCCCTTCATCAGTGGCGTAGTATCTATGCTTCTGATTTGGTAAAGCACTTCCCACAAAGGAAAGAAAACAAACACACACTCAACTAACTCCACTGAAATCAACCTAAGAATTTAAAACTAAGCATTCGTGCAAACATTATATTGAATAAAAATTGACGTAATCCTGTTATCAAGAATTGCGATCTAAAGACTTCTCATTACATGAATACAATCTTCAAATTCGTTAACTCTTATCTAAAAAAGATATTTTATGAAAACAAATAAACAGCCAAACTTTTTCTACACAGTGTAACTTGTGGAATGTCTTTGCTTTCTCAAATATTTTATATTTGGAAGAAGAAGATAGGTAATGTGGGCTTGTTTTAACAGAACTTAAAATGGCTTCCTGAAAAGTATTCCCTTGGGATTTTGCACAAAGTGATCCTCAGATGTTCATTTATCTCTTTTGTTAGAAATACTCTATGTGCTACACTGTGAGAATGAGTAAGTGTCTTCCTTCCAGAGCCACAAGCTTTTTAATTCTGAAAGAAATCAACTTATTTCCAGGTGGATAATGCACAGAGGTTCATGAGGGCTTTTGCTGTGAGAAGGCAGCCTGTCTACACATTAATGGACTAATCTACTGTATTGCAGTGCAGTTTCCTGAGCTGACATCCCTATAAAGTCTGTTCTCACAGCTAATGAGATAGGATTATGCAGCTCTGCATTTATTAACAGCATACAATTGCATTTCATACACTGAATTTCATCCCTAAATTTGATGTCCAACTGTTCCATAATGAATTGACAGAAGCTCAATTATGCAGGCTTTTTAGTATCTTTGCATAAAACAGTTTATTCAATTTGTTGCCCTGACAGTAAAAATACATATTCCATATTAGAACAACAGGATCTAGCATATTGGTAGTATCCCTGATCTTTTTTGTTCTATTCCTATAACATATCATCGTTGCTGTGGCTTTTTGATTCCTTTACATTACATGTTGCTGAAAAGCAAATTCTTGGACCATGTTGTGTGGAAATCTATACAAAAAGTATATTTGACAGGTGATATTTGTGCTCATTACTCAAACAGGAAAGGTTACGTATCTATACAAACAGGTGGACATTTACACTTTTAAGATGCCTACCTACCTAAACATAGCTAGGATCTGTTACAGAAGTAGGAGTGGTCTAACAAAAATAAGCATGGAAGATTGACTGTAACAGAATGATGATTTTATTTTATTACTACAGTAACAAGAGTAATTAGTCTTCGCATACAGGATGACCATCTGTCTGTTCCTAGAATACAGAGAAAATCCCATTCAGGTGAAAGTACAGGACAAAGTACTGTCCTGAAAAATTTCACAGAATACTGAGACCAATCCATAATTCACAGGGATAACATCCATGATTCATCAGCAAGACAAGTCACCCTAACTTATTTATGTATTGGTCTGATATATTTATATATTCCCGTAACTAGTGGTTCCAAAAGACACTCATGAAGACAGGATTATTTTAGATAACTTGCAAAAGTAATGTTTGGAAAAACAGTAACTACTTTGACATTAAAATGATATGGGTCATATAGCAGGAAGGAATGCTATTAGCTAGGCCATCTCCTGAACTCAAGGCAGGTTTAGTAGTTCTCGGTTATTATTGCAAGATGTCGTCTTCACTGTTTAAAACTCTCCCATTATGGGTAATGTCTCACCCAGTGAACCCATTTGAAGTACTTCTGTATCCTCTCAAGATAAGGTTTTAATCTGCATCTATCCTGAATCTTTACTCCTGAGATTTAAGTTCATGGTTCGTGACATAAGCACCACAGATATGCGGGAACAAGTAGTGCCTTTTCAGCTAGACACAGTCTTTTACATACTTGAAGATACTTAAGTTCTCCTCCTACACTTTCCTCCACTTTCTTACATCTTTCTTCATTTGCCTAATGAAACGCCATTAACTGTCTTGAAGAATTATAGAAAACGCAGGTAAAGAGAACTATTCTTACATTCTCCTCTGGACCTTCTCTCCCAATGTTTCACATTCATTCTGATTTTTTTCCTCTAACCCGGAATATGACTCCATCTAAGCTGAGTTGGAAGGATTATTGTATATATCTTATGTCTTACAAATGCTATCACTATGTATATAATGCAGCACAACAGCACAGTAATTTCTCATACTTAGGAGCCTCAACTATCAGAACCTTTTGTTTACGTGCTTGATAAATTACAACTGCAACGTATGCTTCTAATGGAACTGATGTCTTTGATTTTTAGACCATTTCTTCAATTTGTCATGACTTTTTTTTCAGTTACAAATCTGCCCTCCAACCTGTACTGTTCTTCCCAGCTGCGTGCTACTGTCAAATATAACAAGTATACTTTCTACTTTTTTTTGAACCAGTAATGAAGATAAAAAGCTGTACAAACCTCTGGGCACTCCCCCTGGAAAACTTGACTAATTCTAATTCAGTAGCATATGATTGAGACCTACTCTCTCTGAACAGAGTATCCAGCTAGGTTTGCATAAACTCTGAAATAGTTTTTCAACACTGTTATGAGAAACAAAAATCAGATTACATCAAAGACTTACTAAATACAAAATAACACGGAGGGAGCCAAGTACAGGTGCAAAATTAATAAAATAAGATATACCACACATATTGTTGTGTACTTGACAGATGTGTGAAGCTTGTAAATCTGTATGTCAGCTGGGCAACCTTAATACAGAGAGTGTCATGTCTGAGGGTGTATTTGTTTAAGAGAAAAGGCTGCTTCTACAGCTTCAGACCTTATGATGTCATTTGTCTTATTCTTGCTAAGACAAAGTAGGAGACAGTAAAAAAGCTATTAGACTTTTGCTTTCTTCATACTTAACTGTTATTAATTATAATGATGGTCACATGTACACTGTATGATTTCTACTGTATAACCAGCACAAGCACTTTCTGGGAAAGCTTTAACAGCTTACATGGGACTACATCAGAAGGGAAAATTAAAGAATGTATATTTTACTAGTCTAGCTTTGTCCAAAGAGCACTTTCTTTCACAGTTGTGGAAAACTGGATTTGGTGCACACAACCACCAACGCAAGAGCAATCGAACAAGATCAAAGCAAGATCTTATCTTCTGAGTGACCTGTGTTACCTTTCAAAGCTCAATATCCAGTTAGTTTTAAATGGAACTGAAAAACAATAAGCTTTACTAAAATTCCAAACGTATCAAAATAAAGCCTCCATGCTGCAAACACATGTGCCTAAACTCAAGATGCAAACTGATAATTTTTAATAGGACTATAAATATACCTAAAGTAAAGCATATGAAACATTATTTGAAGACTTAAATATCTCAGATGACTGATTCATGATCTTGTTAAACCAACATAAATTTGGGCTGCTGCCAAATAAGGTAGTCCTATTCTCAGCTTCCCACTCAGATTGTACTCTGGAGGTTTGGTTGGTTGGATCTGTGGTGCATGATGATTTAAAGCCAAATCAGTCCCCTGAATTGTCTGAATGCACAACCACAAAAGTATCAGCACGAGAAAGGCAGCACAAAAGGCTAGGACAGTCCTGCTTGGCAGCAACTCCACTGTGCATTTATTTCAAGCGATCATGTAACTATAACCACAACAAAAGATAAGACACCTTATTTGACTTCGGCTCAGCAGGTTTTTTCAAAACATAAGAAGGTACAGTAAAATATTACTCAAAACACAGTGCCACATCATTGGAAAAAAAATGTTTTTTCCTATTTCTTTACCTTCCAAGTTATTAATGAATTATCTAATCTGTTTGCATTTTCAAGTGATTTGTTGCATTACCTAATGTAAAAAATTATTTTGGAGAGCACACAAGTGAAAAGATGAGAAGTACACTCTCAGGAGAAAATTTATACAAACATAAATCAAGAAAAAATTCACTGAAGTAAAACACAACCTGAACTGTGATATAATATATTGTTCAAGTAATTGCAAAATGTTGAAATATTCTACTTTTTCCTGGTAAAAGTATCTGTGGAATGGTTTAAATCCTATCAGTATTAATAAATACTCCCTCATAAAATCAAAGATAAAGAGGTGGTTTCACATTAGTAAGAAAATAAAGAAGGCAGCACACATGTAAAAGACTGAAATCCTAGGTGACTTGACTCTTTAATCTTACTGTACCGTTCGTCTGCCTTTCTCTCCAGGGAGTTCCAGTGAGAGCTGCAAAATCACTCTAGGATTATAGTACTCTTAAGTTGAACTGAAGATAAAACAAAGTTTTAACTTTAACAAAGTTCAAGGCCAGTCATTGAACCAATAATCTGATAGGAGTGAGAAGAATTATCTCAAATACCTCATGTGTCACTAAACACTTTCAGCAAAATAATCACTAATGTATATATTAAATTTATCAGACACATTAAGTATACCTTCTCTCCCATTCTGTCCCCATTGTGACTTTAAGTGGAATTGAAATACATTTGTACCTTCATATAAATACAAATATTCTTTATCTTACCCATAACTTGTTTTTCTAATAAAACAGATCTAGGATTTATCAACTTTATTCCTCCTTTCTAGACCATTCCCTCATTTTTCAATGGACAATGTAATAAAAGTCTGGGGGTAGTCTTGTCAGCACTTTATTAACTGTCCTGCTGATCTGTGCCACACTTCATGTGCTCTAATTTAACTTAAACTGGTGCACTTTAACATAGGAATAGATTATCCATCATAATCCAGCCTTGGAGCAGAGTGGTGCAGTTGTGAATACTTACAAAGAAAATAATTACCATTTGTTACTGCTATCAGACTCGTTACTTCCCACTTTAAACACCAAAGCTATAAAAATTACTTGCCCAGCCTCTGGATGGCTCTGAGTCCTGTTTCACCCTCCGTTTTCATTATGTGCAAATCCAATTTGCTGTTTTCATTCTTATATGTTCTTAACATAAGATCATCTCAGCACTGATCTTTGATAACAGTATCAGAAACCAGACTGAAGGGTAAACCTTCAACACCTCTGTAAGAGCTGAAAAGAAAGGATAGAAAAAACAAACACTGAAAACTTAAGTTTAAGAACAGACTTAATGCATGGACCTAGTAAAATTAGACAGGAAAGAGAGAGGTTTAGGATCAGCTAATAAACTGAATTCAGTTTGCAACTTGACATGAGGCTATACAGGTAAAACCTCCCAGTTCCTCACAAAGCATCGTGCTCCACACAAGGTGAAAAAAAAAACAACAAAAAACCCTATAGAGGGGGAAAAGAAATAGGGGAAAAGGAGAAGTAGAAAAAGAGAAATTCCTGACTCCTCCCTAAGGTGCTGAGTAGGAACCCCACTTGCCTCCAGACACAGAAAGCCACTGCTTTTCTTGTTAATGGCTTGTTTTCTGTATTCTGTCTGATTTAGCATCCACTGAGACTGAATCAGTGCAAGAAGTGTCCTCATATAAACTACAGCAGCAAAGGGGCACTCAGCTTGCACAGGCCCACCACTCCTTTCACGTAATACAGAACAAAACTGTTTTCAATTAGTGAGGCATCTGGCCCTGATTGTGTCTTTTTCAGGTTTTACTGATGATCAAGCTTTTCCTTTACTACCTCCTATCCAGTCCTTCTTTCATAACCCTACACCACCTGTTATTTTTGCTGTGCTCACCCTCCCCTTGAAGTGTAACTTCCTCAAGTTACTTGCCAGCTACCCTGCTCTTTCTTCTTTTCTTATTTACTTCCTCAACTTTCATATAACTGCCTTCTCCTTTCAGAATCTTACCCTTTTTTCCCAACTTACTGATAATACTGTTTTCACTGAATAATATAGGCAGCATACATAATATCATACATTTTCACAGAGGTGCATGTTTAAATGCTTTACCAAATGCTTTTACTGATTGCTAAACGATATACTAAATTTTAAAATCAAGACTCAGAACAGTTAAATGCTGACACCTCACTGGCCTCTAGCAAGCAGAGGAAAACAAAGCAGCTATTGTTTGTCATAAGTGAATGCAGTTAACTGTTTCCTAGGTGGGTTCAAGCAACTATATATAATGTGTGCATTCATCTACAAATAATGCTGACTAAAGACTTGTACAACTACCAAGTAAAAATATGAACATCACTTTTGATTTAGATCTAGTATAGCTATTAAATGACTTTGAAACTGATGACAGTGAGATGTTTCAGAATGAGAAACTGAATCAAGTCATTACGAAAACAGCTTACCAAAGCATAACTCAGTGCCATCCTCTCTTCTTTCTTAGTCTACGTGGATATATAGACTATCAGAACAGAAGAACAAGAGGTAACTAGAAAAAAATTTAAAGTATATTGCATAGCAAAACACTGCATTATTACATGAAGAAGCATCAACCTACAGACAACAATTCTGCACCCTCAAAAAGATGAAGCACTCTTTCAGGAACATGTAACACATTTTCCTTCAAAGTAATATTTAAACCAGGGAAACTAGATCTTTATGGGAGAAGTTCTTACTTCAGCAGAGGGAGATTGTTTTGGATACCAGAAACCAGTGCAGAAACCAGTTAACTCACTTTCTGAAGCCACAATTTCTCATATGTGAAATTTAAGATTCAGAACTTTATCTCCAGCATTGTCAGAACATCGGCAACAGCACTCTATGAGATGCGGAAGAACAGATCTACAGATGGAATTCTCAGCAAGAACATCCCTTAATCAAATTGTGTGCATGGGCAAGTCAAGTCAAAAAGCCAAACGCATGAACACAAGATACTCCCTCAACATCCTTAACTACTTCGTCTAACTTTATGAAAGACTGAAGCTCCCTATGCTGGCTTCTTAAACCTGCTACAGGGCCAGCATGCTCTGTCTCATCAGTGGCCTCCAAAACCAAAATGTTATAATAATTCAATATTAAAATTAATTAATTAAAATAAATTAAATCAATGAGATAAAATAAATGCATAAATTAATAATACGATAAATTAATAATTGTGCAACAATAAATAAGTAGGAAAGATGCATCCTAGAATTGTTTAGTCAAAAGTTTTTAAAACAAATAACTTGAAGTGGCCAAGACATCCTTGTACAGTACGAGTGCTGAAAAAATGTCTGCTCCTCGGTGGAAGTGGTATTGATTGGCTGGGCTTAAACAGTACGGTGCATATCAGTGAAATCCTACATTTACTTCAAAATCAAAAAAGTGCATTGTATGCATAGTTTAATGAATATGGCCTGAATGCAAACAAACAAGTTGCTTAAAGAAATGAGGTTGATATCTGACTGATGCCTATTATCTCTTAACGTACATCTTGTCAAACTAAGTAAAAAAAGTAGAAAGCAACTAAGGTTGATTCAGGTTTTTTGAGAATTTTCTAAATTTCCCAACAGTATTAACTAGTGACTGCCTCTAAAACTGACAGTGGTTAGATCTGTGTCAGTGCCAAATAAAGGCAGATAAGTAACAGTTTTAAAAGAGTAGACTGATGGGAAGCTTAAATGTACATCTCCTTATGTACATTCCTGAAAAAAGAAATTTGTGGAGAGCAGAAGAGTTTTATTTCACAGTGTTATAACAAAAGGAATCAAGTAAAACAAAATACACTACTGCACACAGAGAGGAAAGAAATTTGGTTAGACAATTACATTTGTCAACAACTTCCAATGGAATGAGCACAGGAATTGACATTTCATCAGTTAAGACAAAAATAAACATTTCTTTTTCTCAATTTCTCTAATATTTTATGTGAAGGGGAAATTTTCCAAAGTACTGTCTGTATCAAGGGCATGTGTGTGACCATGCATGCTCAAGGGCAGTGCAGGAGCTCAGGGACAGCACCAGGAACGGCTAAATCAGCTCAAGTAAGCCAACTGACAGAAACAGCTGTGAAGAAATCCTGGGTGCACAAGCAGATTTGGTCACTGCAATTGTGTCTGGGTGGTCTTCTGGTGCTTTCTTATCCGAGGGTCAACCCTCAACAGAAAAAGAGAAGTTTTCAGCTAGCAACATAAATGACAAGAAAAGACTAGTGAAAATAGATTAAATAAGAGGTATCAGTAAGACAATCTATTACATGACTTGATTCTAATACAGCAAAATAACAAAATATAATGCAACCACAAAATTTTCTGCCAATTACAGATATGATACACTGAGGGCAGTTGAAAGACCTCAAAAGTTAACAGGAATTAGCAAATAATGAAGGTGTAAAAGCATCTTATTATGAAAAAGAGAGGAAGTTTTCCAGAAAACAAAAGTTTTGT
Organism: Aramus guarauna; assembly: GCA_013400195.1. Classification (NCBI taxonomy): domain Eukaryota; kingdom Metazoa; phylum Chordata; class Aves; order Gruiformes; family Aramidae; genus Aramus; species Aramus guarauna. Next base: position 644,835 of record VXBL01006104.1, on the reverse strand, counting down.
AACAAATGAATAAAATTTCTGCTGTTATTCTCTTTTATCTTAGAAGACCACCTTCAGACGAAAATATAAAAACATGTGAAATACAAAGTAGGAAAAAAATGTAAGTTTGCACATGAAATTAAGATCCTCTTGAAATGCAGCACACCTGCTAACATTTTTTTTCCCTTCCAAACCACCAATGGTAATACTTGTTTCAGGTGAGCCTATTCCTACATGTAGAGTCCACCGATTCGAGTAGCTTCATTTATTAATTGGCCATGCAAAGTCAGGAGTATACTTTCTTGCTAAAGGGATTTGAGTTTGATGAAAACGTATCTCATATCAAAAAACCAAATGAGAGCCTTCACCTATTCTGTTCTTATTCACATAAATATTTAAATGCAATCTTAAAATTCAGAACCTACTATAATGGTAAACTGGAGCTTAACTAATATTAACACAGATAACGATTCCCAGGTAAGGAAATGCCTCACTGAAAATGGCTTGCACCCTTAGAAATAGGCATAATACTGTCTGAAATTTCTCAAATCACAAGCTACACAACTTTCCATTCAACATTAGAAATGTATCTGACCCTCTAATTGCTAGATTCTTCCTCATGAATGAGGGTGTGAAAGAGTTCATCTTACAAGCATGGTACCTGTACAAAACTTTAACATAAAAACAACAAATTAATTAAGATGTAGCTACAGAAATGTTTAAGGTATGTGTACATATCAGGATATCACAGAAAATTATCTTCAGCATTGGCAGGTCACTGCTGAGCCATACTATAATTTGAGAGGGACGGCTTTGTGGAAAACAGATGAGAATTAAATAACATGCAATTCTGAAAGCATTATAACTCGACAGAAATGTGTACCAATCCATGTGGCAAAACTTTTGCCAAACTATGATCTATAGTTCTGTCTATAGAGAATAAAAGCCCATTTGTATCAATTTCATGTGGATTCTCTCAACAATGTTTAAAACTTGGGATGTAAATTCAGAGTGTGTTATAGAACAGTCAGTATCTACAATAGGAGCAGTATTTTCAAAAGCTTTTGATGAGTAACTCACAACAGAGTTCAGGCGGTGCTACTTTCTCTAGGTGTTCTTGAGTCCAAATTCAGCATTATAAAAATTGCTTTATTTTTGACCCGTTTTGCTCAAAATTTATGTGTCTTTGTGAGGCATGAATTTCATTGCCCTACTACTCACTGATGAACCTTATGAGGAGAAAATATGGTTTTGATAACTGCACTTTTGTACAATTTACTGTATTGCTGCAGTATATTGTTTAGTATTCTCTCTGTCCCTAGATAATCCACATAGAGTAACTGCCTGCTACTCCTCCCAGCTGAAGGTATATTTGGATGCCAGGCACCTTACTAGGATTTCTAATGTACTTGGTTACAACTTTACATAAATAATTACCCTTAAAAATTGTGATACATTATGTGTTCTCTGCCTTTGTGTGTCACTAGCTCAGTTTCTGCTAACAGGAATCTGCCCTTCTGTCATTAAAAGGTGACATATGTAGATAAATAAAAAAAGAAAACAGTGATTTTTAAATTAAATACTCTTTCATTTAGTGAACATCATAGAATGTTGAAGACAGACTTCTGAATATTGCTTAAGCACATGCTGTATTGTAACATGCTGGTTTTTACCCCTGGCATCTTTTGTTAGTTCCTCTGTTTTTCCTCCTAACAAAGAAAAATGTCAAGTTCTAAGGAAGAGACAGTGGGAACTGTTGTTCTGTGGCAATGTTCAGTAAGAACTCCTAACACTGAGTTACCAGAAGACAGGCCTGTGCCTTCCGTTCTATCAACAAATGCCACGACAGACTAAGAGTTACCACACCTCTGATGGTTTTCAGAACAAATTACACAGAGTCTGTACACACCCATGCTATAAATCTCAGCTAGCTGACATTTGTTTGAAATCCATGAGTTCTGTTTTTTCCCAATAGCCTCTTGTATCCAGCAGTATTTGTATCTCGTTCTAGGTTTATAGCATTTGCTAGTGATACTGTTCAAGTAAACCTCTCTTGAAAACAATGACTTTAAATAAACTGATAATGATTAAGTAATAATTACTCAGTTAAAAAAATCAGAAATATTTTGGGGAAAAAATATTTCTTTTGCCACTTTACAGAAATAGATATACAGAAATGGATAAAGTAATAATATGGCCTTATGAAGTCATCTTGCTGGAAGTATTGGGCCCATGTGTTTGAAATCTATATTCCACAAGAGCAGTGAAATGCTGGAGTAGCAATCTGGCAATTTGGCACTCATGAATCATTAATCTGAACTTCTGAAACATCATCTATTACAAATGCCTGTCCCTTGGAACCATTTAAGGATCCAGAGAAAATGAGTTATGACTATGAGTAACAGAGTGAAGACTAGAAGAACATAGTAAGTTGAAACAAAGGAATGAGTCAACACTAGGGGAAAAAGAAAAGACTAATATTTGGACTAAGAACTCAAAGAAGAAATAAATACTAAGTAGGACAAAACTTGTAAGCATGTCAAGAACAGAAGAAACTAATGCTGGTGTCAATTAACAGAGCTGTACCAACAATTAACACTGATACTATGGAAACATTGCTTCAGAATGAGGAACCCTTCTAGATTCTGAGCTAATCAAAGGGCAAAACTGAAAGCATTGTATTAGCCTCAGCCAGGCTATGTTTGAACCTTTAAGTCAATGACTAATGTTAATGCAGCATTGAAATATAAAATCTATCCTAACAAAAAAGATATACTCAAGCTACTGTAGCACATGGCTCACTCCTCAAGAACTCTTTAATTCCGTTCAATTACCTCTCAGTTGTTGTTCTTAAGGAGAAGCACTTTCCATTTCAGCTATGTACGTTTACCACTCTCTTTCCAGTAGCAGAAGTCCCTTACACTGAAGAAAAACATCAGAAAACTGTAGAAGAGAAAATAATTGGCCAAAGAAATCTTACAAAGGTTTTACTATTGTCAGTTTTAATCTCTTGTTAGCATTCATTGTAGGATTTTTGTAACATGCTGCATTTGACTAGAGGCCTTGTCAGATCATGAACATTTTATCAGATTAAGGGAATTCTCTCCCTTCTGCTACATCTTACACTGCTAAATTTAGATTATACTGGAGCAAGAATGAGGCATATTAAAACTGCAGTTTTAAATTAACTAAGCACTGACAGTGTGTTTTATTCACTTATTGTGGCACACCATTTTCTACTTACAGAAACATGAGAACATTTACATAAATTTACACCAGATAAAAGACCTGTGGCAATCACGGACTGCACTGCATTTAAAACTTTTTGTGCCTGCTAGTAACTATTGAATTTCTATTATGTACTTTTCTGCTTCTTAGAATTCCAAAAGTTGCACTGAAACATAGAATGGTAGGCGCCAAGCCAGGTACAGATCCTCCTATAATAACACACGGAACAACCAGAGAATACAAGATCTTTTTCTCTCCCCAATATAGGTTATGAATGAATCCTTGAATTAAACCTAAACAAGTGAAAGCAAGAAATAATTCCAATTACTGATTTTCACTACCAAATGTATTATGTTCCAACTACCCATTTGAGAATTTAAATTGTGTACCTAGCACAGGTTCACAGATTCTGCTAAGCATGGACACACTGCTGCCTTTAAAATTTGCATTTCTGGGTATGTCCAGACTGTGAAACAGAGCACCCCTCCTAAAACAGGCATTTTAAAGGCTGAAGTGCAATATATTTTTAATAGAAATATAACATTATCAAAAGTAGTACTTTTAGGAATTTGAAGCAAAATTGTATTTTCTACCATTGTATTTGCTCTAGTTCTTGTTCCTTTCTGTGAACAGCTATCCCTTGCCCCCACTGTTAAGAACATTCCTTTTCTGAGAATTCTGGGTTCTCTATGCTTATCAGCCTCCTCTGCTCTATGTGTATATTTCTTCACTGTGATTCTGTGAGGATCAGAGTATTTGTAAGGTTTTTCATTCCTAATCCTTTTTCCTGTTCCTTCACTTTGCTCTGTGTTGATTACAGAACAATGTAATTCTACATTAGCCTTCCTTACAAAGTAAGTACTTTTAAGATTCATTTACCTCAAGATAAATTTTTATAACCTTAATATGTAAAAATGTTACACTTTGGTAATGAGATTCAAATGTTTCTAAAACCACTGCCTATTTATGTGAGTTTTACACTGCAAACACAAATTTACAAACTACCAAACATTCATTTCATTTTCTACAGCCAGATGGAGTTGTTTCCCACGTACTTATTTAATGAATTTCACTGTTAATTAGAATAATTAAGGTGATCAATAAACATTTTTGATACTTACAGAGTAAGCATTATGAAGAACAGCCACAGACTAAAAGGACAGAGGCAGGGAAGAGACTCTAAGATATTGTTAGCTTAATTAGCAACGGTTTCATAACCTTCACAGAACACATATGTTTCCAGTACCTAGTGATTTACTTGTCCCCCACCCCCGCAGTAACTATCCCACCCTCGTAAGCAAAGATCACTTCAACTAAAATAGAATTAAAGCAATTTTTTGACGCATAAGGACTTGTGGTTTGGAGGGAGTTCAGAATCCAGATCAAAGTCAGAAACAAGAGTAATTCCAACATTTGCAGAAGGAAAATCTCTAAATACAAATGCTCCAGATGTAGCGTGCTACCAAAAAGTTGACTAGGATCCAGTTTTCACATTTTTTACTATTTCTTTTTAATGGAACAATCAAAATTCAGGGGGAACGTTCAGGCAGTGAGCATAATAGGTGCCTGGACATACTGGATGGAAAGTGCAAGTGATGTAGAATCCTTGATATGCTAAGATTATGAATTTGCTGGTACATGCAAATTAAGTGGACTATAATGGCTCAGCAGGACTGTGGTATGCACATTGAACCCCATGCACCTGAGCCTGTTACTTTTAACAAATCTGTGATTTTCTCAGCTTGACCATCTTCACATATTCTGACCAAATTGAAGCAGTCTGGTCATGACAGCAAACATTGTTAAACTCCTAAGTGGGATGAGGGCAAAAGAAGATCTTACTGCAGATGACTAAGGTGGATTCAAAACTAGTGGTGTCACTAAGTGGTGAAATACCTAATTACTGTTTGCTTAGGTGCATGATATAAATTATAAAGTTTTATAAAAATTGTATGACCTAATGACTGAAGCCACTAGACAAATGGCCCACCTCTGACTGTGACAGAAAACTGCTGGATTTTACACAACAAACTACATATATTCTGAACAGACTTTTCTGCAAAGGGCAGGGCACAAAGCATATAACAAGCAGATCTGATTACATCTGTGTCCGTCCTTGCGGATAAGAAAGCTGCAGAAACACTAAAAAATTCAGAGGAAAGTGAATTACACAACAGGACATCTGTTTCTTCTGGGCAACAGTATGCTAATTCATAGAGCAAGTGTTACTTTATTTTATCTAGCCACTCAAAATAGTGCATGTGGAGATTTCTTCTCATAAGCAGTTCAGGGAGACTGAATTATTCACAATAAGGGGAATCAGTATTCTCTAAGTTATCACCCACACTTTAGAATCATGTCTTTATTAGCAAATCTGCAATTCTTAAATAAAGATAAGCAACTTAATTCTGTATGATGTTCCGAGATTTTCATATCCATTCTGATTGCTGCTTCCTGTAAATACTCTGTTCACAATTTCTACGCTGCATCCACTTCAACCTGGTTGCTTAAATGGTTTTTCATATGAAAATAAAGTATCTGCACAATTTGCCATCTACTATCACAACTGGATTAGAAACGCAAAAGAAACAAGTGAATTCGGGAAAGCAGGAGGGAAAAACCACGCTTCCACGCTTTCTCCCTCTTCTTAATATTAACACAAAACTGCGCTTTGAGAATGAGCTGCTACTTTACTGACATGAAATTTGTGAATTCGTAAGTGTAGCGTAATTGTTCATTCTCTCAATGCAGTAGGTTCCCTTAACTCTATTCCTTCGCAAAAAAACCCCAAACAAACCAAGAATCACATTAATTCCAAGAAATCAGCAGAGAATTAGACACAGCTGTATTTTTGCATATGAACTTCAGTGTCAACTCCAAAAAGATGAAATAAACAGATCTATAAATATAGATCTATTTATAAATTATAAATATAGATCTATTTATAAATTATAAATAAAAGGGATTAAAGGAGTAACTTATGAATAATCAATTATATAATTAAGACCAAATGCAAACTATTTAGAAAAATAATTCTATAGCTTAAGTTTTTTATTCTCACATTTTTTATTTGGTTTCACTTAATTCACACCAAGCTCAGATTCCACTCTAAGTTGCATATTGCAAGTTTCATACTAAGTATGCAGTGCAAGCCCGCAAAGCGGTTCTCAAGGCATGTTACTGCATTGGCGTAACTGGCACATAAGCTGTGCTGGACACCTATTAGGTCACAATCAAGGAGGAGCAGAATAAAGTTTAAACCAGCTTTAGCCCTGTTTCCTTAAGCAACAGAGATTTGATTTCCAAAGCGCTTGTTTCAACCAAGTCATTTCATTCTTCACAGCAAATAAACCTTCAAATGAGCATTTAATTTTTCTTCTTCCAGGACACCTCAATGTCCTGAAATTCAGTCCATATGGAGTGCAATCTAAGTAATTTTTTAATCACTATTGTAATAATCAAGTTTACTAGTTATTTTTAATACAAATTTTTAATACAAGTAACTTTAACCACCATTGTAATAATCATCTAAGACAGAAACAACTATATTAACAATTCTATCATAACATACTTTTATGAGATCAGCCTTTAGTGTCTGTAGCTGAAGCCTGAAGTTGTGAAATTTGGATTATCACTACAATAGCTACTGTCCTCTGTACCTCAAATATTTAATGGCACTTGCTATGTATTATCCCTTTATAGCTGCCTGTGAAGGGCTAAGGGACATACAGCACTAATGACTCCAAATGATTAACTAGTTTTGTTATTTCAGCATCAGCTGTTTCATTTATCATACCTGCCACAACAATAATCTTTTATTTCATGGAAGTACCTCAACTAAGTTTCCTAAATTAGAAGATTAAACGAAACAGCAAGTTTTTGAAAATATGATGCCCCCTCAGAAATAAGGGAAGATTAAAAAAGGGCACACAAAACAAAGAATTGAATGAGACTGTTCTCAGTAAATGAACAGGTATTAACAGCAAATACTAGTATAGTTGAGTCATATTCCTCTCTCTTAGCTAAATTTAAAGGGGCAGCTATTAAGATCTGAGAGTATGATATTCATTTAAAAACCTGATTCTAATAAGAATTATTAGGGATAGATAGTAACAAAGAAGGTAGTTGTTCCTGTTTGCTATTATTAAGTCTAAATTTGCAAGTATAATTTTGCCAACAAGTAAAAGCAAGTAGCCTTCCCCTTTCTACTTCATGCTTTTGAAAGCTATAATTATTTAGAACTTCTAAAGTTGCTTTTATAATCACTTCAATTTCTCCAACTCAGATTATCTTTAATTTCAGAAACGGGAATGCAATTTAATTATCATTAATAGTGTTTTCAAATTAACATAATTCATTTTCAATCCTGAGTAATCAGACACAGCCATTTCCTCCTAAGTAATCTGTAATAGCTTCTGAAGTGTTCTTCTGTTAGCCAGAAATCTGAATTAATATCTGTTTTTCTAACAGTATTAGAGGGGACTTTTAGATCTCTGTTCCCTGTTGCTGCAATATCTTAAAAGACTCATTATTAAAAAATCTTGCCAAGATCTCCACATGGTTGAGAATTTCAGAATGACAGTGGAAAAGGCAAAATAATGCAATTCTAAGTCAAACATATGAAATAAGGTAAAAAATGAAAGTAAATATGCTATGATCCATCAGAATTTGCTGTAGCGATTACTAGGAAATTAAACAAATACTAAGGAATTAAAAGCTGCAGTTTTCTCCTTCACAAAGCACACTATCTTACATATTAAAAATAAATGGCAATATTGTAAATTTAAAAGTCTAATTTATTTAAACTTACGTAGACAAGAAACTAGTCCTTACACAAGTAAGTTTCCATAAAACTCAGTGGGAAGCTTTGATGGTTTTAAAAATGGTACCTGGGCCAAAGGATAAAGAAAACCAGTGAGTCTTAGAAGATGAATGTGCAAAGGAAGAGAATCTTTATTAGATCTCTAGACTCTTCTTGTTGCATTTATGATTTTATTCAGCACTGTGGGAGACAGAATTCAGAAAGAGGGTGAGAGCGTGCGTGACAGCGTGAGTGAGTCCTAGCACAGAAAAAATAGAGGGGACATAAACCAAGTTTCATCCTACAGATGGGATACTAAGGTAGGTTGAGTGGTAGAGGGAGTGATCACAGTGACAAAAGGATTTTTCTTGTTTAGCATTACTTTATATTCTGGTAACTGATTGGTTAAAGCAGCTGGAACAAGAAGAAGCCACAATATATGAACTTGGTCAAAAGAAAAAATCAGTAAGAGCTGGACCCTACATAATTTACAAGGGATGCCATTACAGGACCATGTAAAAACATGAGAGATTAGGCAAGAGCCAGTTGGCCTTCAAGGAGAAAAGGTATTCGGTTGTTCACTTGTAAGATTTGCAGACTGTCACAAGGTTTTGAAAGCTATTTCTTCTTACTCTTCCTTATTCTCTCCTCTTAAGAATGAAATATTGCTACCATAGTACTTTGTTCACTCTTTCAACTTACATGACAGAAGAAATAAAAAAAGTTGTTTATGAAGTGATTACAGGAGATTCAAATGAGAATAAAGTTTCTGAAAGTTTGGATTGAAGTGTTTTTTCCTACCCGTTAGTAAAACAACCTGCTTAAACCCTATTAAATAAAAAATTCCATGAAATAGACTAAAAAGACGAGCTACTACCCACCCTTCTAACTGAAGAAAGGTTGTAATTCTCTATATGAGTTCAGAAATGGCATAAACTGCTAAAGCACAGCTTAAATAGTTTACGAACAATAGCAGACTTCAGAGTGAATTATAGTTATCTCTTATTAAAGTTCTAAAAAGAACTCAGGATATATCAGAACTAACACCTGCCTAACACTCCTATTAAGCCTGCTCTCTGTAGCACGATGCTAGAAGCTAGGGATGTGGAGGTAAATAACCCTTCTGAAGAGTTCATTGTTGGCCTGGTCCTGTTCCCATGAACTTAAATAGCATTAGCATTGAGCTGAAGTCAAGTACCTTCAAAAATCCAGCTTTAAGTGGCACTTTTGGCATATTTTCAAAAGTGCAGCCTCTGCTTTGACGTATATCTTGGAGACAAAACACTCTGCTTTGTACTTCATGATGGCCCTCCGCTGGTACAGAGCAGAATCTAGAAAACTCTTTCCAACACAGTAGCAATCTACTTACACTTTGATAATTCCTCTTCAGAGATTTTCTTTTACAAAGCATATTATATAAACATATACAGCCAGTACACATTTCTCAAGCTGAATAACTGAGAGCAGAGGTAAATCCCCAGGCAGAATCCCATTACAAGTTATTATGTTGCAGGTGCTTTATTTCTTGAGAGCTGTGCTTGACTGAAACAAAATAGAGAGCAATCATGGAGCCATATATTACAGTACAGTCTGAATGCCTCTCTGGGTCACATGGGAACTTAAAGCAACCTTAGGCTGCTTTGACCTACATTTTGATTCAAAGGGCTCCAGGCAGTAATCAGGAAGCAGGAAATTTGGAGGGAATGCAGCACATTCAAAGTAGTCCTCCCTTCAGTATTCCACTACTGCGCAGGCTTTCACACTTTCCACACAGTCAAGACTACTTAGTTATGCAATAAATACTTCCTAGTTGAAGTTTTCCCTTCCCTGTGCCAAGCAGTCTTGCACCTGTGATGGTATTGCTCCCTTGTGCCTAGAAGGATTTACTTTGTAGCTAGCCAGTTCACTACTCACCTTCCTTTTTTTAAAAGGATCTTTCCAATTAGAGCAAAATATCTATTTTCTATGTTTGCACATTTATTCTGTCATAATTAGCTCTACTTTCTTCTGTATTTTACTGAAATGAATAAAATTATGGAACATTAACAAAACTTAGACAGACAGATCCAACCATGCCTTTGGCCATTTGAAGTCCACAGCGATCAAGGATGCAGAGCTAGAGCCTCAGGGTGCAAGGACAAAGGACAAGTATCTAAGTGTAAGCTCCTCCACTCTCAGAAGTGGAAGTAAAATTATCCGAAAACTTTGATATTTGACTAAAAGAGGTTTTTTGTGCATAATGATTGGATGAGGTCCTTACAACTTAACCTAAAGTTCTTTTGAGGTAGAAAATTTCATAATCTCATTATTACAGTTCCCATCAAGATTCTTAACTGACCTTGTCGATTTATTGCTCTGATGTCTCCCCTGCCCTGATCTAGCTGTTATACTATTTTGAAGAACACACTGCTTTCCTGGATAGAAGACTTTCTTGCTCAATTTCATCATTTGGCTGTTGTCCACCTACTGTTCATTAGGTATCTTACAGTTTTTATTTGCCTGCATTAGTGCTATATACCTCCATGAATACACATTAGGTAGCAACTGCAGCATGTTGGCATGTGTTTTCCTCTCTGTTTGCTGTTGTTTTCTTTGGCACAAATAGCACTGGCTACCACAGGCCAATATATCAAAACTCAAGCCATTTTTCAGGGTTAAGAAAAAATGGTTTAGTAAAGTACCATATAACAAAAATAGTATGACCATATTTTCTTCTGGATTTACTTGCTTATTCTAAAATTAAGTATCTATGATAATTCAACTGCAAAACATAGTATATATTCCCACTCTCTAGTAATAAATTATATAGCATGCCTATAAAGAAAATTCTATTAAATAATAACCATGCACTGGAATCAAATGAAAAATACAGTGTTCAATTTGCATTTACCAACTTTTAACATGTGAAAATTTCAGCACAGGAAGTAAAAGCAATTTCTCTCCCTTGTTAGAAAGATTTATATATGCATTAGTTTCTGAAATTCCACATTTTTACAATTAAATTCCCAGTATAAAGGGGATAACTGGTATAATACAGCATAAATATATCCTCTGCTGTGGGGCAGAGGATACAAATCATTGTATTTTCTTGATCAGTGCAAACCAGTAAGAAAGGTTGTTGTCAAATGCACACAATCAGCTAGATGCTGATGGATTGATATGCATCATGTATAATGCCTCCTTAATTTTCACTACCTCCATAAAATGTTGCAGACTCCTGTGCTCATCTTAGAAGCATTATCCAAAATGATTTATAACTCATCCTTCTGCATGGCAGGAGAAAAGTCATGTTTATGATTTTATTCATTAGTAAAGGTAGAGATTGCATCCAGTTTTCACCATTAATAAAAGTGTTTTCCTTGACATCCAGATCAGTACCTGTACACCAGTATTTGCTTCCGAATTCAAGTTGTCTCAAAACATTTTTTTTCTACAATTCTGTTAATTCCAGGCTTACCTGGAGAGATTAAACACCAGCAAAGGATTGATCACTAGCATCTAAGTAAAGTGCATACTACTTGCTATGAAATAACTTTTGGCAGTGTATATAAGCCTCTCTACACTGGCAATCAGTAGAATAAATAAATAGTCCTTGCAGCTGTACCAAAGCTGACAGATGCTACATTCATAGCATATTTTTGAGGTAACTAGAGCATACACACTCGTATGTACATCAACTTTTATGTACATACATGCACATTTTTTATTCTATTAGAGCTCCTTTTTTGTCATGATGATCCTTGATTCTAATTGATTTCACAGCCTTTAGCTACTTTACAGTAATCAACAATGAGACATTTCTACCAGTCTATTACGCACTGGGATGCTGAATGACAGAACACAAGAATTTATGACATCTGAAAGGGTCTACACCTTTCCCTCTATTCAGACCTGAGCCAGCCCTCTGCAGGGGAGTAAGAGCTTCTTCTCTGGTTGCCAGCAGAATGGCCACAGTGACCTAGAGTTCCCAGGCTTCTTTTGAGAATGACAGAACTACCTGTTTTGTCTTCTGCAAACACTGGCCATTGCTGGCTCGCATCCTCATTCTCAAAACAGAAAACTACTCTGGTAAGCGACAAAAGTAACCACTGTTAAAAATAAAAAAATCTCAGTATTCAATTGCATTATCAGAGGCGTCTCAAATTTAGCATTAACAAGCCAGTTATTGCGATGAGTCAGTATTGGACCCCACAACAAATTTTCACACACTAAGCACTCCTGGTATTTCTGTGAAACTAATTTTGAGCCAGCTCAGCGATCTATACCCTTTTGAGCACAAAGGATACACTCCATTATTGTTCCAGCAGTGTAAGTTATGACAAATTAGGAGCCTGGTGAATTGGGCTGTGCCTATGACATGTGGTTTTGCTATTAAGACTAGGCATGCCTCTCCAAATCAGCTAGGAAGAGGATACAGGTAACAGTTGGTTATGCTGCTGAAGTATCTCACATGCACCCTAGAAATTTTCAGCTGATCACTTAATTTCCACTTTCTTGTCTTGAAAAGAAGATAAAACATCCTGGTCATAGCATTCAGAAGCTCAAACAGCAGATTAACATAAATTAGATTTCATTTCAACATTCAAAAAATCTTATCTATGCTTAATATAAATAAGGTTCTTTGCTTAATAGCAACTGGCAAAGAATACAGCTTCTGTTTGGAATAGAGAAAAAACAAACAAACAAACAAAAAACCAACAACAAGAATGCAAGAATAAACATTAGAGAAAGTACTAAGTTTGTCTACAATCCTTTGGAACAAACCTGTAAGGCAAAATGAAAATAAACCTGGTGGCAAACAATTTTGGGTTACACGGAGAAAATAAAGATATTTGCAAGTTTTTATTTAGGTCCTTATATGCAGGAAACTGGTGCTTCAATGGTAGTGGCTCTGATCAACCACCTTTTGGGTCACAGGCCATCATCTGACATGGGAGAAAGGTTAGAATGTTATCGTTCTATTCACTACTAAAATAGCAGTTTTTGCATGTAACCAGCAAGTGTCAGGAATATCAGAGAAAGCACAGAAGCCATGGTCCCCCATGGTACTAAGGGATCCTATATAAACACAAAGAAGGAAAAAAAAAATTAAAAAAATCTTCCTTACTTTAAGGCATTTAAAACCCTGAAGACTACATGCACTGATCAAGTTTTAATCCCTAGCAGTGACTGTAGCATAGCTAAAGCAACAGGCCCTTCTCTGGAGATACCACATACGTAAGAGTTTTTCTGTGGTATAGCTAGCAGAAAGTCATAAATTCCCAGCTACCATAAGCTAAGCCAGCAAAGGCACTAGTCAGCACAGCTGCATCTAAACTAGGAGTTTGCTGATGGCGTGCAGCTGATTCACAATTCCTCAGTGATGTTACTATGGGAACTTTTGTAGTGGGGGTTCCTTATATCTGATCCAAGTTTCAGAAAGATAGAAGTAGGAACAAAGGAAAGAAACTGAGGAGAATGATAGGAAACCGTATCAGTACATTGTGTCCCATTTACTGTCCTACTGGAGAATCCCAGTGGAGACGCCGCACTTCTTATAGGCAGTAACCAGACAAGATTAACATCACATCACTGATTTACAATATGCTTCATGTTCTTAACTATTTAACTACTGAACACATTTTTACACTAAAAAAAAACCCCAAAAAACAACAAAAGCTCACAACCACAGGCTTTACCCAACTACAGTGATGGAAGACAAACATGCTTGTCAAAACACTTGCAAATACTTCTGAAATGCAATGTAAATATACATCTTGGTACAGCTCTAAATTGAGGGAGTTAAAAACTAAACAACAAAAACATATACGCTTGTCACAACAGCCTGCTGCCCTATTCCCAATAAATAAGAACTGCTGGCTTGCTACCAGAGAGAACAAATAGCACAGAAATAGCAAGTGACACACATCTGCTTACCCCACAAAAAGAGCCAGAATATTGAATGGAGAAATTTGTGTAATGCTTGATACATATACTGACTCTCTGCTCTCACGTACACCACAAAGTCTGTGTAGGTTGTAGCACAGGCTCCAAGCTTTCACACAAATTTTGTAGTATAATGGTAGCTAGGAAAAATGACTCAGTTATGGAGTCTTCCTTGCCTGAAGCATAGCAATATTATGGGGATCACCATTCGTCTCAGGGAAATCAAATGGTACTGGGAGGAACCTACTGAGCCACAGAACACGATTAATGTATGAGAAGTTGTAGTCAATATTAATTTCTGGTTTATTTTCCAATTATTAATGCTGGCAAAGAACAATGCTCAGCCTCTTTTCCTCTCCAGTGTATTTCTGTTTCAATATACATATCAATATTAATTTTCCTTGCAGAGTTACTGTCATATCTAATGAGCAAACACATGCTATGTGACATGTCTTTTTATGCCCTTGATTTTTACATTATCTCTAATTAATTCAGATCACTAATAATATATTTTTAACGTGGTCACAATTAAAAAGTCATGTGCTGTAAGACTGCACAAAGTTAACATAATGCACAAACGCACATACCATGTATCTGTTCCTGTTCCCTTTCACAAAAGAGTTGTCCAGTTTTTCCTTTGAAATTTTCTTTCAGGAAGCCCCTCAAAAACTAAACAGTGAAGCTTCACAAGATATGATTAAAATATTAGAAAGCAAGCAAATACAGCCTAGCTATTTAACTCTAAGCAGAGCATTTAATTTATGGTGCTAAGTTGTTTCTGCAGACATGCATCCTGAAAGTGTCATTTTCTTGAAGACATTTATGTTTTAAGCCAGTCAAGCACATTGACAGTACTTGGTAATAACAATTCCATACAAGAGCCCTCTGAATTATAATCCACGGTATTTTTAAACTCAGATGAATCACAGTCTCAAATTAATTTTAGATATTTCTTTCCTTCTCATAATTTCAATTTCATATTAAATCTCGACTGAATTGTTCCTTCTTTCTGTAAGCCATCACAACAGTCAACATTTTTTAAGGAAGCTATTAAAGCAACAAAGAGCACAGTGCCTTTCAAAACAAAGAATACATAGACCAATTCTGGATTCACTGGTCATGACTATACTTGCAAATAATGTGGCCTAGCAGGAGACCTCTTGCAAAATGAAACAGCGGTGCATAGAACTTCATATCCACATTACATCCATCTGACAGCATTTTTTTTTATTTTTTTTTATTTTTTCAGATTAGCCCTTCACTCATCCCATGGTCTGAACATTTGTTTGAGGTTCAGGCATATTAGGTGTAGTTCTGGAATGCATTCTTACGTTCAGTCTAATTTAAAAGGAACTCTCTGTCTCTATGATCACTTCAGATGTGAAACAAAGCACAGTAAGTGGTGATGATCAAATTTGCTTCAAAAGCACACTCCTAATTCAAAGTAAAGCACAAAAGGAGATGCAGCCATTGAAGTTAACGGGAGCTGTGTCATTCCTTTCAGTGAGATAAAATTTACTTGATCCCTTCCTCTTCCCCCCCACCCCCGATCTTTCAGTTTAGGTTTGGTACTACATGAAGAGTAAAAAAACAAGTAATAAATACAGTGGAAGAATAGTGTGTTAAATAAAGGGAAACTTTGCTGCTGTTGTTGTTTAGATTACTTTCATTTACTCTGGCTTTTCTCATTCTCACAATCATCACTTAGAATCAAAGCAATGGGATAAAGATGCTGTTATTTCCATGCCTATGCTCAGAAGTCCACTTTAGGGTCATATTGCTGTGCCCAAGCTGATCATTCCTGAAGGCAATGTGGTTGTCCAGAGACTGAACAGTCTGCTCGCATTCAGCTAGTTGTTCTTGAGCGCTTTACAGAACACACCTATGATGGCAAAGGTTATATATATATATCTATATATATATCTGTCAGCTCTTTAGGATCCTTTTGTCCCAAGTACTTTCCTCAAAAGCGCCTTGCCTCACTGTTGCTGATACAGAGTGGAAAGAAACGTAAGTGCAGGTAAGGTACCAGCATACTACTGTGCCCTGAATGAATGTGAAAAACTAGTTATTCTAGGAGGGGCTGTTGAAAAACATACCCAGAAGTGTGAACACTTCTGTATTATGCCTCTTCGCAGTCTCCTGTAGAAGAAGAATCTCCTTTATAAATTATATATTTTTCATTTTCTTTCAAACTGTTAAAGCCATTCATCTTATGATTTATCATTTACATAGAAATGATTAGATGATTATGCAAACTTGTTGTGTACTGCAGAGATAACACATGAAAATCCAAGCATATAACAATGGTGTGTATGACATTAAACTAAGACACTTGCTAAGCACTTAATATAGACATAAAGCAAGTGGCAAAATGCTGAGCAGACTACAAATATAAACTCAATCTTTTAGCATGGTAGCTCCTTACACATATATGAGTTACATACCATCCCCTTCATATTCTTTACTGAAGTCATAGGAACCACTACCACTTCTTCCAAAGCAGAGGATGAATCCAGCACATCTATCCTTTCAGAAAGCACACTCAGTACAAACTGCATTCCCAGCCACCAGCAAGTTTGGGAGGAAAAAATGAAAGGGAACTGCCTCCTTTCCTGCCCCAGTCTTTAATAAAAGTGTCATCACTTTATGATGTCATAGTCTGCATAGCTTTGCTGCCAATCCTGCTCCCTATGATACTACACCTGCAGCCTTGGAAATTAGCAAGATTTGTTTTAAATAAATAACAGATTTGTTTTTAAAAAAAAAAAAAAAAAAAGGAGGAACCTTTAACAGTGTAAAGACCATGCCTAACAAAGCTTTCCAAAAGAGTAAACATTATAAGGAAACAGAAACTATAGGAAGTATGCATTTTTGTATTTGTATTTACTGGGGTAAGTAAATGAAGTCTGCAAAATCACAAGTTTAGTAGCTTCTCCTCAGCTCTCCTCCAAGATACTGAGATCTGTCAGACTAGCTGCCTATTTAGTTCAGTAACCTCCCCATACAACTGTCCAAATAGAAATGTTTATCAAAGTTTCATTGGTTGACCCACCTTCTCAGAACCACTTACCTGTATAAAGTTCTTGGCACACACTGTATTTGCATCACTGAGAAAAGATAAGGCATCAAGCACAACAGAATCCTTGGTATGACAACTGCTAAACATGGTGTAGACATCACTTGATCACCTGTCTTCCCATCCAGAGGGGTGGGCCTGAAAAAAAGTGGTGTTTAAAAATCATAGTTGAAAGGCCAGAGAGGTCATAAGCACTACACAGTATCTCTCAGCAGTCTTAGACAGGAATCCTTGGACCCTCAGCTCTGCAGCTCTCACGTCCTTGTCCGTATGAGAGAAAAGAAACTAACTTTTATTTCTGGACTCTCCTCTCTGTTCCTGTTCAACAACCAAGGACCATTTTTTCGTTTCCTTTACCATTTCCCCACACTGTTCCTATCCATTGCTACATGGCTATTTTTTCCTCTAGATACTTCTTCTTTTTGAAGCTTCTCTCACCTGTATCACACAGCTAGTCAACCTGCTGCCCACAGTGCCTCTCAAAGCAGCTATTTCTAACTGGCTGCTTGGTCACAGCTCGAGGAGATAATTAGGTTCCACATTAAGCCTCTTCAACTGCTGCTGAGTGGAAAGCATGCACTTATTCACATTCATGCTGCACGAATTACTGGTGGATCCCATACTAAGATACTCTGCAATTTCTTATTAGTGCAGACAGTTGTGCTCTATGTTAAGTATTTCAGCAAATTCATACCATTTAACCACAACATAACTGTGAGAACTTATTTTAAGAAAACTTAGGACTATTAAAAAGTCTCTGTATAGCTTAAAGCAAACTTTCAGGATAGCTCAGAAATTGCATTCTTTCTAATTCCTTAAAATTCGTAATATGAACTTGCATTCTTCTCGTGCTTCACAAAGAAAAGATTCATTGAGGCTGCCAAGTTGTAAGGTTGCAAATCATGCATTGCAATATTTTTTGCTGAGATCTTCCTATTCATAATTATGATAAACATCTCCTTTAAATTTTTCTAATATATGCATGTTCTTTATTACAGATGGTTCCTTTTGAAAAAGTTATCGAGACAGCGTAGCCAGTTTTAGGTTTTCTAAAAGTGTCAGAAATCTGTAGTACTTACCCAGCCAAGACTGATCACTAAGACTAGGTTAATGATGTTTACAAGAAGATTTGAACAACTCTAATCCAGATGACACACCTGCTTTCAGCCAGCATATGTTCCTGTCAGCCTCTTCTAGAGCTCCTGTAGCAGTTGGAATCTTTTGCATGTTCAGGAAGTAGGAAAGAGCTAGAAGCACTTTAAAGACTATTGAGGACTCTCACATCTCAAGACTTTTTAAGACACTCATGTTTTCAAGAGCCCTCTGGAAAGAGAGCGTTAAACAGTCACAAGGTCTGCAGTTCCTTTGGCATTTCCAGCAATGCTGAGTTAGAAACGATCACAGGACCTAGCACTTGGAGAATGTATCCATGCTACCAGTACTGCTCAGGCAGTCTAAGGGCTCCCTGCAGACGGTATGATGCGTGGCAACTTACACAATACTGCACAACACTGACATTTTAATCCAAATGTGACACTCATAGGGAGATGGATGAAGTATAAGACATCTTGAGTCATGTCTGCCTCTGATTTATGTGATGGGGTAATTTGTTATATAATAAGAACAAAAGAGGACTTTCCTTCTGCTCTGTTGAACAGGTTGTAGAGCAGAATTCAAAAGTCTTGAGGCCAGAGTAAATACAACCAGTCTGCCTAACAATGAGGACAAGACAGAAATGCACAAATCACCTAAAGCCACAATATGTGTTCTTACTCAGTTTTGTTGAAAATGACAGTGAATGACATGAGAATCTTATTTGCAAATATTAAAGCTGTACATATTTGCAGAACTGCAGGACATCATCAATAAACAGGCCCTCCGCAAAGCAGGAAGAAAATGCAATAGTCAATAGATTTCTTTCTGAGACAAAGAAAACATCACCCTAGAAAGAATGGCCTTAAAAAAAAAGGTAGTACCTGTGCACTTCTAATACAAGAAAATCACCTGCTGAAAATTTAGTGCTTCTACACTGTGTTGTATCCATTACAGAATTGACTTAAAGTTTCTTCTCCTTCAGAAAATTGAGCAATTTTCCATGTAACAATATATATATATATTCAACAGAACCTGAATACAAAGAATTTTAAATAATTAATGGATAAGATCTGATATAGAAAATATCCAAGCCATTGTTAGAAAACTTCCAGACAAAACTACCCTTTTCAAGTACTAAGAATTCTAGTGAGACAAAAGTAATAATGAAATTATTATTTTGGGTGTTGTCACACTAATTGTAGCAAAAATGCTTTAAGAAACATCTAAGAGAAGCTGATAATAGCAGAATAACATTCTACAAAACCAAAACAAAAAGCATGGTTATTAAAACCTTCTTCCTGACTTGTTTTATGCAGAACCTTTTGAAACATGCTACCAAAAGTGTAATACTTTTGGAGTGCAGAGAGACAGTAGAAGCACCTCTTTCATACATGACATTCAGTATGGAACGCTGTGAAAAAAACCCAGAAGCACTTGCTGGGAAAGCTTGTGCTGCTATGATTTATTTCCACTATCAAGAAAACATTAATGGATTAATAACAGCTTCCTAAAGAATCATAGGACCTGGAACCAACAGGAGGAAGCCATGAGAAAAAAATTACTCAATATACATGACATGGTTTGAAGATTACAATTTCTTCTAGATAGTTTAAGCCTTATGCTTACTGGGAAACTTGTCTTTGTAAAAAACCTGAATCCTTCATCAAGTGCTTTCCAGTAGTGGATCACCATCCGCAGATATCAGAGGTGCTTAAATACGTTCTAATATACAAGTAACTTATTTCCTCTGCCTTTATGTTTAAAGGACTCAAAATGGCTATCTCCTGGACAACTTCAGATAACTTCACACTAGTTTCATATTAACCTCAGTGATTGTGAATTCATGAAGAAGCTAGAATATGTAAACCCACTATCATTAAAAGGACAGTTGTTATGTATAGTCAATGAACTCGTAACTGTTACTTAATTTTGTTTTTTTTCTCCAGATGTGATAGAAAATTAACCCACATCATATCAAACCAGTCCTAACAAATCATTCCAAGCATCAATAACTTTTTTTTTTAAATTCAGCCACAGAAATAATTTAACTTACTTCTATTTCAGATGGGAGAAAAATGAAAACTAAATACTTCAGGACAGAGAAAAAGAAAGCAGAAATAATGAAATCTTTTCTTGTGAATAAATTTAAATATTTCATTTGCTCTAAACCAAAAGTTTTGTGGAAAAGAAATAGTTTAAAAATCATATAAAATATTTATATTAATCTATTAGGATAAAATAACCTACTAAAGAAAATCAAAATTTCTGATGTATTATTCCTATTAAGTTCCATTGTTGCTAAAGATAGTATAAATCATCTTTATTAAAGTCATGGATTCTGCAGATGTAGCAGCTATGTTACACTTTTCTGAATATGATGTAGTATTATACAATACAACATAACATAGCACAACAGAGAACCTATCACTATTCTTACTGAGTTGTAAGCACATAGTAAGTTTAAGTACAGGAAAGAAATCTCATTGGTAGCATAACACTTCCCTAAAAACAACAAGAGATTTCAATGGTATAGGCATCCTGTAGTTAATCAGAAATTCTAAGTATGGATTTTATTTTCTTTTTTTCTCAGGTCCTACCTCCTGTTTCAAAGGTTGAACACATTTATGTAGATTTTAAGAATGATTCCATGTATTAAAGCAATGATGAACCCCTACACAGGAAAAGAAGGCATGGGAAGATGATTCTTCTAATATTGCACTAAAATATTACAGGAAGTATAGCAGAGAATACAACCAGACTAATCAGTATTACCTTATAATACTGATTAAGTATTAAGTATTGTAAGTATTCCACAAGCAGTTCCATTAAGTAAACCTTGAACAGGACTGCTAAAGCAGTCACATACTCTTAGTACCAGAACTATTGATGCAATAAGCTTTTTTATCTCCCAGTCTTGAAGTGTTTTTTTTCTGTTTGAGAATATATTCTTACCACCATAAAAACACGCTTAATGTTACGGCTCCATAACCCAAATTATAGCAATCACTACTTATCATTCTGATTATCCCAGTATCATTGTCTATTCCTTGGGAGAAATACAGTTTTGAAAAACTCTTGCATTTTGAAAAACAACGAAAAAGTCTTTTCCTTACATATACCCTTAGTTTCTGATACTGGGCAGCAGCAAAATGAGCATTGCCTAAACATGACTAGTGAGAGAACAGCAATGAAAAGAAGAATTTTTATACCCTAGGTCATTAACAGCAAGAATTACATACCTGGCGTGAAAACTAACAGCCAACCAGTCTATTAGACACACAAATGGAACCTGATTATGCAACCCTTATATTCTCTAATTCAAAAATGTCTCAAAACCACCCAAAAACATTTCTGCATAACAGTTGAAAAATGAGTAAGTTTCCCCAAAACAGACTTTCTCCTCATATTTACAATTCAAAATACCCTAATACAATGATTGTATAACATAACAGCTCGTATAAGCAATCCAATCCTATTTGGTGTATAACAACAGCTTACATTCCCTGAAACAGAGAAGCCTTTACATAAGTTTTTCAATATTATATTCAGCTGATAACACAGCCAGCTTCTAAAGTGGGGAAAACGAAGAGAAATACATTAAGTACTTGAACAGTACACAAAAAAGTAAAGTTATCATTCAAATTAAACCACAAAGTCCAATTTCTGTTCAGGAGTATAACGTGACACAATCCATGCAAAGCACAGTTTTTCTTAATTCAGAATTACAATACAAAGTATTTTCTCTTTTTAAGTCTGAATTATAAGGAATTTGACAAAGAGTTCTATTATTTGGCAAATTATGTACCTGTAGCACTACTATGTAATACTAAAGGATAAGAAACAATTTTATGCAAGAAACAGGTGTAACATTTTCAATATTGTTATTAAAATTTAAAATTATTTATTCCTTATCATTAATAATATCCTTTTAGCAATACAAAGTTAGATATTCTTCTGTGTATTGATTCAATCCCATTCCATTCATTTCCATTGCCTCCAAATATTTTAAAAATATTTTTTCCCCACACTAAGAGCTGCTGAGGAGCAGGCGTGCTCCCTTAAACAACTATACTACTTAGACATCACCTTATCCTGCTGAAACACTATTTACACGCTGAGCTACACCAAGTAATGTTAGCCCTGATTTGGAGATAACAACTGTGGTAAACAAACAATAATGTTACCCTCACTGTGATACTAACGGCGTTTTGTCTCAGGTATTTCCTGAAAGGTTAGCACAAAAAGGAAAACACGAAGACAGTTATCCTTCAAATGAGACTTATTTCTTCCTTCAGCCACTACCTCCCAAGAGTATAGAGATTACACGTTCTATTGGGTTAAAACCCAAATATAATAAAGATAAACGTCTCTCCTCCTCACTTTTTAACGACAAGAACTCACCAGGAGCTACGGTGAGACCTTGGTGTTTCCTCGCTCCTTCAGGGGTTCTCAGAGCCTCTCCGTCTCCTGAGGAGACGCACTGCATCAGCGCGTGCCGAAGAACCGTTAACACCTGCCTCAAAAAAACCCCTGCCGTTGGCCGCGAGGGGAGCGCGAGGGGGGCCTCGAGCGGGGCGATCTCGCGACGGGACGGTGCGGACACAGAGGCGGCGAGGAAGGTGGGTCACGTGCCCGGCAGCGCCCCCCTGCAGCCCGCGCTACTGTTTGCCCTCCGTCCCCGCGCAGAGCGGCCTGCTGCTGTTCGGCCGCGACCGCTGCGGCTGAGCCTGCGTTACACTCCCTACCCTCCGCTGACAAAGGGCACCCTCCGCGTGTGCGGGGGAAAGCGGTTTATTCAAATTTACTATCTGCTTTAGTAGGGGAAATGTTTCTGCTCGGGGGTGCGGGGCCGCAGAGTACCAGTGTGCGGCCACAGGGGAAGACTACACGCTGAAAAGGGAGGTGGCATCTGTGCGCTTGAAACAGCCAGGGATCCTCTGTAAAACACCACCATTACCAGTGGTTTTCACATCCTTTGACGCTTCAAGGGCTGGACTGGCAACAACCCAGCAGAGAAACAACAATAGTCTTTGTTTGGTTTTTTGTAATACACGATGGGAATGATACAACCACTTTCAGTGGTTGGCTCGGGTTGCCCACTGCATCTAAATACAGTGCATCCTACACTTAGACTGCTAAAATGTAACTAAAATGCAGACTAGAATTAATAAGCAGTTAAACCATTCTTTTAAGACCATTGTATGGCTTTAACACATTACCCGACCTTCCAGATTCCAAACGTGGGGTTTGCAGTACCTGGAATACGATTTGAAAAGAATTCACATACACATATACCTGTAGTTATTTATATTTCCCAAATGTTTCTATAAAACTGGCCAGCAATTCAAATGCTACCTGTAGCAGCTGTAGGTGTTTTCCAACCTATCCCTTTCACATTGGAAATTTTACCCTATCCCATTTGAAATTTTAGCCTAAAAATCTCAAAGAATTTGGGATTTAAATAGCTTATGATCTCTTTAGTGCCTCTCACCCTTTCTCTATTTCCCGAAGCAACAGACTCCTGCCAGAGCTGTGTATTATATGTAGCTATACATAAGGTACAGAACACAGGGCTGGTCTAGCTAGACAACTCGCAGCAAGGGCTCTCTCTGCACCTTAGAACCACCATGCAGAAAAAATCTAGCATCTATATTATTGTGTAGAGCATCTAATTACATTGAGATGGTAAACTAAGATAATTTTTGGCCAAATATTGGATGATACAATCACAAACAAAACATGGAACTTTTAGTTGTTGATAGTTTGAGTACAAATCTCTGTAGAACGGAGAAAGAAAGTGAATGGAAAAGGTGACTGAAATTTAATTCTTCCAGATGGAAAAAAAAAGAAAATCCCTAAATCCCTGAATGAACAGGTCAGCGGTGTCAAAGAATGTAAGACCTAAATTACCCTGCCAACCTAGACAAGCAATGAAAATCTGGCCTCACTCAAACTAATGGCCAAGTATCTGCTGACTACAACGGGACACAGTTTCCCTGTGAAGTACTGGCAGCTCTCTTGTCCTGTTTACAATTAGGAATACTAATGTACAGTGAGGAATACCACTCATGCATTTTTACATGATGAGGCTTTAGTTGTGTGACTCCCTCTGGAAATGCACCTGTGAATACCTGTGGTGATGGTGTATGGATGTCCTGTACACTTATTTCACATTACAAGCTAGGTAGCTGCTGATTGCGTCGTCCCTGTGCCTTAACTCCTCTCCCAGTAGCTCATTCATCTCACTCATGCTCCAGCTCAACACGGAGCACAGGTAATTACAGCACAGCTGGAATCATAATGAGGACTGTAATGCTATTTATAGACTCTTTATGACATTATCACATACAATTTCCTTCCAATATTTCATGCCCATCAAGCACATAATAAAGCTAAAAAAGAATGGGCCAGATCCCTGCAAGGATTTAGAAAGGATTTAAGGGCTACAAAGGTTCTTCTGATCAAAAGGGGAAATCATCAACTGCTGCCTCCTCCTCCCCTCGAATCCAAATGAGCAGCCTCATGACTTCAGGATGCCTAAATTCCAATGTTGCTGTCTTACTTCAAAGGCTTTGCACATACATTAAAAGCTCCCCAGACAGTTCTGCTCCCACCCATACTCAGAAGTTTTGTCATCTTGAGAGCTGAGCAGTCCACCGTTGATTTTACAGATGACTAATAGAGGTCCACCACTAGTTGGTGCAACTTACCTTGTCGTGGTGTGGTGGCTTGCGTGCCTTGTCGGGCCAGACTAAAATGTTGCACCCTGGCCCTCCAGGTTGGGAGTTTTGTTTTGGGCTAACAACCCAATCATGTAAAAAAGAAAATCTGTTACAGAAATTGCAACAACACTATCCCACCGGGTTCGGTGGCATAGTGTTGTTCCAGCCCTACGCTCCTCGAGGAGTAACAAGGACCAAACAATAGAGGTCAGAGGGTTTATGCATTAGCAGTCCCTGTAGCAAGGAACTGACCCCTGTTCTTCTCTAACTAGCTGAGAGGCATCCTGCCTGTCTCAGGCTTTCACCCTAGCCAAACACAACTTAAATAAATAGATACTTTCTTTACTTCAATAGATACTTTCTTTGGCTCCAGAAAAGTGTGTAGAGACTTTTTCTTACTCCAAACCAGTTTCCGTCTCAATGCTTCAGGCTTCCCCCAGCAGGTGGTTTGATATACTGTCCCACAGAGAAAGGAAATGCAAATCTCAGCTTTCAGCCTTGCTAAATGATTTACTGTTTGCATAGCTATATAAAAGGGAGTTCCATAATCACTAATTCTTCATCATTTTCATTGTTCTACTCTTTAAAAAGTGTGGGGAAGGGCATTTTGTTTGCACATCTTTGTGCTAGAAGATTCATAGCTGCGTCTATTTTTGTGGGCTGAACTACGGCACTTAACAGAGAATTTCTGTGCAGCCCCCGAGTTGTTCTAGATGGTACCCCCCTTCACAGGGAACTGAAATGCATGGTATGGATCTGTGTTTTATATTCCAAGGACTAGGAGCCTAGAATTTAGACACAGCAGTACCCCAGTTTGATTTCAGGATGCAGTTCCATTTTCCTCTTCCTTTCATTTCTAATGAAGTATTGTCTTGTGGAAATCTACTGTCTAAACAGCTAAAGGGGAAAACGTTTCATGTCTTTTCCTTGTCAATTTAGACTGTTACTAGTACCTTTATTGTTCTCTGTATTGATTAATTAAGCCTAATCTCCTATCTGTCCTATCTTCCTATGTAAAACTCTTGTACTAAAGCAGGCAAATGTCGTTTTCAGAGGCACTATCATTTCAGGAAAACATACCATCTAGTCCACACATCACAGAATTTCCTTTCTAACTACAGGTACAAAAACATAGAAAAATTCCTTTAGAGGAGAAAGTAATGCAAGCACAAATGAAGGTTACTTTGGAAGACTCAGATTAAATATTTTATGTATATTCAACTCTTGGCCTCTGAACACTTATTTATAGTGCTCTTTAGAACAAACTCAATCACATAAATTAAATAACACAATTTTATACCTGTAAGAAAAATCAATCCAAAAGATAAGTAAATCTTATTTCAATTGCAATTTCTTGCTTATTGTTTCTATTACAGAACCATTGTGAGGTAATTAAAAAAAAATCCACCTGTCTTGAAATTTTATATCAAAATAAACTGTTAGATATTATGAAAAATTTATAAAATAACCAACTGCTGAGGATCACTTTGGAATGCTTTTACACATGCCAAGTACTGTTCTCTTTCGTTAGAGAAATAACCTCTGCTGGTCACTAAGTTTAGATGTTTGGATGGTTTACAGGGAGATGGAAGAGGATATCACTTCCAGGTATCCTCTAGAGAACGAAAAACATTTTTGTAATACTAAATAAACAACTGAGCCATACATTAATAATGTGCTTAAGTGCCAAAAACTGTTTGCCAATGTGCTATCATCTCAGCAGAACTGAGCAATGACAGCTTCCTGAATACTTGGGATACTTTCTCAGGGATGTGAGAATTAGTATTTTAAAAGTGCTCAGTGAATCATCATCTCTGATTACATGAGATCAATCACAAGATACCCCTAAACAGACTGCAATACAATTTATAACTTATGCAAACTTTTTGTGATTTAAATTTTCAACACACTGAAAAGAAAACCTTGAAAACAAGCAGTTCTGCAAAATTCCCAAATACAGGGAGTCTGTTTTGCTGCTGTGCAAAGTAGCCTGATCATCCTTCAGTACCAGCCCCAGGAACATCACCCAGTGCAGAGAAGAGAAATGAGAAAGGCAAGCTTTTCAGCCTAGTTCTGGCTGCAGTGTTTGTGTGCTCTTCTGGTTAACAACGCGAGGAGGCAGACCCAGAACCTGCCACATGCTCAAGCATTTACAGAAGTATAACTTGCACAAATATAATTTAGAAAACCCTTCATATGCATGGTTTATCTTACTAGTCTTTTCTTACTCATTCTTCACTCTTGCTTCATAGTTCTGATTGTCTCCCAGAGATCTAAACCAGATTTTTACACCCTTGAAACGAAACAGACACTGACATCAGGAAACCGCTCCAGAGACAGGTTTAGATCCTTAGCTGGAATAAATTAACATGTCTTTCAACTTTAAGAAAACTATATGTATCTATATTTACATCTGTTGAGATGCTATGGTAGAACTCTTTCCTTACCCTTTTCCCGTATTTTCCTTTTTTTAAAATACTAAATGTTCCTTTCTTGAAAACATATACAAATTAACTCTGCATCATGCCTACCTTGCCACCACAGTGGCAGTTCACACCTTTTCCTTTGCAGCCAGAAACCATACCTCATTAATATTTTTACAACCAACTCTTGCTGTGGTATCCAGGCTAAGTGACAGCAGAAATATCAGCTTGATCAACCAATTGGGTAAGCTGCCAGTAGAAGGTGCAAGATTCAGGTCTTGCAAGAAACAGTGAGGTGACAAGGCTCTGGAAAACAGGGGCAAGATGGGATGTATAAAAATTCTGGCATGAAATCTATAGGAACTTTTAGCCCATGGTTTTGTTTTTCTTTTTTTTTCTTTTCTGCTTTGAACTTTGCTTAAAGGAATTTAAATGTTCACTATGACCATGAAGTAAGTGTGCTAACCACTACGCTGAAAACCCTATTGCTGTGTCCCCGTCCCAATGCCAGTAAATCTCCCTCCTCAGGAGTCTCTATATTTCAATTAACTTCTTCCCATTACTATTACTTATACCTCCTCAAATCACTTTGTAATCTCTCCTGTCAGCTTAATGCTGATGTTTTTAAAATATCTGTAGACATTGCATTGATGTGCTATGTAGCAGACCTCCTACCCAAAACACCATGATTTAGGTTGTCATTTCTCCAAAATGCAGGACATGAATGTGTTTGCCAGGCTTCATCACTTCTGGCTACATGCTGAAGTGCTGGTACTCAGGAACAGTTTCCTCTGAAGCCTAATGGGAGCTTTTCCTGCATAAGAAATTCTTAACCAGGCCATTTATGAATTAAAATGGCCAGTAATAGACCTTTTAAATTCCCACTTATTATAATTGCTTGTTGCTACTAGCCCAGTTGAAATCAATATGATAACAACTAATTTAATTTGTATTGAAATAAAAACTGCCTTTCATTCATCAGCAATAAAAATACAGGTCGTGGAAAAAACAGTCCTCCGGATAACACCACATTTCTTTCCATCAAAATGGTCCCTATCTGAATTCTGACCACCAGCTACCTGATCACATAATGAAAGCCACTGCATATTGCAGGCTCATCTAGCCTTGCTTAATAGTCATGTCATTACTGGCTGCCTTTGCAATAGACACAGATTTTGCCTAATGCACAAAGAAAATGGTGTCTTAATGTTAACATAAATCTATAGGCCAAAACTGCCACAGAACCACACCCTTAAGTAGGTGACATTGCCTCCAGAGGGATATTATGTGAAAAGAAGGTACAGAGCAGGAAATGAAAGTTCCTTTCCAGGTAAAGAAGGTCCCTGAAGTTCTCAGGAGCATAATGGTCCTGACAAAGATATTCATGAACAAACACCACTTTCACTAAGGTCATAAAGGCCTTTGCCCAGCATGAGAATAAAAAGCTGTATTGTCTAAGGATTTATCTTCAAAGAGCTGAAATGCTGATGATAATCTCAGCAGAACCTCAAAATAGCAACCCCTGAGGCTGCTGCAGCCCGTGGAAATGTAATTAGCAGTCTCCAAGCACCATATATTTCAGTTCTAGAGTAGTTCCTTTACCACATTACTTGGTAAGGAAAACGTTCCAGTTCTGAGAGGGGCAATATTACTACCAGATCACTTCCAGTTGGTATCAGCTTGATTAAAAGAAACCAGTACCAGAAGCCCCATATTAATTGGTTAGACGCATGAGCATCAATAAATGGTAATATTTCTATTTCAAATAATATGCATTAGATATTCTACTTTCCTTGAGTCAACACCAGCAGCACTTGAAAACTGAAAAGAACATTCTTAGAGTTATTTAAAGCAGACATTTTGGGGACAAAACCACAAACAGTTCCTATGGAGACAGTAAAGTAAGAAAATGGATTGCTATCATGCAGCTAATAAGTCACATTCACATTTATTTCACAGCCTTTTCATTTCTGTCCCTAAGGGAAAAATGTATTCCTATACAGAGTTAAGAACATGTGCCTTTAATAAACTTAAATCTCTCAGAACTGTTGGAATGGAGATTTACATTTTAAGGCATTATGAGGCATTGTCAGAGAGAAGGTAGTGAGGAGAACATTTGATTGAGGGCAGCCTCTGAATCTGAACTGCACTGTGACCCTGTACAGCAAAGAAAATTACAGTTTAACTTGCTTTTGGCATGTTTAAACTTACGCCGATCATATGAGGGCAGGTTCCTTTCCACTCCACTACTGAGCAGTCCTAAACCTCTGGGGTATATCTGTCAAAAGATGTTAGGCACTCACATCTACAGACAGTATTGGAACAGGAAATGGATGCCTGTGTCCCTTAAGGCACTTTCACAATTCTCAGTTGTAAAAAGTTATGTCTCTAATCGTTCTCAGTTTGTTTCTATCTTTCCCCAGTTTGCAAACATCTGCAGTCAAGGACCGTGATTTCAGCAGATGATAGATACTTATAGGATAGGCCACAAAGATGCTATCGAACCAGAGTGGAAGTCCACCAGTCATCCTAACTCCTTCATAACAGATTAATTACATTTTAAAGTGGAGAATAGTAGAAAAGAAAACCCATAGTGGGATATTATTTTTTCTTTCCTTGTGGTCAGACAGGTTACATAAGCCAGTTAAGAAACAGTACCAGGAATCGAGATTTTCAATGGAGTTCACCAGACTAAAGTGAATAAAAAGTGGATTTTGATTCTGAAAAGCTCACATTTCATTAACATTTTTTCCATTTATCTCGATTCTTGTCCATTACTGAGCCTCCTCAAATTAATCTGTAAACTTGTAGCATTATTGAGGAATCAGCTTGGTAAAAATCTCCTTCCAACTACACAGAAATTCCCTATCACCTGTTGTGTAAATCTTTGCCTGTATTTCTGTACATGAAACTAAAAATATTACATATAATTTCATTTTACTTCTGCAGTGCCTACAGATTTTCCAGTCATAAAAAACAGAGGTTATTTATTCTATCTCCTTGCCAGCTGCCTAAATTTAAGTCATTCTGACACATCTGTGTCTAATGTGTTCTTAAATATCTCCAATATTAGACATTGTACAGTTTTTCCAGGCAACCTATTTTCATGCTTTTGGCTACAAATAATTTCTAATAAATAACTTGAAATGATTGGGGTTTTTTTCTCAAATTCAAGCTCATTGCTTCTTATCCACATAATGATTGACAAAGAAAACAGATTAAATTATATGAAATTATGTCACAGGTTATTTATCCCAGACCTTCTCTGTTACATTTCTCTCCTTCTCATGATTTTTTTGTCTTGTAATTGTCAATGCTAAACACTTTTTTTTTTTTTTAAACACTGCAGATTCTAACATGATAATGTACAGTTTCAGATTTGAAAATTCTGCCTAAGCTTTGAGGAAAAAAATATCTTTTTGCACTCTATAAGGATATATGTATTTTAGTAAAATAACATGAGACTAAAGCCAAAAATGTTATTAGTTAATTAAACTCTGTATGTAAGAACTGAAAGCATATCTAAAGAAGCTTATAAGACATTCTTTCAAAATAACTGTGCTATAATGTAATGATGTCCCTTCAAGTAAATGAAATACTAGTAATTATATCTATAAAGCTTCATTTTCTTTACATGCACATAGCTCGGGGTTTTTTTTGCTAGGAAGACTTCTTTTGTTATGATTTTAACTACAAATCATCTGGGTTTTCCCCTGGATTCATGACATAACCATAGTGATTGACAAACTAGTCACATTTGGAGGTGGCCAGATGGGAGCCAGGATAACATCTCACCACGAGTGAGTTTGCTTCCTAATGGACTGTGCACAGCAGCACGAGTCCCAGCTTTGGCATAGTGCTGTGGCTCTTTCCCATCATGTGCCTCAATACATCATATAAACGCCCCAGCACACGACGGACCGTGACTGTGTCACACACTGGAAATGAAGATACACCTGAGGACTGCAGTAGTGTTATACACTTAACCTGAGCAGGGGCTATTGACAGAACTACACATCACAAACACCACAGAAACAAGTTTTACATTAACACTATTGTATAATTAGTGTTAATTTTAGCATAACAAATACTAAACACATTAAATGACATATATTATATAAGATGATGAATATACAAGTAAGAGTATTCAATCAAATTGAATTCCAGCTCTTACAAAAGCATGGTAAGCAACGTCAGGTAACAGCATCCTCTAATGCTAAAATTCTTCAATATTTATCTTGAGTCCATTTATAACTATTCGACATTTCTCAAAAATGTAAACATTTTACCTAAAGCCTTCCTAAGTCATAAATCTGTCCCAGGCTGACTTTAAAAGCTGAGGAAAAATTACTCCGGCATTTATAACATAGCTGAGGTTGACTATGGTTGCCTCCACCCACACATCTCAAAGATATATAAAAATGCTGATTTTATATGAAATGCCTTCTTATTCTTACCTTGTTCAAAGAAGACTTCAAAGGAGCTTGTCCTTTCTGTCACAGCCATCTTTTTTCCATCTCCTTCAATAGGATAGTGTTAACATATCTCTGTTAGGATAGAACAAAGAGCAAATACGCAGACTGGACAAAATGCTTACAAGACTATCTGAAGGCTACAGTTCAAAAGGCAGGAAGAGTAGAAGTGTCATTAAAAATCCTTAGTGGAGATGGCTTGCATAGTCCTCATGAGGAAAAAGGGACTAGTATGAGGGGTCTGCCAAAAAAGATGCATTGTGAGGCAGAATGGAAAGATGGTGCAGAAGAAATCTAAAACTCGACGGGCACAGGCAGAGCATTCTCTATTCATTGGACAAATTCCCTTCACAGCTTGTAATTTAACCCAACTTCCGCCCTCTGTGCCAGCAATTATCTGTGAAACCTAAGAGTAAAGTGCCTCAGTCCTGCTGGAATTGCTGCAGGTACAGAGTAATCCCCAACAGCAGCCTCTCAGCAATGCAGGTAGCACAGGCCTCTAAAGGGGCGTGAAAGGTTCTCAGTGTGTACAGTGCTGGGACCCTGAGGGTCTGAAAGTTTGACTCTGGCATGGTGTTGTTTTTTCAGTTTGTTCTTGAAAAAGTTGTAAGAAACCCATCAAATATGTTTAAAGAGTTATTACAGTTAAAACATAAAACTCTAAACCAGTAGGAACTGTTAAGACTAAGGCTGCCTTTAAAATCAGTATCTTATGTATTACAATAGCATACCCATTTAAGATTACACACTTATCGGGGATTATGCATCCATTAAATTTCTGCAACATTTTCTGTCATGAAGCATGGCTAACAGCCATTCATCATAAAGGAGCATTTTCAAAAAGTTACAACAAAGGAAGAATTTAAAAAATGTAGTTATGGGTACCACAGAAGTCTATGAGGAAAGTAATCATTTGTCTTCAGAGCAGAGTTTGAACAGTGCACTGCAGACAGCAGCACAGCATCGCTGGGGGAGGAGAAAAATCCACCAGTTTCCCTGAGTGATGAATGAAGCACATGCCTTGTGCAAAAATAATCTATGATTATGAGGTTGTGTGTAATATCAGACTGCAAAGAGACAAGGGGTTACATTAAGTGTGAGTGTAATTATGGAAGTTTCTAGGTTTTGAGTATTTGACTTGCAAATAACATTGTTCTATATTTGTGTGTAAAGTAGTAAGCAAGTGTTTTGTTCAGCCATTTTGCCAGTCTTATTAATCAGCTACAAATAACTGCAGAAAAGGATTGCTGTTCGTATCATGTAAAAAAGTTGGGTAAGTCATAACAAAGCTTTTTCAACATCTTACGTGATTTAAATGGCTTCTCACAAGGCATAAGATGCATGTACTTCAACCTCAGTTTTGGTTGTGCAAACAATCTGGCAAATATTTGTTAACAGCTGATACTTGGTAGCATTTTGAATCTGTTTACAAACAATTGACTTACAGGGAAAAGGACTACCTTTGGAGATCCACTTGCAAAGAGTATTCTGGAAAGATCTAGTAAGTGTATGCATGGCTGTAAAAGCCATTTAAGTCGTCCCACACATGGGGACACTTGACAGAGCTGTGTACAAAGTAGTGAAACGTAACCGGGAGGAAGGAGGGAAAAAAAAGTGCAAATCAGCAAAGCCTGATGTGTTCCAAGAGCCTTTTTTTATGGCTATCAGTCCTAATACCCGTGGTCAAATGGCTGCAACGGAAAGTTGATTTGACCAATGTTTACTTCAACAGGATACTAATTTAGCTATATTTCACACCAAAATGTTTTACCTTCATTTCTGTGAAGATTCTAATAAACTGATTTAAAGGACTCTCTGTGGTGTCTCATGCTACCAGCTTATCTCTCTTGATTCTCAGAACATTAATTAGCAGCTGCATATAGGAAATGTTACTGAAATGGAGTATGGAACTGCTAGACAGTGTGACTAACTGTTTTGAATTATCTCCTTGGGCTCGACAGATGAGCTTTTATTCACTGCAATCAATTGTCCAGTCAATGTGATCAATGTCCACCATATAGAAAGGGGAAAGTATGAAGTGTTTTTATTGCAATACACTTTATTACTCCTATATTTGAATTTTACAGGAGGCCTAGCAGAAAGAGTTGGAAGCAAAGTATTCTGCAGTCAAAACACATTGCTCTAAATACTAGTGATCCTTTAAACCATACATGTCCAATTTTCCAAAGCCAAGTAATCACTTAATCCTCTCCTGTAACTGTACCAGTTTAGCACATGCTGTCTGATACCATCCTGTTTTTTGCAAAAACGAATATGAATAAAGAACACTAGCTGTATCCAGCCCAACTTTTGGGTTGTAAAGATTTATACACAAGCAGCACCAGTGAGAAATTCTATTATTCCACAAAGTTGAAACTGAAATAAATCCTAAGTTTCAACATATGGAAGTAAACATAATTCAGCCTACTAGCTGCATTATAGAAATAAAATCTTGGAATTAGATTATAATCCACAAAAGATTTGTTCTACCCTGATTCACTGGAGAATGCTATACAATTTATTTATGCT
Organism: Aramus guarauna; assembly: GCA_013400195.1. Classification (NCBI taxonomy): domain Eukaryota; kingdom Metazoa; phylum Chordata; class Aves; order Gruiformes; family Aramidae; genus Aramus; species Aramus guarauna. The sequence continues at coordinate 610,582 of VXBL01006104.1, read as the reverse complement.
CTATTCTAAGAGATTCAGATCAAGTCAGTAAGTCTCTGTTCTATTTTGGTTTTAGCATTGCCAAAAATAAAGACTTTGAAATCAGACCTTAGAGGATATTAGTTTATTGAAACTACTAAGATGTTTCAGCTTAGTCCTTGTATGTGCAGTCAATAGCGTTTTGTTTTAACCAATGAAAAGCCAAAATCTAAATCATTCCAATAAATACTTGTCCAACAGTTGCACCTACATGGGTGGCCGTTAATTTGGAGAATAGGTGGTGTCTATTCTTAAAGTATTTGAAACACAAAGGAAAGAAAATAGAACTAAATATAACTCGAGTCTTGCAAGTCTGAGAAAAAATTCAAAGAATGTGGAAGTTCCCACTAAGAAAATCAGAATGTACATCATCAAGAAAACACTGAAAAACAGCTCTGTGAAAAAGGAGAAAGAAGAGAAAGATATTTTATGGGGAAGGAGAGGAGTAATAAAAAAAAAAAGAGAGAAGGAACTGTGACAAACATCTGATGCTGAAAATAGATCCCCTATCTTGTGACTTTTTTAATACTATGTTACGTTACATGCTTACTACACGACTGACTACACGCTTCTTCCCACCATCTGCAGAAACAGTGTAATTTCGTTATGAGGCTGGTGCAACCTAGCCTTCGCCATTTGCCTTTTTCAATTCCATTACTTGTTTTCAGTGGATTAATGGGTTTCTATTCTTATATGCTTAGTAAATGCAGAAAATGGGTGTTTATAAAAGCTTTGAGTAGCATTTTAGAACAATAGGAGTTGTTATTTAAGACTAGTGATTTTATGTCAATTTTAATTTAATCCACTGTCACTTTTCTCTTCTAAGTTATTATTAATGTTATTATGCTTTATTGCCTGTGAGCTTTATTGCCTTTTTTATGTCTGTGAGCTCTGGATGTCTCAAGGCCTTGTTACATTTAGGCAGCAGAAGCATATAGTGGAAAGGTAGTCTTTACTACACCGATTTATTGTGGCAAATCAGATGCTATGGAGGATCACATATAATACCCTATCCATCATTCAGCTACTTTAAAAAACAAACCAAAAAACCTCAACACAAAAGACCTCCAAAACCCAACACCCCAAACCCAGAAATAACTGGAGTTCAAAAATTTTAGAAAAAGTAAAAAATTAAACAGTAGATAAAACATTTCAAAGAAAAAGAATTCATATGTAGGGAGTTTTGTTAGCTAAGAATTAAAAAGACACAAGTTTCTCTGCTCAAGAGCAGATGACATGAAAAGCAATGAATAATTTATATCTGACAGCAAAGGTATTTCTAATCTTATTAGCAATGGAAATATTCTTTTGGTGATCATAACTTATTTACCAGTACAGCAGTGTGGAAACAGCGAAGATATATATGTGCAAAAAGAATTTTTTTTATAGAACAGGTGGGAAAAAAACACCAAAAAAAGTCTATTTCATTTTTTCTTCTCAGAGCTAGACATATCAAAATTTAACTGTAGTGCATATACAAGACAAACTAAGCAAAAGTAAAACCATAACTCAATAGTACAGATGTTTAAAAAAAAAAATATATAATCTAGTATTTTTTCCTGTCACAAATCAAATGGGAAAAAAATTCTTACTGATTTTACTCAACTTTAAGTCTTGTTAGGGTTTTTTTGAGGATGTTTTGTCACTGATGTTAAAAAATACCCAATGCTGCAACATCAACTGTTCACTCCAATGAAGTAAATAAGATTGAGCAACCACAAAACAAGATGTTACCTGGCATTCATGAGAGGCCTTTATTCACATGTGCCGGTTTAACGCTACTATCCGCATTTCTTGTCCTTTGACCAACTATTAAAGATCACTGGGAAAAAAAAAAAAAAAACAAAACCAGGTTGTAAATACTGAGCAATCAACAGAAAATGAGAACTTCACTGTGGATCAGTCACCCCTATATACCAGCAAAGTGACTGCAGTTTGTTCAGTGCTCCAGAGCTCTCTTGAAATAGTTATTGCCACTCACTTTTGTTATTAAAATATCAGCATCAGACTTCAAGCATCTTAAATATATTTCACACTTAGTTAAGAGCTTGGTGATTTAGATAATGTTTTAAAGACCATTAAAGGTTCCTAGTTTTTCTCTTCAGTGTCTCAGTTTTACAGATACAGAGTGGCTTGAGAATATTAAGCACTTAGCAGTATCTTAGGGCTTTCAAGAAAGAAATACTAATTAAAATACAGCTAACAAAACTATCCTAGGTTTAGCTCTTATGCAGGTCCTTTTTTCATAGTGTCGTAAATCTGGCCTAAAAGCATGCTGAACACACAAAGCTTTGACTGCTCAGAGTTTAATCAGAGAATGGACTTCTTATACAGAGATTGCTAAATGCATCTGACATTTTTATTTCCAATTTTTCTCCCTGCATTACCTTTAAAGTGGTCTTGTATTTGTAAAGCTCTAGCTTCTCTTTGAAGAATAAGGACTGATTTCCCGTAAAATTTCAAGACAACTGGTCAAGTGTCCAAAAATGCTATTTTATTTTTTTTTTCCATTTTGGAATTGTCAGTCTATAAATGGACTAGTTTACCTTGTTTATAGCAGAAAAACTTTGATTCTGAATTGTACTTTAACTGGGGAAAATGGGAGGAAACTCTTCACCATAATATATAAATACAGAGAGACCCAAATCAAGCACACACATAAATTGCACTGGAACCCTCGTTCTAGCTCACTACATGCCATGCAAGGTTGCTGAATGTTCTGTCAGTGGTAATGGCCAGAAGTGTTAAAATGCATGGGAAGTAATGTGAGAAGGGATTTTTTTTTCTCAAATATGGCATGCCACTTTTCATGTGTACTAGGAAGCGTGCAAAAGATAGATGGACTCTGAAAAACATTCCTGCTGTTTAGTTTCTTCCTTTGTCCATTAAAATACAGTTTCCCTTCTTTTTATGTGTGGTTATGAGACATCATTTAAATAGTCCATTAGCATATAAAGCTGAAGACTGTTGGAAAAAAATGAAGCATTCTGGACCTGTACTCCATGTGTGTACATGATATTTACACACAGGGGTCAAATCATATAATTAAGAACCATTTAACTGAAACCCAGATTATACCCAGTTTGCAATAAAGTACCTCTTCCAATGAAATAGCAATGTAACACCATCCACTCTGAGGACTGCTTTGCTGTCACGGAATACATGGAACAAAGCTTATCTATCATACCATGTATGGAAACATTTGAGCCATGAAATCAAAACAAAAATTTATAACTGAATTATAATGTGCCTGAAATTTCTTTCATAGCACTCATTAAAAGCAATAAAGAAAGAAGTAGAACCTAAAACTGGATGCACGTGTACAGGAGAAAACTTACAATGCATGCACTTTTTTAAGTAGACATATTTTCAATTGGATTTAATATCTAGACGTGAAAATAATAGCATTCTTTGTGTGTTGAAATGCACCTTGCTGCTCAGTTAATGATAGGAAACAGCACAGTAGTCCTTCTGCTCCTCTCAAGTGGAAAACTTCTTAGATCCAAATGCTCTTCCAGAAAACATAATTACTACATAATGCTGCATTTTACAAATTTTCACATATTATCTGTTTCATTTTACTCATATTTTTATGTTACTAATAGTATTTAAAAAAAAAACAAAACCAACAACTTTTGATTCTTAGCTTAGAATAATACCTTGTTCTGAAGCAGTTTCAACAGCAAAAAATTGAAAAGAAAGATAGAAATCAAGTTTTCCTGCTTAAAACACTATTTAGCTAATCTTGGAAGAAAAAATTAGTTGCTTTATCTGTCTCTATAAAGCCATCTAAAAAAACACACCCTCCTCCCTCCAAAAAAGCAGGTGTCTAACAAGTATAACAGAAACACACTTTGTTATGAATAATTTTATTTCAAAATGAAAATACTTTGCTGTTTCCACTTATCATTTTTCTCTTATAATTTCAGCTAATATACCTCATTACCACATCTTTCATTTGTAGTACTGAAGTGTAATAACTTCTCCTAATAATTCGTAACTATAATTATATTTTATCACAAGATAATGTTAACAACATAAGGAATGCAACCTCCTTTAATAACCATTTCCAATAATTACAACTGTAGGCTTCAAGGATACTAAAACACACACTTTCTTCTCACTTAAATGAACAGGATTTAAACCTCCTAAACAGGGACTGATTTAAAATATGCATAAAAAACATTCCTAAACTGCAGCACGCTGCAATTCAAACTGTATGCCAAGTCTAACCAGTAAGCAGGTTAAATAGCACAGGAACACAGCTTAATGTCAGCCCTGCAACTCAGCAACAATATTCAAATATTCCTATCAAGATGCTAATACAGGAAGGTACCTGTGCTCAGTGCATACTTTAGCCCAACAGGGATCCCATTATCCCTTCCTTTCTCTGAAGTTGACGCACCCATGTTTCGCACAGAGATTCATTTAAGGTGTTTAATCTTTTTTTCTTAAAAGCACAATTTTGTTTCTGTCAGAAGACACTGCTATTTCTCACAATAATACAGATTTTTAGTACTTCATGTAGATACTTGCAGTTCCTATAAACAGCACCTACTATTGGTTTAATCCACAATGTGAAACCATGTGTTCCAGAAAACGTAAGTAGCAAGCAATAATTCAACCTATACTAAAAACAGGCCAGGATGTTGACATTCCTGTTAAATCATACTAACTATACTTGAGAGAAACAGTTAAATATTTAGCAAAACAATCATAAATAGTTGTTTCTTATTCTATTTATAGTAAAAGAGTAAAAAGATGAGATAAAAAAGACAGACTCCTAAAGAACTTGGTATTTTATCTAATAGTTCTATTTTTTCAATACCATGTCACGTATTAAAAACCGAGCACAAGCTTGCATAGGACTCCCATTGAAAAGCACAGTTCTTGAAAAAAAGAAATCGTTTCTGAACCTTCCACTCAAGACCAAAAAAAAAAACCCAAAAAGCTACACCATCTGTTCCTGTAACATGCTTTTTTTCTCTTTTAACAGACTACAGTCAAGGCTGAATCTTTTTACAGGTATCTGTATTTAGTAGAATTTGCCATCACCCCAAATATGTTCACCATGAAATGTGAACTGTTATGGTCATAAATATATTGCTCCTACCATTATAGAAAAACTTTTTCAGTTAAATAATGAAGAAGATGTAAATGATCTCATAGCATTGGGGATCATACTCTGAATATTCCTGTGGTCTCTTTCAGTCCTGCAGTAAGAGTAGGGTAAAAGCGCACTGAAGCCCCAGTGTGAATTACAGTACAGCTACTTTCTCTATTGCCTCAATTCCTTTGCAGAGGATGTACATGGATGCACGTTAAAACGCCAAAAAGGTAGATTGTTTTAGTGCACTGCCAAAATTCAGGATAAGTTCCTGTAAGATGTAGGACATACAAAGAATCTCAGTTCTTCTGCTTCTAAACTTATACAAGTATGACTCAATGTATGGTTTGGGGGCTTGTTACCTACCGTAAAAAAACCGAGGTCCATTAATGATTACTGTTCATAAAAGATATAGAGGTATTAAATGAAGGGAAAAAATACCTTTGGATCAGATGGAAATGAATATGTGGACTGGCATACGTAGGGAACAGTTGGCTGCACCGTCTCCTAATTTGGTTGCTGAACTCAGTTTAGGAAATGGCTTGTTAGCAGCACCTCCCCTCTCAGGGTAGCAACAACCAGTCTCTTTCTTAGGACATCAGTCATGGGGGTTAGTAAGGGAATGAGAGGGTCTAGTTATGCCTATGGATTTTGACTCTGTCTGTGGCTCATGAGGTCATTTTCTCTTAGTCCTCTACTGCTTTTCATCTGGCAGCTCTCCTAAAGGTTCCCATATTTCTCTACTGGCAAGGTCTTGCAGCCATATCCTCTCTTGCTGCCGCAGTCCCCAACATTCCCTTGGGTTTGGCTCCTCTCATAGGTGTTCCATTTGCATGCAGCTCTTACTGCGGCACACTACCTGTGCTGGGAGAGTATCCCATCTCCGTCCTCTTCCCACCTACACAGCTTAGAATCATAGAACAGCCCAGGTTGGAAAGGACCTTGAAAGATCATCTGGTCCAACATTTCATGGGAGAGACAGCCTAGATTAGATTATCTAGCACTCTGATGAGATTATCTAGACAGCTTCTTTGTCTTCAATCCAGCAGTCAGCACATGCAGTGGACTGGCCCTCAAAGGGACACCCTGCTACGCATGGATGCTTCACTCACAAGTTTAAGCTTAAACTCCATGCAAGCTGTCTCTGCCCAGAATTCAAGATTCCTGTCCCCATAATACACCTTAATGTCCTTTAGAACTACAGGATCTGTTATGATTCAGTCAGTTTTTTAGTCAAATTAGCACGTTCCCTGAACTTTTCACTAGCCTACAAATCAAACTCTCCTTGCTTCCTGATGACAGATGCTACTTCTGTTTCCACTGAATTCCTTTGGTACAGTGCTTTGGCTCTACTTCAAGACCTGGTTCTCATTAGTTTTTGGACTGGGGACATCTCCAGCTCACAGTCCCATCACCACTGTTCCTTACATCTCATTTTTTTTCTTGCCTGAGACAGCTGCTGTTCAGTCTTGTTGTTAGTGGTACAGTTTTCTATCTTGGGGCTCTTATTCATTCACCTCTTGTTTGCTTTCTTGTAGTAGGAGAGTCATAAAGCATCTTCGTCCTTCTCAGCAGCTCACCATACATTTTTGAATCCTCCAGACATCTTCCAGTTTGTGCATGTAGGATGAGAAGTTCTGAAATGATGGTTAGAGTCCCAGACTGTGTGTATCTTCCCTCATCCCTTTCTTATTTTTTTCTTTTTGTTTTTCAGCAAGAAATGAGTGCTCCAGTATGCTCTATGTTTCCAGTTCAGTTCTTGATATTGGATAAATTCATTTACCCATGGATACAATGGAAATTTTTTGGGAGATGTCTCTCACAGTGATAGATACAGTACTATACAATGGCCATCCGTCTACAAATCAAGGTGAAGAGGTCTCAGAAGAAATCGAGAGTTTGGCTCTTTTTGTAAAATGTCTGAAGACTTACAGTTATGACATCCCAACTCCATCACTGCTGGCATTCCTTCTTTGAAGGCTCTTCCTTATGAGATCATAATTGAATAATTAGGTTTCTCCAATGGCCTCTTCTAGAGCTTCAGTTTTATTAGGATGAAAATAGATCCTCATATTTAGGGTCCCTGAGAACATTCCTTATTATTATTCTTCAACCTGGCCCTGAAACATTTAGGCAGCCTTTTTGCAGATGATTGCTCCATTTTTGACAGTCTCCTGTTATATGTACACAAATTGATATCAATTAAAGTATTTTTTATCTGGATATTGAGATTTCTGGGAGAATGGGCAGATAATCAGCTAGGACATACTAATTTATGGATTGAGATGTGAATTCCCTGCAAATTGTACTTTCTTTTACCAATTGAGAAGATGGCTCTATGTATTTGCACTTTGTGTAATACAGAAAATACAAGATGTGTACTCATTAAGATGAAACTATTTTGCTTATTGGGATATTAAGTTGACTTGTACGTAGGAAAATCTTTACATACTCTTCAATGCTAAGTAAAAAGAATACATACTTTGTTGAATATGTACAGAGTTTTGTTTTGCTTTAAATCCTTGTAATGACTATCCAGTTAATGGATAATCCTTCTGTAATATGTGAAAGCTACATGAAATACACTACATGAAATTACAGAAGTACTTTACTTTGATATCTTGTCACCTCATGGCTGCAAAATCCACTTTAAAAAGCTGCTGATTATACTCAGAAACATTACCTCCTGCACATCAGGAAACATATCTATATCCCAATGACATCTTCCCACACTAATCTGCTAATTACAAGAAAAACAGCAAGACTGAAATATTTTTCTAGTATCTGCAAAAATCCCCGATTGTAATTGACATGAGAATGAGACAGTAAAAGCCATCTGATAACCTTTAATGCATCTCTTAGGCCACTGATAGGCTTTCACACTAATAACCACTTAAACATTTTGAAACTGCTTCTGAAAACTCCTACCACTTTCTCAATCAATCAATTACCACAAAGCAGTGATTGCTGTAGCCCTGCATAGCTAATTATCTTCTGTTTGCAGCTCTTCAAGATTAAACTTTAAAAACACAATTTGTTAGGCTGGTTATATGATAGTGAACTTATTAATATTGCCAAATGAACATTTGTCTGCATTAATTCTATCACAGAAAACAAATAAGCACACAAACCCCCAAACTCTTCCAAGCAGATAGATACACTCATTAACTCTAATCCATTACTTTGATTGCAATAATTTCCTTCAGTGATTAGCTATACAATCATCCCTATCTTATTATTGGTCAGTAAGGCAGCACATCATGCCTAGAAAGCTAACTGTTAGCCAAATGCAATAGTTACCACAAGAAATGTGAACTAGCATGAACAGCTAGTAATGGCATGAACGAGATATCACAATGTTTCTTTCTGGATGAAAGGCAGATTCTCCTTACTTTATTCAAATTAAATGATGCCCTGACTAGTGGAAATCAGCAAAAGTTTGCCCTCATTGAGCACAGCCAGCAAGTTAGGTTCTAGCAAAAGGATGTGAAAGCAGAAGGCTCCATCTCTGAATTCACCATGCTTTTTCTTCTCATGATCTCTTCCACCAGACCATGACCCACCGCAATACATATTGACTCTGGATTTATCAAAAAATTATTTAACTTCTGGAGTTATAGAATTATAGAATTGTTTGGGTTAGAAGGGACCTTAAAGGTCATCTCCAGCTTTTTTGTAGGCCCCCTTCAGGTACTGCAAGGCTGCTGTAAGGTCTCGAGGCTGAAGAAGAGAGGCTCTACGGAGACCTTACAGCAGCCTTCCAGTACCTAAAGGGACCTCCAAAAAAGCTGGAGAGGGACTGTTTACAAAGGCACGTAGTGACAGGACAAGGGGTAAGGGCTTTAAACTGAAGGAAGGTAGATTTAGATTAGATATTAGGAAGAAATCTTCTACGATGAGGGTGGTGAGGCACTGGAACAGGTTGCCCAGAGAAGCTGTGGATGCCCCATCCCTGGAAGTGTTCAAGGCCAGGTTGGATGGGGCAACCCTGGTCTAGTGGAGGGTATTCCTCCCCATAGCAGGGGGTTGGAACTAGATGACCTTTAAGGTCCCTTCTAACCCAAACCACTCTATGATTCTCTGAATCCAGAACTTAAATAAATTCAGGATAAGTTCAGAGTCAGTATGTCATCATACTCAAATACAAAACATGAACAACCTGAGAAACAGCACACAATCCATGCCAGAACGTGCATATGCACACAAGCTCAAAACAGAAAAAGAGACAAGCTAATGCAGGAGAAATGAACTGAGGAATAAGTTCATTACAATGGAGTATGAGGAGGTGAAGGGAAAGAGGAGAGAAGATGAGGCAGCAAGAAGGGATAAAAGCAATTACCTCTGAATTCATCCAGAGACAGCCAGAAGAGCGATTGTGGTGAGACAGAGGAAGCTAAGAAAAATAGGAATGAAGAAGCTGCAAATGGAAGGTACCAGAAGAGACTAATCAGCACCAGAACCATGGGGTCAGGTTGTCTTGGTGGAGAGAGTATCTGTCACCAGAAAATAGAAGCTTTTGAGGAGATGGAATATAACATGTGGACACTGAGTAAAAGTTGAAAAAAATAAGTATGGACAAGACACAAGAGATTAATGTGATTGTTATTTACAGGGGAAAAATGAATTGATGCCCAGAAAAACAGATCCAGGACAGCTTTACAGACCCAAAGTCCAAAACCTTTGCTATGTAAGGATATACTGGAAATATATTTGAATAGAAAGTTCTGAGAAAATAAATAACTGAATCAAAAAAAACCTGGCCTTGAGGTACTGGGAAAAGTAAGCACAACACTAAGCTACCTGTGAAAGGATCCGTTCAAGGATATGTGACCTTCTAGTGCTATGGTTGGGAATGAGAGCAATGGTTTACAGGAATGCTAAAATCCTTAGGCTGCAAATGAAAGTGTAAACTGTGCCTGCCAGAACTATAATGCAGGATGAGATCTGCAAAACATGAAGAGAGTATTTCTAACAGCCATTTTCTAAGTTGTTTTTTTTTCCCCAACAGTTTGGGAGTAAGCATTCAGTTCCAGTTTGTTTTTGTTTAGCTATAGTAAAAAAAGGCTTTTAAAATGTTTGAGGTGGGGGGGAAGGGAGTGGAGGGATAATAAGTCAGAAAAATTAATACCATTTTTGGACTGAAAAATCTTAGTGAGAAAATACTAAAAATTTCTTTGGGTTTGTGGTATATGCCATAAAAGTCAGGTCGTGTGAAACAAATGATCATGTGCTAATGATCAAAAAAGATCCCCTACAGCTAACGTGGAATTGATTTATTTAAAATGACTGTAAGAAAATTACATACCCATAACAGACTTCAATTCTCAGGTCATTGACACTGACAGGATACCCTTCCTGAACAAAAGATAATGAAGATCAAATTAATTTTTGCTAGGCATGATACAACTGATGTTGTATCTATGGAGCCTAGAGAGTGGAGCACAGGCTGCCTGCAGGTAAAGTCTGGGTTTAGATGTAGTAGCACATAGTTCTCATTATTTCTAATCTACTACTTGTAGTCAAAAAAGGATTGAAATATGAAAGTTTTTAATGACAAAAGAACAGTGATTCTGATCCCTCATACTTTACCCTGCAAATTGGAGAACAGTAATGAGAAAGCAAAAATGCTACACTATTTTCAGGTATTATGTACAAGTAAACCTCAGAGTTACAAATCTGTATTGATGTAACGTGTGGCTGAAGAAATCAAGGATTTGCAACAGCATATATGGATAAAGAATGGTGAAGGAGAAAGCAACGGGATTTAGAATTTCAAAAGATGCCTTGAGTCTGTGAACAGCATGATCCATGGTACCAAACAGGAACTTCATCCAGAGCTCTCCCTAGAGGCTGGGGATTGTCCCCCCAGAAGGGTATGCTTTTATGAATACTTAAACCATACTTTTTCTGCCTCCAGATGGAGGGAGGGAAGGGATTAGTCTGTGATTTTGCCTGAAATTAAAACAAACTGAGCAAGTGGACTTCCACTATACAACTGCAGTGCTGATACTTTACAGGGGATTTACACATTGGAATGTCTCTACAGGGCACTTCCAAAACGGGCTAAGTATTGCTGGAAAGCTACTCAATAGACCAGCTATGTGTATTTGGAACTGTCTAACAATTTGTAAAGAATTTTTATTATTAAGAATTGACTGGAACTTTGATAAAATGCATTAAATTTCTTTGCTACCAAGTATTACAACTTGACAGAGTAAGAGTCTGTGATGGCAAATAGGTGCCACTTCGGTATTGCCCTTACTACAAACTAAAATTTTATTTTAAACAACAGAGGTTTATTGTGTTGTCTCCATGGGCTACTATAAAAAATACACACTCTCTGACTCACAGAAAGCTACACAGATCTTCCTCTGAATTCTGATTTCGGAACAAGCCTAGCCTTTGTAAGGTAAGACTGAGGAAGCAGAGAAGCAGCTGCTACAAGTGATGTAAGTGCTGTGTACCGAGATACAAACCACATCAATTCATTTGATTTAAAACAACGAAATTGTTAAGGATTCTCATACTAAATTTATTTCATCTAACTTCTCCTATGTATTGCTGGCTTCCAAGGCAAATGTGGCATTATTGTTGTTCTGTCATTTAACAGCTCAAATGAAGAAACCTTGTGAACTTTATAATTTGGTAGTAGTACCTTAGCAATTTTATTTCCAGCAGAAATTCTAGATTGAGATTGTCCTTCTTTTCATGATGAACCTTTTAATTTTTTAATTTTCTTGTTTTTTTCCCTAGAATATTTAAGGATATGATGGCAGTGCCTAGACATTTCCCTAAAGGTTTGGCTTGAAACATTTTGTATTCCATCTCTATTGAAATGATTTACTGTCAGAATCAAAAAATTCACAGCCCCAATCTGCAGCTGCAGCCTAATAATTCTTTCACACAGAAAATGTAATGTCTCTTTGCTTATATCCAATGTGGCACTCAAAATACTTTCAAGATGATTTATGTACATAATACACACCAATATGTGAAATATGTATTTTAAAATTAATTTCTTGTGAAACAATATTCTCTTCTAAATATTTTAATTCTGGGAACATTTTAGTTGGTTCAACAGAATTCAAGACATGATTTAACATTGGTCTAGATGTTTATCTTGTAAACACTCCTGCACTGATTTATCTTGAAATTCTGAATGTCTGTAATAACTTGGGTAATTGCAATGCTTTTTCTAGGGCTCTTAGTATCAAACAGTTGTTGATGGACTATATTTGGACAGCTCTTACTGTAAGATGATTCAACTGTCAATTTTTAGACTGTCAAAGTGTTAAGCTTTATTGCATATTGTTAAAAAGAGTCTCTTCCAGCAGCGATTTTTTTTAACTTTCTCCCACTTTTATACATTGTTACATTAATTTGCTAGTGGAGTAATAATCCATGCTATTTTTCATGTTGTTGTGATTAAAAATATTTTTAAATAATGTTGACTTAAAGAGCTGTCAAATTACTAAGTCCATAGCTGGTCAGAATATAGATTAGCTTTTCTAATGTGCTGTAGCTGATACTCCATTACTTGATGGAATGCAATTAGAATGAGCAAAATAGGCAGCCAAGGTTTATTATTTCATGTTGAAATTTTTCTCAGCTCTGCAAAAATCAACAGAGACACTGCTATTGATATTGATTTCACTGGGACAAACATTTTTCTCCTAGGAAGCAACTGTGATGAATACTTGGGTGTCTTGTATTAATCTTTTTCTCACTTTATATTTCACACAGCATAAAACTTCATTAAAGAAATCTCCATCCTTTCAGCGGTAAAGAACTAGTTAAAATATTCTTTGAAGTCCATTCCTCCTATCCATGCCTCTGTGATCATGAACGAGGCTGGGGACTACCCAAAAAGGCAGGACTACAGAATGTGCTTCTCACCTTCCCCATCACAAATACAATTGGATTCAGTACGCTCAAGTGCATAGAGAGGATTGCAGCAGCAGAAAGGATAAAGCCATTGCTCTGCCTTCCGAGGGGGAATAACTTTCCTGGGGAATAACATAACCAAGTACAAGCATTTGAGATGCTTTCATGGGTAACAGGAGAAGAAGGTAGGGCTGTTTGGCATAAAGGAATCAGGGCAGGACTTTTGCATAAATAGGATGCACAGTAAGGAAAAAGCTATGCCTAACATCAACATATTCCAAAAAAATCCAAGTTGTTGGGAAGGAAAACTGTCTAGCGGTGCCATCAGTTTAGGCCACATCAGGTTTCTGTGGCTTGTACTCAAGTTTGCAAGTCCCCTTGCTATCCAAAGTTCGCTCAGACACACAGTGGATAACTTCTTTAGGATTCAGAATTCTGCTGCACTAGATTAAAAACATGCTACAACTTCACAAACCTTTTTGGATGCTGGCAAGGTCAGGGCAAGTAATGTTTTTTTATTGAATATCTTCTAATATGAGGACAATCATAGTACGTGGAAAAATAAGCCCCTGTGTGGAAGTCAATTTTAACTACATGATGAAACTGTATTACTTTAAATAATTATACTTGAGATTGGCCTCAGAGTTTATCAGAAGATGGTGTCAGCCAAAACATTACAATGTAGATTTATTTTTTCTCTTAAGAAATGAATTTTTTTTTTTTTTTCTCCTATGTCACCTTTCCCTCCTCTGGAAATCTCTCTCTCTCTCTAATTGGAACATTTGTAATTAATGTATGACTCTTCAGGTCAAAATATTTTCAAACACGAATGCATAAATTTAGGTACTTAAATCTATTTATAAATAATAATAATACCTTGACTTCAAAATGAGCTGAAAATGCATATTTGCAGTTCCTTTTATTTCCAGAAATGGGTCTGCTTTTCAGTCACATACGTGTGATTTAGCAGCTCAAATTCATGTACTGACAAGGCATAATTTGACACACCACAGCTTTCTTCACTGAATATGAAACCTGAACTCACAAATAAAACTGCTATCTTGATTCACAATAGAATAGGTTAATTTGCCAAGAAATACACTACAGCTATTCTTCTGTTCTGATAAAATCAGAAGTATGTAACTTTTAGCAAAGTTGGAGAATACACTGGTATGAAAACATTTCTTGCTACAGGCAAAATAATTTTACTTTTGGCAGGTTTACAGAAAAGCAAGTCAGTTACATTTTCACCTCAGGTGGTTTGTGGTATCAAAAAGGCAGTTCTTGCAGATGGAAAACTGTCATTACATGAGGACAAGCTGTTTGCTAGGGGAAATGGAAATATTTTGCTCGCTGTCAAACCTGTGAATATTGGAAAGAAAAATCTGTTTTCATATAGGAATACTCAAAACAGAAGCTGATAGTTTACTGGAGTTCTGCTTTACTGACAGAGTGGCTCACCAGACTGGTGACTGGCCAACTTGTGCTTCAGTTACGACACAAAGTTACTGTAAAACATCAGTGAGGATTTGCTCCATATAGAAGAAAACAGTAGTATGGACCTAGAGATTCCTTCAGATAGCCTGAAACAGATCTGGTGAGCTGAGCATTGGTGCATACCTCTGGAAACGATGGGTCATCAAGTCAAAGACTCCACACCACATCTCCCGCAGGAAATGCACTAGTTGTCCACTCAGTATATGCTGGAGTACTTCGTACCTGCTGCAAACTGTCCGTCATTAATGACCGCTGATGTAGAAAGGACCATGAAGAGGACATACAAACAAGTGGAGGGCTGCTAGAGAATAATGTTGTGCTCATTAGCTTTCCCCAGGCTTTCCATGTGTATGCAAAGAAAGGGTATGGAAGTATTCTGTTGCCAATGCATGTTACCTGTGTGTTTCATCAGTTGGAATCAATCAGTAGAAGGTGGAAAGCAGGAAGTCTTCAGTGGTGGATCCGAGGGCATCTTTGAAAGGAGTTACTAATACTACCTTTACTAAGGCAGAGTCATCAGATCCAAGATTTACAAAGATGAAGTTTGCAAACCCCAGAATTTTAGCACAGTTGTATATAAATCAGACAATTTATCATGGGAAATTGATCCAACCAGGAAATCTTGAACTTCTCAGCAAAAATTCAGGCTTAAAGTGAAATGAAATGCAAGATACGTAGCCCAGCAATATATTCAATTAAAAGGGATTTATTTACATTGGACTGGGCCAATGTTTCTGAAATTTTTCAAAATCTGGGTGTGTCTACCGTATCAGCTTAATTCAGTTTTATTCTTTGCTCCCAGGCTCTGGTCTTATTATCATCCACACTCCCTGCAGTCACTTCTGGGACAAAACCCACAGATCAATTAGTTTATGCAGGGGTGGTAGGGATAAGCCTTCTGTGCCTGCCATGCTTAAGAGCTCTCCAACACTATTCAATAATCTCTACATCTCTGTAGGTCCACACACATCTTCCTACACCAGCAAGTGAAACATACCTTGACAGAACTGTAAGACCACTTTTACTGATGCACAGCAGCATGCTCATTTTAAATGATGGACTAGAACACCAAAAAGCAAATTAAATTGACCTTCTGCAGAGTACTGGTGCAGGCCAGGACCTAGGCCAGAAGCATAGTGGCCTCTGTGGGCTGCCACAGGCTGCCTGACAATGCCAGTTGAGATTTATAAAGCTCAAACAGAATACCTTCAGGCATTCACTGCACACAGAAAATATGCCTCCACAATGCCATGCTGCACCACACAGGTGTATTACCATTTAGGACAGAGGGTGGGTAAACCAGTCTGGCATCTGCCACAGCTTCTTCACTTGCCTCTGCTTGGTGTGGGAAGAGGAGAGTATAGGAAACAGTCACCTCTGATGAGGTCTCCCAAAAAAACCCACTCATGGGGAATGAGACAAAGTTCAGGCCTTCTGGTCAGGTTTTTGTCACCCTTGCTGCAAAGAAAATGTGTGCGAAAACATACCTGGTGTCTGTGCAACTTGGACATGACAGAAAACCACACTACAGAGGGAAGAGCCACCTCTGTTACCATCAGTCTCTCATAGCCACTCCAACTGATGGTATAGCAATGCACAGAGTACATTTCCAAATAACAACTACCTACCTTACAGCTTGTATCACCATCCACTAAGCATGCCACATGCATATGCAGCAGAAACACCACAGTGAACAAATCTCACAGTAGATACTGCCCAGTGAGACATCTATTTATTCCCCTGCATGCAGGTGCAACACTTCCATCATGAAAGAGACACTCAAAACTTAAGAAAAAATCAATAAGGTGGGGAACTGGAAAGTCTAGCTCTGATATAGTATCAATGTGTTTCACATAAAGACATTTGACAGGAAGATAATCAGGGAGACAAGGCAATGCAAAGAAAAAATGAAAAGGGAAGCCTGAGCAGTGATGGTTAAGAGCACTTAGAATTTAATTGAATTAGCAAACATCCCAGTGAACGAGTAATACAAACCCCATATAAGCCCATAGGCCTCAATCAGAAGAATTTAGCTTTGGGTTTATATTACCCATATGCCATCCAAGATGGGGTGACTGATCATGACACTGGGACGGGAACGAAAGACTCAGTGCTTCGGTACTAGCAAAAACTGCTTCAAGAAACAGCTGCTAAGGGAGCTCTGAAGAGAAGATGCGGCCTTGGTTTGGTCTTGAGGAGCATGCAAGATCTGATTAAGAATCTCACAGTTAAAGAGCACACATAACAGCGTGGATAGGCTAAAGGCCAAGAGACCTAGATACCATGTTGGTCGCATAAGGCAAAGCACATCACCTATTAAGAAAGACTTAAGGAATTAGCGCACATTCCTCTTAGTTTCTGCAGAAGGCGCAGAGCTGATTCGTCAGTCAGTAAGCATTTCATCTGTGTTCACCTCTCTTCTCTGACTACAAGCAGAGGTTAGCACCATTTCTAGGCTTCCTCTTGCCTCTGTGAGAGCCAGTAACAAGGGTCTCAGTGGCTGGCGCATAGCACAATACTGCTGATGCCACTTAAAAATTTTGTGCTACACCACACATATATAAACAGAGTTCCCAATGACAGCAATACAGATTTTGAGTAAATCACAACAGGATTATAAAGATATGCAGTCTAAACATACTAAAGAAGTTGAGAAATGTTATACAATCCAGTGCTTATCCCTAATAATGAATGGTGAGATCAATGCCCATTTTTGCTTGCTCCTCATTTTAATAAGCTGACAAGGTTCAGCATAACACTAACCCTACATGAGTATTTTGGCACGTAATATGCAGCCTAACACAAAGAAGTTTGAAAACTATTTGTTGAAATGGGCTGAATCAAACATAATTTCTAGATCATCATCAACAATTGTCCAGTATGATTTAACATTTTTCCATTATTTTTGAATGCCAAGGCATCTCTTACAAATCAGTAAAGTTGGCAGCACATTCATTGCCTGCCCCTATGAGATTTAACGGCCTTTTTTCATCACAGTTAAAATCCATTCACACAATCCCTTCCCCAAGTATTCTCCCTCCAGAAAACTCAAATCCCATTACACTTTACTCATTGGTTTCTATCTGAAGGTTCAGATTTGTAAAGGTTGAGAGGAGTTGGACACCAGTTTGGAATTTTGCGTTAGGGTCATCCCTCACATCTGAATGTCTGAGGAATGAAGTCCATGCCTGATGTTTTATGATTTAACAGACTCAGTTGTAGCGCTTGCTTTCTTCCAAATCTCAGAAAGATCTTTTTACTCACACTTTTATACTGCATGAACTATAAATTGTTCACATGCTAAATTTTCTTTGATAGCTATATTACATTTTTAAAAACAAGTTTTCCACCACAACAAATACCTGTGTCTTAATAAAAGACATCTTCCTTTTCTTAATTGCTCTACTGCAATTTTCATTCTGCCAGGAGGGATTCCCAGCAGACTTTCAGAGGTACTTTTCGTGATCTGCTGGCAGTGCTCTAATGCTCTTTATCACAAAATCACAGTAGTTTTTATCTTCTTTTAGGCAATTTATAAAATTCTACAAGCCTAGTATGTGACAATTTAAAAAAAGGTTTTACAAGATTAATGTATAAAAGTGTAAAAAGTACAGTATGTGCTTTGAAAAGGTCATAGAGAAGCTTTCCATTAAAGAAATCAATAACATCACAAACAGATCCTGAAGTTGTATTATCACTTTAATTGGCGGGCACAGCCTTTTCACAATTCCACCTCAATGGTGACTTTAATTACAATTGTGAGAGTACAAGGCTGCACTAACACAATCAGGAAAATAATTATTACACATAGAGTGGCTATCTTTTGCTACTACCCAAACATATCAAAGCTATTACATTAAATACCTAACATTGTTTTCCATTCAATAGATTCACCTCTTTCTTGGGCTGACTCTGACTTTCTGTTCTTCAGAATGTGATATTAAAAGCATTAAAACCAAGTACTCCAAGCTGGAGTTTGAAAAATAAAAAAAAAAAGTAAAGCTAAAAACACCCACTTGAAAGTCCCACTATTGAGCAGCATTAAGACTGGCTGGCTAAAGAGCGATGAACTACTTTGCCCTCTTCCCAGAGAGATGCCAGGGCAGCTGCCACACTGGTGAGCTGCAGAAGTTGCTAAGAGCGGAGGAAGAAGGCGGCTGCCTGTCCCCAACTCGCCATTCTGGGCTTCTGTAAAATGCCAGCCTCATTCCTTCTACTCTGGCTCCTTCTCCCAATTTGTTTTTTTTATAACTCCTTATCACAGTCTCTCTCTCAAGCTCATGTCTGCATTAATCTGTTTACTTTCATCCCTAGCCTTTAGACATTACTTACCAAGTTAAAGCTGCCTCTTGCTGTCATGTTCAATGTGTGTGTCCCACTACATGTCACTGGCTCCCAGGTTTTGTCATTAGCCACAGTCTCACTGCTTACCACATCCCAAGCTCCTCTAGCATGCAAAAAGCTCTGCTTTCTTGCCTGCCACTCCTATAACCCCATCTCAAAGTTGCCAAACTCACCTGCCAAACTAATCACTGTTTCTTCTCCCTCCTGCCTGCCCCTCAGTTCTAGTGTCACCAGTGTTATTACAAAATATTCCCTCTTTGTGCTTGGTCTAGCTCCAGGCCATTCTACATTCAAATTAGACATGCCATCTTCAAATCCACTCAGCTTGATTATCAGCATGGGTGTTGCTGAAAGCATGTAAGACACACTCGAGAGCAGCTGGGGACAGCAATTACAAGAAAAGTTTGAGTTCCTCCATGGGGATGGCATATGAGCCAGTTAGTCAGACCCGGGAATTATGAGAAGACAGTGCTTGCTGTGCTGCTCGGTGGGTTAAGCGCACACACAAGCTGGCCTGCAACCACAGACACCAGAGGGATGGAGCACAATCAGCAAAGGCAAAGTCCTTGGAGCTTTCAATCTACCCTGACATACACACAAAACTCCATTTTTTGTAAATGTAACGTGGCCATACCAAGGCAAGTATTTTCATGAATATGGCAAACCCACACCTTCTGAAATGTCGTATGTCTTCTTGAAAACATGAAAATGTTAAAGCTTAGTAAAGTATCTTGAACCTATTTTTAGCTACCATTTCTTTTTTCTAAAGAGTTATTTTTCCTTTGCCTAATTTATGAAAAATACGTGAAATTGGCTGGAATATTTTAAAAATGAAGTATCTAGCAACCAAGAAAGAAAATTCTAGCCCACAAAGTAAATTTACACAAAGTTAGGAGAAATTGAAAGGGTTCTGAAAAAGGGTTCTGAACATCCTCCAATTAGAGGAAGTGTGTGTATGTATATATTTATATATACACATGTACACAGTCTTGTCTATATCTTGATTTGAAATAACCACCATCTCTACATTCTTTTGAGATTTTGCTTTGAAAAAGTAAAGGTCTAACAATGTCCCAGAAACAATTTAATATATTTAGTAATTATGTAAAGCATACTTTTCAACTCATGTAGAATCCTTAATGTTATCAGACACTACGACCATAAATGCAAACAGATTAAAAAGTAGGCTTTGTATAATACTTTTTATCTGTAGGCTCTGTACTGCAGATAATAGACTATAAATATAAAGAAAAGGAACAGTTAGACATTAAAATTCAATTTAGAAATGCACCTGATGATCTGTAGCTGACATTTGAAATTGCAAAAAACTATCATACAGGAGAAAATTATTAAATAACAACTTTGGCATATGAAAAAATGTCTACAGGTTCTATGAATAAACAGCAACAAGATGAGAGAAAGCATCCCTGGGTTGATAATACTAAGTAACTTTTGTCCTTGATCAGACCTTTGAACCTTATGAATCAAGGTTCTCCTGCAGCAGCGCATCTCTGACATACAAATGCAGCTTTGTCAATTAACAAGAGATATTTGGTATGCAGTGATAACTCAGGAAATGTTTAGAAAACACATCTTTCCAAGAGAAACTCTTATTTTCTTACCCACATGAACACATTTAACTGTGTTACTTCAAGGATATTAGTAATCTTTTTAGGAGGAATCTGCGCCTGCCCAAGGCTCCATGCCAACCTGCTCAAACCAGACCTGATTTGGTTTGGATTAGGCAGTGCAAAATTACTCTGTTGGCACTTGGGACTTGCACTGAATTTCCCCCATTGTCAGAGAAGTGTTGACAAATCAGAGAACATATCTGCTGTGCAAACAAGGCACAGGCACAATGAGGACATTTTGGGGGGGGCGGGGGGGGGAAGTCAGATATTTCTCTAGTTAAGATGAACAAGATGTAGAAGCTGCATCTTCTCTTCCTAAAACAGGGAACTCTATACATCCAAGTCAGAAATCCAGAACAGGAGTCAAATTATTCTCAGTTTCGCTTTGTGAAATACACCATTTTCATGGTTAACATATTTCTGGACTGGGCTGTTTCTGAGAATACTCTCTCATTAACATGACTAGTGTTTTGTCAATGGTCTGCACTGGTGAAAGTTTGTTTGTTTTTGTTTAAATGTTACTCTCTTATTTGAAATAAAACCCAATTAAGCAGATATGCTGATTCATATAGTTGACATTCTTAATGTAGACTAGCTAAAATGAATTTAACTTCACCGACATCTGTTTCTATTTTCAATGCCACTTTCTAGTAACTGTATTTTAAAGCTAAACCTAAAATCTTCTTAGTGAATTAGTCACGAGAGATGGTTACCTACCTCCAAGAATATAGAAACATACTGACATTGGCAGAAAAGCTAACACGTTAATTAAAATCCAATGTTATGTTCAGAAACCCCTCAAATACTTTATGCATTGCTGAATGTACCTAATATATCATGACATTAAACTAAGAAAGAGGTCATTCCAAAAGAACGGAAAAGTAATAAGAACAGAATACCCAGAATGGTAAAATAAAAATGTATTTGCCAATCTTAAATACCACATGCAAGCCACACTTCCTTGGTTTTTCACTGATTTTTTTTTTTTAATATATATACTGCAATATTCTTATCATATCAAATAAAATTCAGAAAGTTTAAGGCTGTCAGAGATAAAAATATAGTCACCAGTATTACATGGAGGAAAAAAGGGAAAGGGAACATTCTGAATAAAATCATCACAACTTTTGCAGAAGTGGAACTTGCATCCACTGAGATACGTTATTTTATTGGTAGATGAGAATTATCAAAGTTTTTAATTAACTACTGGCAGAGGAGACCATAACTGAAATCCCCCAAAATATTAAAAGAACCAAACTGAAGTTGCATCCTAGCATCTATGTGGGACTTACAAAAGTCTTTATCACCAGCATTCAAACAGCATTATGTAATACACTGTAAATAAATTATAGTGTAACCATTAACAATATTTTTTTAATACAAAGTTATGGAGACTAGTAGTTTGCCTTTATATTTTATATAATACGTGTATCATTTTCAGGGTGCCCTTACCAATTTACACATATCTTCAAAAGCCCTTCAAAAAGCGTCTTTTTCCCTGTACCATGTTTACTTATATATTTCAACATAAATTGAGTGCATAAGCATAGTAAGTACAGTTTCATGTAGAAAAATTCAAGCTAATGTCAGAAGATTTCTAGCCAGGGCTAGGTTGATACTTACCTGCCTGAGCTTCAAGAGTTTTGCTGTGTAGAAACTCTGCAAAACTTTGTTGTTGAGACTTTGTTTGTAAAGATCAGGTCATTGTCCATGACCCAGAGGAAAGCTTGCTTAAAAACAGACGGTGTCATATGGATTTCTCCTATTCAATATAGAGGAATTGAGGTTGGAACAGATGAAGTGAATGATCACTAGGATGATGTAGGGAAGTGAGAGCCCATCTTATAAGACAATATAGTGTGCAGTAGAATAATAAACCATGATATGAATAAGCATCCCAGGGCTTAGCCCCAAGGAGAGAGAATAGCCATTTACTTTAAAGGACCATCCACTACTTATTCCAAGGAACATTTTTGATTTCGTTCATCCATCTCATGAGTACATGAAAAGCTGAATCAATCAATCAGACCCATGCAGAGCTTTATTATTGATTAAACCTAGCTTTTAGTATAGAACTCAGCCTGAAGAAGCCTGACTTCTAATGAAGTTTAGCCACAACCCTCAAAACAAAAACCTTATTCTCCTTTTTTATTGTTTTAAACCAGCATTGAATTGCACACATGAAATAATCACAGGCACAGCTTGCTGCTTACCTTGTTACAAAATTGTACTACCCCAGGCCTCCACTTGAGCCTGAAATTTACTGCTTAAAATCCAAAGAGGGAAACGCAAGGTTTGTTAACAGCTATTCAATTAGTAAAGTCTTGCCATATGGGCAGCTGATACTGGGGGCCATTGCAAAAGTTCAGCAAGCACTCTGCGCACAGCAGCACATTGAGACATAGGAGAAAACAAATCTTTCTGAAATGTTAAAGCAGGAGCTTTAACGAGAAACTCTTGAAAATTTCTATATTGATTCAGCAGACTATAAGAAGAGAAGGATTCTAACTGAAATGGTATTTCAGCATACAGATACTATTTGCTCTGATCCTGTGAAAACGTAGGATGTGAGCATCGGTTGTGTGAAACTGGGGAAAAGTCCTCTCCTTGGAGGCCCTGTTCTACCAGATTCCACACAGAGATGGAACAACCTGTCCATTCAGAATAGGAATGAAACTGCATAAATGATATTTGAAAATACATTAAAAATGCAAATATATTTTAAAATGTGCATTAAACTAAAATGGTTCGATTTCTGACATGTATTCTTTTGCATAATGCTACCATCAGCTTCAGAAGATTCCTTTCTGCCAAGAAACAAGTGGAAAGGAAAATGAGTATCTGCTTTCACCTAATTACGTAGTTAATATACTGCTAAAGAAAGCTACAGATGAGTCTTCATTTCGTCTTCTATAACATGTTCTAGATGAGTTTTCTTCTTCTCCCAATAGTGTTTCAAAATTACAGGAGATATTTTAAATGTTTTTCAAACTTGATTATATGGAAATGTTAAGCAATGTCCCTGAAAAATGGTTACCTCTACATTCTTCTGTTGAAAATAAAAAAGTATTTTCTGGCTATTAGAAATTAATCTTTTCCTCAGTTGAGGACTGCCTAGTGCCTATTTTTAAGTTCAGTGAAGGTAGGGAGGAAATAAGGTGATGCAGAAACACTTTTAGTGGCAGAATATTGTATATATTTGTACCAGAGATCAAAAAATATAAGAAATCAATGTAATATATATTGAATTATATCACATAAGCATTTGCTGTGTCAGTTGAGACAAACAATTCATAATTTAATTTTTTGGTGACAAACGTAATTCATATAAATACAGAACATGGAAATGCAAAAAATGGAATCAGATTTAATTCCATCATTATACCAGAGTTCAAACACCTGACATAACTTTTTTTTTCCAGAACAGTATTACTTTAATATGGATCGAGCACGTTTTCTTTGAAAAGAAGGGAAATTTTAAAGAATACCTAAGTATTAAGTAATTTGACAGATGCTTAGCTATGGACTGTCAATATGAGGGATATCATTTTCTCAGAGATTCAGAGTATATTTGCTCACACATCTGGAAACAATCTGATACTCTATCGCTAAATCCTGTTTCTCATAATGCTATAAAGTTTCTGCAAAATATTAAGTGAATTCCTACCTCAAATGCAATAACACATTTTCTGTGTGACAGCAGATCTGTGTAATGGAAAGTACCCTACCAAGTTCTGATTCAGTACAGCTAAGCTCCAAATTAACATAAATTTTATTAACATTGCATGTGTGAAACATTTTATGAATGTATTAAAAAAAAAATATTTCTTGATTAGCTTGTGGAAGGTATCTAACTTGTCTGTCTCTGTCAGGAAGGAACTAGCCTTGATATTTATTCCTCTCTGTCTGATATTGCTATGAGTTATGTATTTCAGCAGCAGTTCTTACACACTGATTTCCTACAATTATTTCATAAGAAATCAATACTAATCCTATTGAAGTCAATGGAATTATTTCCACAGACTCTCACTGACATTCATCCATGCCCAAAATTCTTTAATAATTAAAGGAGGAGTCTTTGTGTAGCACTGTAGGGATAGATTCAAAGAGTAAAATAATCTGCTTTCAGTATTTATTATGTTAACAGTTTGGCTCTGGCTTTCCTCAATCGATTGGTTTAAACACTAAAATTGAAGGTACCACCACTAAATTGCCTTAAAACATGAGGGTACTAATTAATGAAGAAGCTAAAAGAGAACACGATTCAGGAGACTTCCTTTCTCCAGAACATTTTCATAAGACTTTTCCCTAATTGCAGATTCCTATCAATTATGCCTAGATCATAAGCATGCAGTCTAATTTAGATAAGCAAACTAAAGTTGTATTTTGCTCAGAAAGGGATCACTACAGTAACTAAGACACTGATTTTAGTCTGAGAATTTCTGGACTTTATGTGACTATACTATTAGCACTGTGTCTGGGAGTGGTAAGGAAAGTCTAAGTGATGGTCACAGAGAGCTTAACCCTAAAAAAACATTGAGAAAGAATAAAAAAAACATAGGACACGTTTCAGCATTTGGTGACTGAAGACGACAATGTTTAATGCATCTGTATTTTTAAGATACTTGCCAACCTATGTCTTTATACTAAGACATAGGTTATTTTCTTGCACGTACTCTGGGTGGAATAAGGAACCTTTCAGAGTGGATTTATACATAAGCCACATGAAGCATCAGTCTAGAAGAAAACCACTCCCTCTTCTGAAACAGATTAAAAGCCTTAGCAACTGCAGGTTGCAATGGAGGCTGCAACAGGCAGGGTGGGTGCAGCAGCAACCTGCTTACTGTTAAGGCAGATTTGGACAAGCTCACAAACAGGGGTGGCCAAGAAGAATGAAATTTGTAAGAAGGAGGGAAAGATGTTGTCCTGTTCTGAGCATAGCTAGTGCAGGTGGTAGGTGTGGATGGGGAAAACAGTCATCCTGAGAGGATAAAGAGGGAAGGAAGTTTATCCCCTCTCTTAGCTCTGGTTCAAAAGGAGAATCTCTGAAGTCTAGGTTTGTGTTACCTCACTGTGTGCCACTTTTACCTATAAACAAAACCATAAGTTGATGAATGAAAATACAGTTGTCATCAAATAAACAGAGCCTACAGCTGTCAGGGACGTTCAGAGGTCACTTAGGCCATCCCTGTGCAGGAAGGTGGGAGCAACTGCTCCTGAGAGAGGTTTGTCTTTCCAGTTCTTACAGGCTTCCATGGGACCCATACAACTCGAGGCAGATTATTTCAGTGCTCATTCATCCCTGCAGAAAAACTTAACACCTTTTCCTAGCATGTAACCTTATAAAAATCCTAATCTCACACTTAATGGACAGTAGAATTGTTTTTTCTTCTATGAAAACCAATCCAATTTGCACATTATATGTTTGCATGAATTACTGGCTGGAGGGTGCTATAACAAAATTACAAAACTAGTGAGTGTGGATCAAGCAGAAGTTCCCATATTATTGCTGGAAGGAAAAGTTATGGTCTTACATCAATACAGAGAAATAAATGAGTGCATGCAGAATTAAGCGCAGGGCTATGGGAATTGGGAATAGGCCTACTGTCAAAGAGCAGATGAGAAAGCCTGGCTTTTCACAGCCCAGGAACTAGTTTCCAGTACACAGAAATAGCTACAAAGAAAAGTGGCTATCAACTTGCATGATGGAGATGACTTAGACAAAATGTAGATAATCTCTTTTCTATACTTTCAGAGCTCAGTGTTATATCAACTTTACCGGTGAAAGTCACTTAAAATGCAAACACTTTCCTCCCAGCTTTCCCAGCTCAGCAGACCTGAATAAAAATTCATCCAGTCCCAGAGCTGAAAAATGAGCAAAAATTTTAATGGGCCCTTCAGATGAAACAGCTGCATATGCACACTCATGTAGAGAATCACCTTGAAGAAATGATCAAACACTGGTAACGGCATAAAATAATTCTCTGTAAAAGGTTTTGTTGTTTTTGATTAAAGAGTAAAATGTTAGCGATGTGGGGTGAAAAAATGTTCTCCTAAAAGAAAGCATTATTTTCTTAAGTTAATTACAAAAGGTACAAATATTGGCACAAATTTCAAAAGATGTCCTTCATCTGTGCACTAACATATTTGTATGCCAGATTCTGCCCAGGTAAAGAAGAAAGAGAAAGAAAACAAGAGAAAATCTGTGTTATCAAAAGAACAGAGGAGATGTCCCTGGACCTCTAAAGCACTTAGCTAGAACCTAGAGAGACAGCAGCACAGGGGAGACAAAGGGAGGTAATGTCACGTCCGCACAAGCAATCTCAAAGCAAGAGGCCTTTTATCACCAATTTCTGCAAAAAATAAAGATGAGAGAAAGCTGAAATGTCCCTCTAACGAAGAAAAAAAATTTAGACTGTCTGGATTTTTAAAATAATCTGACTTGCAAATTGCCTAGAAAAAATTCAAGCTGGAGATTCAATTCCTAAATTAAATCCCACAAAATTGCTCTCTGGGATTGGTCTGGTTTTCTCATTTGCATTCAGTTCTATTGCCACAGTGAAGTAGAGGAGATAAAACAACAAAGCCACGAACAAAAATTGTTTTCTGCAGCAATTCTGCTGAGGATTTTCTTTTCTTTCCTATTCCCTCCTGAAATAACATAATGTGTGTGACATATGTAGAATTCTTGTAGAGGCATTTTGGTCTGAATAAATTTAGCTGTTTTAAGAAGGGTAACATCAAAATCAGTAAAAAGTAGCAGGCTCTGCTAAGACAAAGCATGACTCTGCCACCTCCATGGACAAAGGCTTTACCCCCAAAATACATGTTCACAGTTAGAAAGTAGAGACGTTATCTTTTAGAAAGTTAGCTATTTTTTTTCTGTTTGTTGTAAAGGGCAGGACAGTACAAGTAAGCAAATAGCCTGACTGAATTGATTTTGTTCCAAACAATATCGATAGATCATCAGGTCTGTGGCCTGCATGCGAGCAGTTTGTAATTTGGAAGTATTTGGGATTTAAACGTCAGAGTTTTCTGGTTATCACTGAGCCTGTGAATTACATGACCCACTTCTGGGTTTTGATTTGCTAGGTAGCATCTCTGCAGCAGAGTTTTTATATGAACAGTCATACTTATAAATTAAAAACCTGTTTTCAAGACTCTATTCTAACATTTACTCAACTACTTCCATGGACATCCCTGGTTACCAACATGCTGGAACCAGAACAGTTACAAAGAGCTAACACAGAAATGAGTTGGTACAGTCAAAATCATGGTCTAATTCAAGTGAATATTAATTGAAAAAATGTTCAGCAGGATTGACCATGTCGTATGGGGGTAGGGGTGGTGGGTGTCGTTCTCTTCTCCCAAGTAACAAGTAATAGGACGAGAGGAAATGGCCTCAAGTTGCACCAGGGGAGGTTTAGATTGGCTATTAGGAAAAAATTCTTCACTGAAAGGGTTATCAAGCATTGGAACAGGCTGCCCAGTGAAGTGGTGGAGTCACCATCCCTGGAGGTATTTAAAAACTGTATAGATGTGGTGTTCAGGGACACAGTTTAGTGGTGGACTTGGCAGTGTTAGGTTTATGGTTGGACTCGATGATCTTAAAGGCCTCTTCCAACCTAAACGATTCTATGATTCTAAATGATTCCACACAAGGCCCTGATCCTGCATGATTAAAGGTAATGGGATTTTTGTCATTGACTTTCAATGAGCACTGGAATGAGCCCCAAGGTAGCAGCTATCAGAAAGGGCAGCTGCTTAAAATTTTTATAGCACTTTTACTTGAGAGCTATCAGAATAAAACATACGTTACAGACATAGCCGTACTTGGATGCAAACGTACGTGCGTGCGGGCGCACACACAGACCTTTAATTTTTCTCAGGCTTTTGTAGCTGCAAACTTCTAGAGAATCAACAGTTCGTTTAGGAAGCACTGCCAGAATTTTAAATTAGCAACTAGTCAGCCACAAGGACAGTGGTTTTGGTGCTGGCAATGTCCACGGTTGGTAATTTCACAGACTCAGTTGAAGTCCTTGATATTTCCTTCACTGTGCATCACAAGGTCACCAGTCAGTATCCCTGGAAGCTGTTTAACTAGTCTTCCACTTCAGCACAGCAAGAAACCTGAACATAAGAGATTTACACCAAACAAGTCTTCGGGCTTATTACTTTTGTCAGCAACTACTTTAATCCAGGCCAGACATTCAGGTTTAGACCTGAGCTTTTGACTGTGCAATTGCAAAAGGGAGTAATCAGAAAGCCGAAAGGTTTTAGCTCCTCCAGGAAACTCTCTGCTTACAATGCAGGGGTGAACAGCTGCGTGCCTGGTTCAGCCTACCAGCGGAAAGGTGAATCACTTTGAGCTTGTTTGTAAGAGAAGGCAGCTGCATAGTGTTAAGATTTACTAAGGGAAACTTTTACTAATGGCCAATGCATGCTGTATTCGTGGAAGTATGAAGATGAGAAAAGCAGCGGAGGGGCAAGTGGTTAGGTTTGAGGAAACATCTCATTCACTTTCTTAAGGTGTTCAGAACATGTTTAACCATCTTGTATACAAGCCAGCCCCAGCCATCTCTCAATGATCAAACTAACAGCTTCGCTGTCTTCTCCTATCCCTTCAATCAATCCTTACACTTTTTCTTAGTTGTCATTGTTTTTAAGCTCAGGCTTCCCAGTTCATTTCTTTGCCCCTGAAAAAGCGTAAATATGTAATAAACAAGGAGGTAGCTTTCTAAATGCTGATTCATGAAATATTTCCTATAGAAAGCCCCAATTCTCATCCAGAAATAGGGGAATGATGAAATCAAAAGTTCGTAACTTAGTGATAGGTATTATATGACTTGAACGTCATATGAAATACTGAACTGTGTTCAATAATCAGCCTTTTTTCCCTTTTCAATATCCTCTAGAGTAATATATTGCTATATTAATAATATACTGTATTAGTAATGTAGTATATTTAAATATGGTCTTAATGTAAAAGTACTTTTGTTTCGATGCCTGTTGTATTCCAGCATATTTCAGTATATTAACAGAACATTACTTTGGAATTCCTTGCCAGGAAACAAGACAAACCAGCTAGTTTTGTTACAGAGTTATTACAATAAAATTATGGGCACTATAATTTTAAAGCATCATCTCAGTTTTCCTTCCAAAAGTTCCAAAATTTTTGATAGGTAAATGGTCGTAATGTTCCTCCCCTCCCTCCTCTTTTTTTTTTTTTTTTTTACTTTAAATAATTTTGGTTTAAATTGAATCACATATTTTAATATGAAAACTTTCCATACATACAGTTCTACTCATTGAAAAATTCTGGCCTTATACCATTTTTTCCAGTTTTGTTTAGATTTCGAGGGCTGAGGATTTGCAGTTTTCTGTTCCTTCCCCTTCCTTCTTTCTTCCATGAGGTATCTGCTTGTGGTATTTATAACAATATACCATTCATTAAAACACATCCATACAATTCTGTTACCTTTGCCCTCCTCTCAAATTTATTCTTTTGGGATGGAAAGCAGCCTGTGTCTTTTCACAACCTCAAAGACTAAGCATACAATTTAATACTTAATGGAAGAAATCTAGAAGAATGCTGACAGCTGGTGGAACTGTCTCACATTCAGAAAATGCATTCATCATCACTAGTCAAGGGAAGCCAGGGACACTAAGATTGCTACTTGTATCCAGCTTATGCAGGAAAATGATGAACACAAACTGCCTAGAAATTCATGTGCTATTTTGCTGACAGAATTTGACCAGAGATATACCGTACTCATTCTGAAATGTATTTTGAATGTTTTTTTGATTTCCAAGTGAGTAGGGGGTTGCTAACAATCTTGTGACTTATCTTTGAACAGCAGTAATGTACTACCCAAGAGTTTATTATTTCAAAATATGAAACAGAGCTACTGTAATCATCTTCATTCTCCTTCATGCGTTGCAGTTTATATTAACTGTGCATTTTCATCTTGATTTTTAGATACATAGCTGTTTACCATTTGCATTACATTTTATTTCTAATAGCTATCGATGGGGTTTTGATCATACCGTTCCATGAAATTTTGATTTACAAGCAATTTAGTATTTATTTTCATGGTAGCAATTACAATATGTTCTTGAAGTTGAGATGTTTTTAATGGCTATTACTAAAGAACTCCTCCAAATATTTTCATAGCAAATACCTAGTTCAATGGGAAAACCAAGACCAATGTAGGCAGACTGACTGCCTGTTACCAGCTTGAAACATGGAACTGGTAACTGAGCACTCAGTACGGCATAAATGGTCAGTACATGCAGGGTGCAGGAGACTGGCAGCACTCGCACGCAGTCTTTCTTACTTAGAGAAGCAAGCCTGGTGCGCTGCGACAGTACAGTGGGGATGTGGGCTGTGAATAGTATGGATGCTTTGACACTGGCAAACCTATCAATCTCTGACTGCTCCAGTGGATTTCAGTTAGAGACTTTCAGAGAAAAGGTAGTATCTTTTTTTTAACTGCTCTCAGTGAATTTTTCTTCCATTAACTTATGCATATACTACTTCTAATATACGTAAAATTTTAGCATCCACAAGCCTGTAAATATCCTTGCTAGCCTTAACCTTTCAAAAGATCATACCTGTGTGCATCTATTAAGATAACAATAGTAGAATCTCAGTGCTCAGTGCTACAAGCTTAATGATACATCTGCTGCTTCTTAGAGATCTAGTTCTTGGAGACTATTCTGGTAAGAGTGAAAACATAATTTTCAAAGTGAAGAAACAGAGGGAAGAAATGAGATGCTTGAAAAACACTATCCAAACCATACTGTAAAGGCATGGGTACTGAAATGTCTCAAGACTAAGCATATATTTTGTCAACATCTCCGTTTCCTAGGTATATCTAGCCAACATTCCTGTGGAAAATCCAGTATTTCTTGCTCTTCTCCTGGTCACCTGGCTGGTCTGGTTGGATTTCATGCATATTTTCCATGCAAGATGATCTTGCTAAAACTACCTATCAAATCTTGTTAAGAAACCTTACGTTACAGGACCAGAAAAAAAGATATATAAAGAAAGAACCCAAAATTCATTACTTTTACATTTTCAGAAAGGTCCTCGATTTATGGGGCTTAACTCATTATTTTTATTTTTGAAGTTCATAATACCACCAATAAATCTCTGGAGGATTTGGACCTCATCGTGAACTACTGCCTGTTTATGCTGGAGTCAGATGTCTAAGCAGAAAAGGTCTGGTTTTGCTGAAGTTAAGCACTTGTAAGAAATCCAAAACCGTATCTGTGCCTGTCAATAGACAGTAAACAAATACCTACAAAACAAACTTCCACAGCAGAAGCAAAAGTTACATAAAAGTTATCAGAATATCCTGTCAAATTTCAAGAGCCACGAGCATGGCTGGTCATCCCCTTTTGAATTAAAGCTATTGCCTCCAAACAGGGGTTCACAATTATCCCTATACCAAAGCTGCACATATATACCAAGTGATTTGCAAACAATGAAGTTTCTATAAGAAATAGCAGATACTGCTTAACAAGAACTTAGGATGTTTATTTAAAGAGTGAAAAACTCATTCATTTTCACTTTCCTGTGAAATGCAGAGAAGATTGGAAATAGAGAAATTGGCTCAGGTATAATATACACACATGGTGCAGAGCAAGGCTCTAGATGGTATCAATGAAAGGAAGCTGACAAAGAAAGAATAGTCATTAAAGAAGACATAGTAGCAAGAGATAAACTATCTAAATTGCAACAACAAAGATAAATTGAGGAAAGTCAGAGATATATGAAGGAGGGAAAAGTAACTAACTTGGATACAAATAGATTACAGAAAGGGTTACGTGCTCTGTGTAGCTCTTCGTGCAGCAACTAACTGTGCATGTGTTTGACCACTACCTTTCAGACACTGTTTCATAAACGATGCACAAGTTTCCCTACACTGCACGTACCAGTATCCTGTCTGCCACCAACATGAGACATTGCATTGCAATGCCAGTGTCAGTGGAGAAGCTTTGTACCAGAGAGATATGCTTATGCCAAATTTTGTTCTAAACTGCTGTCTTTCTTTGAATAACTATATCAGAAGAAGAATTTTTGTAGCAAGTCAACTAAGGATATATATTAAGCTGCAAAATCAGATATATCGATTTCCAGCTTGAGTATTTTTTTCTTCTGTCTGGAATTTTGTAACTGAAAACCTAGTTCAGAATATCTAACTACATTTTTGTATTTGCTGTCAATGATCTTGCTAACACTATCTTTAAAATCTTGTTAAGAAATGAATTTGTAACCTTGTGTAACAGGACCAGAAAAAAAGATGTATAATGAAAGAACCCAGCATTCATTTTACATTTCCAGAAAGGTCCTCAATCTATGGGGCTTAACTCATTATTTTTAATGATGGAATTATGCACATAAGAGTTTTGTTTTTCAGGATGTTGATTTTTTTTAAAATGAAATGTTCAATGAGAACAAATGACCGGGGTCATAACATGTTAAATGACTGGAGATGGTGATCTTTAAAATTTTTATAGCAATTGAGACATTAGTCATAAACAGAGATTTGCTTAGGGAGAAAAAAAAAAGAATATCCCTCTGTTGGTTTTCTCTCTCAAGGGAAAATGGATTCTTAATGAAACCATGGAAGAGTCCCAAGTGTAAGGGCAAGGAGTAAATAAAATAAAAAGAAGCTGTTTTCAGAGCAAAGTCAAAAACGGAGAAATGCTGCTGCTGCTGCTGCTGCTTAGAGATTTCTCTTTATCATATTTTTAAAAGTCTCCCTATGACCTGGTAGCTAATGTTCAAAACAGAAAACTGAATTTCTTGGCCTCCAGAGACTTCTAACAGCTCACAAGCCACGGCCACCACCCCACCCCTATGCCTTTAGGGAAGAGTTCAGAAGTTATCTTGTCAGCCTACCCCCTGGGAAGAGCACATACATTATGAGCCCTGGGACTGTCCCCGTGCTTAGGAGTCCTTCAGGATTATGATTCCACACCTTACCAGGGTTAACAACCTAATTCTCTGGATAGAAGCATCTCCCAGCTACAAACCACCTTGCCAGGATTTCTTCCCAGCACTCTCATTCTCTTGTTTGTATCCTTAGCTTCATTTGCTGTAGCAAAGACTGTGCTGAAGCCTCACTCTCTTTCACATCAGAATTTAAAAGTTTTTATCCTAAACTGCCATGAAACAGAATTTTGGCATTTTTAAAATGTCCAGCTCCTCTACAAAACACTTTTCTGAGGTTGGCTTTACTATGCTACCACATGCTCCAAGCATGCGCTGCCTCACAGCAAATAAGCTACTGAGTTGTGGTCAGGCTACAGGGTTACATCCAACTGAAATGCATAGAACGAAGCAAGGCATTGCAGCCACCTTAGCACACACATCAGGACAAAACATGAAATTCTTGTCACAGTTTTAAAAACCTTGCTATCAAGAGTTCAGCAGTGACATATCGACTCAGATCTTAAGATTCCAACAGTGACTTATGGATTGAGGTAACTTCAGAAGCAATTTTAAAAATAATTTCCTTACATACATTTTAAGTGCCACAGAAGGGGCATGCACTTACACGTAAGTCAGTCCACAGTCTCAACTGCTCTCCTGGTTTGCCGAGAACTAGCACCAGTCAGCAGCTGACTGATGACCCTGTTACCCAAATTGCATACAAGAAAAGTCAACTGAAGCCACTGCATTCAGTTTACTGGATACGGCTCAGGCTGATTTGGGCTTTAGAAATTCAAAAGCTGATTTAATGATGAGAACAGATTTGGAAAGTGACCTTTGAAGTCCACATACAACTGCGCTTTACCTGTTAGGACTGTGCACACCTCATTCTTTCTTAGATTTAACTGACAAACTTACCCTTGTATTTTGTGCTTTTTTGACAAGTGTAGAGAAAAGGCTTTAATAAGTTTTGAAACATTGGTGGCTGCTTAAGAAGGTACATTATCTCCTCTAAAAAATTACATCAATCATTTTCTAAAAAGGATCTAGAAATATTGTGACAGTTGTCACCATCCACTACTGCACTAACAGGGTGAATCTAGAACAGCAGAGGCAGATGTCACACCACAAAATCTTGCAGAAGTTTATAACTCTTGAATAACTGATAGAACATATGTGACAAATCCTGTTAAAACTGTTTGCAATAAGAATTTATTAGTGTCATCCTTTAAAGTCATTACTCTCTATTTCTATCAATATCTAGCTATCTTGTAAGTGTTTCCAGTTGACTAGTATTCCAGGTTCTATTTGAACTGAGTAAGAATGCAGGACGGACAAAAACCAATCCACTGTGATACCTACAAATACAATACGTATATTTTAGACTTCTTAAACTGCAGTCTTTTACCATTTCATTGTATCACAGTGTCTTCTCAAATGCTAGTCAAGAATTTCCCTTGTACTGTCTTTGCCCCAAAAAGCATATGGTTTCATGATGTCACCATGAAGCAAGGCTTACAGAAAACAGCTGAGGAAATAAGTGCATTTCGCAAACATACCTGCTAACCACAAATGAGCTGGGAGCTCCTCGGTACTGGGCAATCTTTTGACTGGCATGTGTGGAGGACACAACTCTACAGCTGGTCTACATGGGCAAGACTTTGGGCAAACCTGGGAAGCAGATTTGAGTATAGTGAGAACAAAATGGTGCAAGTTTAACTCTAGCAGATAAACACATACAGATATATACATTCTCATAGAGAGAAAGATACTGCACCAGCTACAGATTCCCATCTTTTGAAACCAATGACAAGACCTCCGGAGAATGGTAACACAGACTGCTAAGAACAAGAATTACTTTGGAAATTACATACTTTGTACACTACATGCTGATTCACCAAAATCTTAAGCTGCCCATCCAAATTTTTTACACTATGTCCTTGTTATTATTCAAATCTCTTCCCATGTGCAACACTATTTCCAAGTATCACAGTATACAAATAAAAAAAAGTCAAGTTGTCTAGAATTTTTTTTGTGATAATTTTCTAGCAATGATAAAAAAGAAATATTTAAAAGCCTTTGCCATGTAATCAGCTGAAGATTCAACCTAATTTTCAAAACCACTGTGGAAAACACCAGCACAATATTCAAGACATGAGGCTCCACAGTTAAAAAAAAATAAAATCAAAATCAAGCCAAAAAACCCCAAAACAAACCAGGGAAGTCAAGAATCATTATGGGAATTCATTAGCTAAGTACCTTTTCCTTTAGAGGTAATTGGCCAGAAGAGTGGACAAGCACATTAAAAGACTTACTTTTTGAAAAATAGGTTTATTTCATGATTATTATTATTGTGTAAAATAAGCTCAAGTTGGCTTTACTCAGTAGCAAGCCCACAGAGGTTGTTACAGCAATATATTAATCTCAGCTTATCAATAACATCCAGTCTGAATTGTCTGACCAGAAGAGGGAACTGGAAAACTAACCTCACTACCAGAGCAGTCAAAGTACTGCATCCATTGCCAATTCAGTGGAAACTCCTGGTAATTAAATATGGCAACACCCTATGAGTATCAAGTTCCTGGAGAAGTAAAATATCACCAGTAAACACTAAACAAGTGAACTCATTGTTCGAATTGGACTTTCACTGAAAAGTAACCAGAGAAGTCTGGTAACCAGAAGTTACTATCCTATGGTTTTAGGATATTTAAAAAAAAAAAAATATCTCTAAAAGAGCTGGTGCAAAAGCTAAAGAAGGAGATGCTAAAACCAACTGACCTGAAGACAAAAAAAAAATCATTCATAATATAAGTCAATAAATAATTAAAATCAGAAAAAATAATAGTAAGGAAAAAACATATAGTGTTATATTTCAAAGTGCTTCACAGTAGTTTGAGATTTATTTTACCAGTTCTTATTTCATACTGTATTTTAAAGTTCATTTTATGTCCTTTATGATGAATTTTTAACTGAGAAACGCTTTTTCCATAATTTAGCCCAGAGACATTTCAATCATAGGCTTCCACTAATACATTTGCATATAAACAGCTCTCTCTTAAAATTCATCTGCTTCAATTATTTCTTTCTCACCTGGAGTCATAAAGCTCCATATGGGATGTATGAACCTTTCTGCTGCCCAGGGCCATGTTATAGGGGGCACAGGAACATATTCTTTCTCTGTCCAAGAGATTCAGCTGGTGAAGTGGTACAGAACATGGTGCAGAAAAACTGTAAGAGAAACACAAGAGTTCGCACTAGTAACTGAAAAAAATGAAGAAAAATTGTTGTCTGGAAAAAAGTACATATGGGCTGTCAGGGAAAGACAGAAATAGGTAACAAAAGAAGGGGAAAACAGTAAGCTGCAAGTAAAGCCCATTTTCTCCACTGTCACTGGAGTATAATTTCTAATAGTGTTTCCAACTGCAGGCAAAACCATTGGGGTCAAAGGAAACCAGGATCTCAAAGTTCAGTGGGCATCCGGTAAAGAAGGCTGGGACCTAAATTTTTTATCCCTATCAGTATGTTCCAGCGGTTTATAGAGAGGACATCCAATTTCCCAACACTGCTGCTAGGTACCATAAATACTGTGAAAGAAAGATGAAAATTCAAATTATAGTGTCTGGCTGCAGACATGCAAACACAACTGCAGTGGAGTAGGTTGGGCTGTGACACAGAGATGCTTCACAGTTGTTCTTCCTCTGTGACGATGTCTTCCCCCAAAAGAGTGAAAATCTGTCACTTGAGGCTCACAAGCGATGCTGTGAAATACCACGGTTCCACACAAAATACTCAGCAACTGGTCTGAAGTGCAATGAGTTTCTCTCTCGCCTGTCAGGAGCTCAAGTAAAAGCTACACTAGCATTATACACCCTCCTTGATCTCCATGGCACCCTCTATTCTGTGCA
This sequence comes from Aramus guarauna, assembly GCA_013400195.1. Taxonomy (NCBI): domain Eukaryota; kingdom Metazoa; phylum Chordata; class Aves; order Gruiformes; family Aramidae; genus Aramus; species Aramus guarauna. The sequence goes on along the minus strand of VXBL01006104.1, from coordinate 573,253 downwards.
GGACTGTGTCACTCAGCCTTTAACCAGAGAAGAACTGATTCTAAACATTCAGTAACTGACTTATAAAAATTTGTTAATTTAGCCAACTATCAAAAAAAGCAGTATCCAGCAGCAAAATAATTACTATTAACATATTTAACATATTGCATATTTATTTACATATTATAACAACATACTGCCTTCTTCAATCCTCCTCAGCACAGTCAGAGAGATTTTAATATTTTAACTATTTTTTAAACAATTTTTACTGTGCTTGATTAATGTCTTTTATTAGATTGGCATAGGACTGTCATAATTCCAATATATTCATAATTTACATAATTTAGACTGAATTTATCATATAATGTCATATGGTCAGTGTTTTTTAAAGTTCACGAATCTTTAAATAGTAGTATTTTGGCCTGAACCACCACATACTCCACAGACTAAAAAATAAATACAGAATACTTTGCTGCAACTTCTACTGATCCTCTTATTTACTGTATTTTTAAAGCAATTACTATTTCATTATTTCCAGAAGTCTCTATCAATGTAAAGGACTGTTTTTCAGAACTTTGTCAATACCTCCATATATTTTTAAACGTCCATCTAAATGACCGAAACTAGATTATTAATCATAAATCAAGACAATATGAATTCAACAAGGTTGCCTGTATGAACTACTTTATCCTTACTAATAACGCCATTAAAAGGCTCAGTGCAGCTTCTATTCCAGTCAATGAAATAACGTATGAAGTAACTATGGAAACTTGAGACTAAACCAGAGACTAAATACAGAAGTCAATCACCGGTATTGTGACAGCATTCACATCTACACCCACTGCCCTGCAAAACTGAAGCAAAATAGTTTACTTGCAGCACTGTATGAATATAACAGAATCTTACAAAAACAATGATGCATGTGCAAAGCTATTCAAAATGCAGACAAATGCTGGAGACTAGATCAGAATACAGAGACAATGATGTTATAAAACCAGAAATATTCTTCCAAAAGGGTAAGAGCAGAAACAGCAGAAGTCTAAGAGGAATACAGTAAGTATTGTTAGGAAAACAGAGCGCTCCATGTGAACAAAAATTAAAAAGACTGATGCAATGCACATTAGTGATTAACTAATTTAGGATATGCCAGAAGAACCCAAAACAATGAAGTGTATAGACAGGGTAGATCACGTGCTCTCTCATAACACAAAGAAGATACAGTTAATGAAATCACAAGGCTACATTTAAATACATTAAAAATTGATTAACGGGATATTTTAATACAACATGAAATTAACCAAGATGATTCATTGCAGGAGAAGAGTAAGAGATTAAAAATGGATTATACATTTCAGTGATTGCACTCACACTTATAAAACGTGTATGATCTTGTGTTTGAGGAAGCAATCAGCTACTGCTTAACACAACTTTGGATTTTCCTTCTTCCTCTGAACTGTTCATTGCTCAGTGAGCAATAAGACCTATAACAATCTTACTGGCAGGGAAAACTCAAAAAAATGGCCAGGATACCCTGCTGCAAAAAGTTACTCTGTGTCAAGCGAGCTGTAATGACTGGCATGTGTCTGCTCTTAGACACATCAAATCTGAAGCAGTTAGGCTTAGCTTAATTGCTCTTTCAGGAGGAAGAGGAAAGACAACAACTAAATAACAACTAAAGGGAACAGTTAAAATTGATAATTTTTTTGAACAGTCAAAATGCATAAACATAAAAAATTAAACCTGCTTGCCTGATGCATGTTAACACAAAGGTAACAGTGTACTCAGAGACAAGTTAAGAAAGCACTTAGGCCACTGGACCAGCTTTGTAAAATAGTGAGAACTGCATATGGAAAATTGTCCAACTGGAACCCACGTTAGGTCTTAGATGAATGCTGCCATGGGCCAGTGATTTGCCAGCTCCAGTCTGCCAGAGAAGGGGTGACTTCTATTCACTGTGAATACATGAACAAATACTGACAAAAAGCCCAATCTGAATTGCATGGGTCCTGCTACTAGGTGACTGCCCAAACCTCACAGGCATTTTTGTTTGCTGTTCCATCAAATACTTCATATTTAACAAGATCTTCAATAGACTTCAAGAGGCGTCTACCTGGAATCACTGAAGGTTGGGACAAGTTTGTTCAGTTTGCAAAGTTAATTAAAGCTTCGTGAGTAGCTGCTTTTAATAGTTCCTTACAGTAAGAAAGTTACAGGACCTTGTCTTGAGCCTCTGTCTGTTGCCTCTTGATAACAGCAACAGGCAGTGCTTTTACTACTGCCATTGCTCCTGGGTCTGATCTTTTCTCTTTTTTAAGAGAAAGCTGACATGCTATGAGAGGCAGCTAATACCACAGGGTAAATCAATTTTCAGGCACTAAGGCAAGAAACTCCAGAGACTAGTCCTACAAGCCTTAGCGTGTAGGCCTCTGCCCAAGAATAATACCATGTCAGCCTCAGGCAGGTAACACATGAGGAAACTTTGACATTAATCATGAAATAAATATATTTCCCCCAGCAAAACTGAGAGATACCTATGTCAAGACAGATATAAAATCAAAATTATAGTGTTCCCAATGGATTTTTGAAGGTAAGAAATGTACAGTGCCACTGCTCGTCAGATGGAGCTCTATACAAAAGTTAGAAGAAGCTGCTTTTTCAAATCAAACTTAGCTTTCTCCAAATGCCTCTCAGAGCTCAAGTGAAACGCATCCAAGTCAAGTGGAAGTGTCTGGCTCTAACAAGGCTTGATCTTCCTAATCTGACAGGTTACAAAAAGCTAACATACAGGAACCTTACTCCAGCCAACCAGATGCATACCTGAAATTCAGACCAAGAAAAAACCCAGCCAGATAGATGATTGCTCTCCATGACTCCACTGACACCTGTCAGACAAAGTCTTAGTCAACTAATACTGGCTTGAGCCAGAATGCTTGAGCATTCAAGAATAAAAAACCAAAAAACCCCACCAAAACTCAAAAATCTTTCCAGACACTTATGAAGTTATAGTTGTTTTCTTTTATATATTCCTTTTCCCTACTCAGTACTGCTAACAGTAATGTTAAAAACAATAGAATTATTAAGAAGTTTCTCTTGAAGCTGCGACTGCCATAAGCAATGGGAAACCATCTTTAGTCTACAGTGATTTCTTTTAGCTTACAGGAAACCAAAAAAAGGCAAGAAAGATCATTGGGATGTAGCACAAAATATTTGTGTCTTATGAACACCTTAGAAACTCAGAAAACAAAATGGCCGCCATCCCTCACAGCTCTAAAATCATGAACGAGGCCCTTCCCAGAACACAGTGTCACATGCATCATATTTCATCATCATATATTCCACAGAAAATATAAACACTTTTTTATAATTTATATTAAAGGAGATATTGTGTAGTCTTTTTCTAACCGGTAGTAACCTATAAACTTCCTCAGTTTGACTATACCTCTCCCAGCCAAGCAATAATGCCATTGATGGCACTGGTTACAATATAGAACATCAAATCTAAAGCTATGTTTTTTTGATATTCCAATACTAATGCTATATACAATTTTTTCCTCTTACATACAACCTTTTGGAAACAGATTTGTCTTCTCTTTCTCTCTCTACCTGGAACTATTCACCGTCACTGCTCTTCAAGAGTGACTCTACTCCCTCTCTGAATCTTCAGTGGTTACCACTGAAGCACTGGATTTTACCAGAGGCTTTCTGCAGGATCCTGTCACAACGCTGGACTGCTGCAGCCCAAACCCGGCAAACAGCAAAGCCTTATTCCCCCGAAAGACACATAGAACGCAGAAAAAGGATTAAAGAAAAAAATTTACCTCACTTAGACTGCAATCTTTCCCTGCCACTTCCAGTACACACAAGCTACTCAGATCACCCCTCAGGACAGTGAAACTGATAGAGAAACTATCTCGCTATAGGCTCCTCTGTAAAAAACTCTTCAGCTATAGCCAGCAACTGCCTCCCCTCCACATCTTTTTTTCTTGTGGCCTTTAATTTTGACTTCTTAAGTATTACCTCTGAATCTTTATTTCTCACCTAGGACTATGAATCTTGTCCTAAGACAAGACAGGGCCAACCGATAGCCTCCCCGTTGTTCCCTCTAGGATTTAGTGTTTTCTGGATTGGGCCCATTGCTTCCAGCCATTGCTTGCTCTTGCTTTGCTTCCAGCTCTCAATCTCTTCTGAGGTAACGGTTTCCAGACAAAATAATAGAAATGTACATACATTAAATTGAATTCAAGACTAATAAAAACAAGACTTTCTTTATTTTCAATAACACAGACTTTGTTTTGTTTTGAGCATTTGGGTTCTTTGTTTCAAAATATTTCCATTCTTCTGGCTCCTAGAGTAAAGTTTAAATTTAAAAAGCACATCTAATGCTATAGGGTTCTGAAATGTACCACTTCTGTCAGAAGTAGGACATACTTCTCGCCAGTGACGTTACACAACAAAAGCATTATTTTTCTCCTCTACCCAGTCAAATATGCTCTTTGGGCAAGGACTGTCCCTCTTTGAACAAATATCTGAGTATCTTAAGTACATCTGAAACTCTGACAATATAAAATATACAACATACCAAAGAAAGACTTGCTTCTTATTAATTTTAATTAAAGCATTTATTCACTGCACTCAGATGTTAAAGCTTTACCTTATTAGACTGCTGAGTATAAATCCTCCTAGTTTTGTACATTCTAATGGAATGCATCCAGGGATCAACATGAAGCAGGGACCAGCCTTTACCGTTTCATGAATTAATTTTAATAGTGCTGCTGTTGTTAGTAATACATCTATAATTTCTTTTAATGTTCATATCAATTTGCTCTATTTTATTGATGGATTTTAACTTGCATTTCACCTTCTGTACAAGTCATATGACCATTTATATTCTCTGTTCTATTTGCCATTCTTGAAATAAATGGAGCTTTATGAATTTGAGATCAAAAGACTTGGTTCCCTTGGCTATTAAAATATTTCTGAGAGTTAATGTTAATAATATAAAAGAGACCAAAAAGCTTGAAATTAGGGCAACACTCTCATATTTCTGAACTGCAATACGTTATCTGTAATTGTCCCTCAGTTTATCATGTTTCTTTCTTCTGTTTCGAACTCTTGAGAGATTTAAAGCATTAGAGCAACATGATAAAGGGAAAATCAGCAATGAGATGTGAGCTGATATAGCAAATGTACAATAAACAAGGGTAAAAGTAGTAAGAGTTGTCAAAAGAAGGTACTGTAAATAGACTCTTAAGGGTCTCATATTCTCAGATAGGGTATTTCAATATCTGTCCTTTTCCATCTACAAAGTGAAATGCTCAACCAAGGCCACTTGGCTTTGTTTTGACATAAATTAAGTATGTGGTTCGCTATTTTTGAAATACTTGCTAAAGGAGACCATAAATCACATTTGTGCTGAACTGAAGATGGAGGTCATTTTGCACTTCCCTGCTGGTCTCTTTTCTATTTTGGGAATGTAAAACCATTAGCAGTTTGACAGACTTCAAGAGTTCAAAGGCTATAGCGTAGTTTTACTATTGCTAAAAGAGGAAAGCAACATCTGCTTCATGTTTCTCCTGTGCAAGCTTTGTACTATCAGTAGTAAAAGCTGCGTAGGTTTCATTATTAACTACAGTATCTTACACACTGGTTTCAAACACACCCTGGTGGGCCAGAAACACTGGACACAAAAAAAAAAAAATAATTGCAATGTCATTAAAAAAAAAAAAAAAATCAAACTAGCACCATTTATAAAACAAGCTCAGAACAATTTCAGTAATTGCCACACTATAAAAACAGGTAAATTTTAATTTCTTTATTTTTATCCATGACATAACCAAAAGATGTCTCTAGATTGCCTCACAAGCAATTAAGAAACATCTTGTCCCCTTCACTGAATGGAACACGAACAAAACTATCCCAGTCTTGAGGAAGAAGTGGGATGAAAGCATGCTAGCCAGAATAGTACAATCTGAAGGCATACCAAATACTTTCAAATAAACTATTCTGGGAGCTTTTCCCATGAGAAGAAGCTTTAGAACTACTGAAACCATTGGAAACTTTGCCCAAACTTCTTTTCTCCTGGACTATACTACTTCCTCTATGGCCTTTTCATTAGACATGAAGACCTTTGTGCCTGTTCATCCCCACACAGATAACACAACCTAACTTCCTGCTTTTGTTTGATCATTCTTTAGAACCGTGTTATCAATAGTCACCAAAATTATTCTTCATACAAAAAAGGGAAGTTCCCAACACAGGCCAAATTCCCTTTAGGCTCTAACTTAGAAAGCCTGCCTTTCCTACTTATTTCAGCAGCAGAGCATTTCCATTTATATGTTGACTCTCGCTTTTTAAATCTTGGCAGCGTAAATCCACAATGTAACATAATCTCTGTGTATCAATGAACATACATGTTTAGATGAGAAGCATGGGTTGAACCCCCAATTGCAGGGGACGTTGCTAATAAAACTTATTAGCAGTTTTATCTTTGAGATGAAAGAGGTTTCAGCAATTGCAAGTCCTTGACTAAACACATGGAGTACTTCTGCCCAAGCAGTTGAGTCCAGCACATTGCACTGTTTTATCAAACTCAAGTATTTCATTAAATCTTTTAAAATATTTTTCTATGGCTTCTGTAGATCTCTTCCTACATGTCTTCTACAGACACTTCATGGCTGGGCTGACACATGGACTACTCATTAGATTGATAGGAACTGTAAATAAAGGCTGTAAGAGCAGGCCCTGGGCTTGTAGGTGTACTTGCCTGCATAAGAAAATGTAATTTGAGAGCTCTGCTATTAGACATTTCTCCTTAGCAATTTAATTTCAAATAAACACTGACAAGCAAAAATCTGACAAAATTGTCAGCTCATTACAAAAGCACAAGCAAAATATGGTAAACATAGAAAAATATGTTTGAACAGGAATTTGTGATGTCCTATATTCCCTGCCACTTTTAACACTCCCAAGTCTTGTTCATCTTTCCAAAATACATTATTGGATTTCAAACTAGGATAACAGTCATGTGAAAAGGTTTCATTTGCTGAATAATAATTCTTTCAAATGCAAAGTCAAGTTCTCTCACCAGGTACCTATTCAACAAACAGGATGTTTAAAATACTCTTCTCTGGCAAGCTGTCTCATTTTCTTTCCAAAAGACTTATGCCCTCTCTTAAACAATTTCTTGAAAGATAATTCTCAACATGTGGGATTAATCATAGCACAAAACCTGCTTCTGACATGTGATTAACTATTTCTACCTGACTCAAAGGACACAGGACACAGCATTTCAGTGTTGCTGCTCTTCACTCAAGCCCTGTACTTAAAGATCTGTAGAGTACGGGAAAATGGGGGGGAGTACATAATTCATACTTTATAAGCAGAAGGCCAATGTATAGTATGAGGGAGGATTTTTATACAATCTGCTGATTTCTTGTGTTTAAGAACTGTCCCAGAATTAAATTTCTCGCATTTATCATGTCCCAAGAATGCAACGATTTATGCAGTGCATCAGATGCTATTACAAGGTTTCTCACATCATAAACACAACTTATAATGCATCTCATGCATGATATGCACCACTAACAACTTCACTTGATGAAAGCTATCCTTATGCCTTTTATCATTCAAGCATGTTAATGAGTTCCCCCAAAAGATTAGTGAGGAGCCTAACAGACCAAAAACCTATTTCAACAATCATTTTACAGTCTTTCAATGAAGCAATGTGAACTTCTGCATCTAAATGATCCTTCCCTTAATAACTCAGGAATAACCACACTCTCTGCACTTGTACCAGGACATTAGGGTATTTTAACAAATTAATGGATTTATATTTTTTTTTAAGAGTTGTACCAGGAGAGGAATTATCCTTTGAAAAAGATACAACTAACTTGTATGAAAAATGTTTATACTGAATGGCTTAGGTCCTCTTCCCAACGTGGTACTGTAAATGAGAGGAAGATTGACCAAAAAAAAAAAAATCACTGTTGCTAGCAAGAAATACCTCAAACCATTGCAATCAAACTTTCTTTGATCCTAGAGGTCATTTTCTAATCGTGTACTCACATCACTGGAACCCTTTGGTTACTCAGAGAATTTCCTTTCAGTTAGTTATTTGGATATGACTATATACCTCACACGTTCCAGGAAATAGTCAAGTTTTATTCTGTTCTACTTAATGGAAAATACTTAATGTCCTGCTACAAGTCCTTTCACCTAATGTTAAAGAGCCAAAAGCCTCATACAGACATTCTGGGTGAATAAGCTGGGTCTGAAAAGCAGCTACGCTTTCACCGACGGAAAACATAATTCAAATTGCCTAGTATATCAGAAACTGCTCCCCATCTACTTCATCAGTCTTCACGATCACTAGAATGAGCTACAACATCACTCCAAGCTATTCTGCTTAATACTTTTAGAGCCTAAGCATGGATGGAAAAAGAGAAATGAAGGAAACTGCAACGGAAACACCTAACATCATTGCGGTACAGGGGTATGTCCATGCAGCATTTTGCAAACAAGAACAACCTGCCTGGGTTCCAAGCCAGCTGGACATAAGCCTGCTCTGAACGTTGGTGATCTAAAGGCTGTACCTAAAGCACTTGCATGACTTCCTCCTCAGAGCTGGTGGAGGGCACAGGCAGAACAAAACCTCAGTTCCCTACAGAAGGATGATGCACGTGTTCCAGGGAGGGTATTCTCTGGGCCCACATTCCTGACCTGTGTTAATGCTCAAAGTCACTCACACTCCTTTGTTTCTTTTTTCAGCATAAGCACATAGAGTCTGGGAAGCTCGTTAATAAGGAACTGTATTTTCTAAGCTGAATTTCTGCCCTTCCACTAGTTCAGTAACTTTCCTCTCTTGCCCGAATATATTAAGAAAGATTTAAGTGAAGATAAAAATACAGTCAATTAAATTAAATTTCTAAACCTGAACTTTTTTTTTTTAAACTATTTCTTGTTCTCTCTCCCATGAACTTCATCAGCTCCTTATTTCAAATAACCAGATAATTTTCTTAAGAATACAATGTTTAGCTATGCCCAATAAGAGTTCTTTTGCCCTTGTCTAGGCTGCTGTCAGACTATTTCTTTGTCTTCACACTTCCTTTATTCTATAATAGACCTTACATTTCAAGTGCTTCAGTACTCTTTTTGTGTTCTGCTTTAAAGATCAAATTACAAATTAGTTTTATCATATAAAATGAGTTCTTACCACAAACCCAATATTAGGTTTCCTTTTTCCAGTTACATTTCTAATTCTTTAGTCATGTAATTTGCCTAAACCATTATCTTGTATTGACATAGTTGGCACGCTGCACAATGCAAAAAACATTTTATTACTGCACAATTTTCAATATACAAGCTTTGCTACATTGAATTTTATATAGTGTGCTTGAGCAAGGTCATACCTGCATTTCCAGTTATTTCTTACATCAGTTGGTGTGATTAAATTGAAAATATAAATCACTGAGTTGTTGAGTCTTGAACTATAAATAAAGACACTAATAGGCCATTTTCTATTAATTTTCATCCAGTATAGTGAGACAATTTGCCCAGGAGAAGATCTGAAAAATATTGTAAAGATTTTAGATTATGTAAAAGATTTTTTTCTTGCTGACTCACTAGTATTTTACTTCTAGATGAAGACAATCTAGAAAGAGCTCATATCAAAGGAGTCTTTTTGATTAGTTCTTTAAAACCACTCAGTGGAAGAAGTCCTTGTAACCCCTCTGTGGTCTGCCTCTTCGGGAGGTCACTACTATAGATTTCAAGAGTCTTATGAGAAAAGGGAACCGCAACGGCCTCTTGTTATCACTACAATCCCTTCTCAGGTAATCACACGTGATTATTGCCATTTGAACTGGAAATCTGAGAGGGAAACTTTATAGTCCATCTTGACAAAATAGTATCTAATGAAATGTAAAAAGAAATCAAATTAAGGCCATTATTCATACACGTACCTGAAAAGACAGGACAGAAAGCCTATAGGTATTGGATGCTAAGGTGCGATCTAAAACCTGGCAAGTCAAAAGCAAGGATACATACTGCAGTGCAACTGTCAGACAGATTGCAAGGAATCACCAGTGTTGCAGTGAATTTCCCTCCCGAAAGAAATGGTAGCAGCTTGCCCGCTACTGGCTGTCTTGTTCATACGGTCCGTTATTGATTTGTTTCCTCAACTTCACAAGACTTCAGTTGTTTGTAAAGTTCCTTTTGTGGAGCTTTCTGAAGTTTCTGCCAACCCATATCTCTACCCTGTTGTGGTCCCCCAGAATGGCAGCCCACCCAGTCCTCCCACTTCTGTACTGTCTGCAAGCTTGCCAAGGAACATTCTGTCTCATCATCCAAGTCATTAATGAAGATTTTTTACAGTACTGGCCCCAATATCTGGGGTGTACTCTCCATCTGATACATTCTCTGCTTGGTGCTTCCCAAAAGTATAACCCTGAGAAGTCAATAGCATGCACTGTTTCTCTGGGGAAGCTTTCTACTGCACTAACCGTGAAGCTATGCTTTTCTTCCTGAAATTCCTCTTCTACTCACTGTGCAGATTCTGCACTAGTCTAGGCAGAAGTGGTGATACCACCAGTCTTTCTCATCACATGCCATTGATTCCTCCCCAGTGCTCTACAGGACACACAAGCCTAATGCAAAACACCACAAAAAATCATGCCATTTAAATTAATTTTATCATAATGAAAACATTTCAGAGGAATATTTATATCTCATTAAACGACAAACTGCTGAGGAAGAGAAGCTACTTACAGATGTAGGAAGCAAGCTATTGAAAAGAAATGTGGCTACACAGTTAGTGAATGATTACTAAAATGGGATTGTCCATCAGTCATCTTCCTAAACCAGAGCATTGTTTCACCTGGGGGTATTTATACTGACTACAAATTAGCTACACAGTCTTTCCTCCAGCTCCTGTTATTAGATGAATTTTCTCAGGATAACTGCTAGAATGTAAGGTAACGAATCTCACGGAGTACTTTCTCAAAGTGACTCCTAAAGCAGATTGAAGGATGACAGATCCACTTTATGGTAATTTTAAAATTTTTCCTTCCTGACTAGAAAGAGCTTTTAGAAGGCTTTCTCTGAAATGATAACAAAGCCCCCAGACTGAAGGCCTACATTTCTCTGCTAAAAGGCAGTTTCTGTGTATTTTTCCTTGTGGTGGAAGTGTTAGCTTGGCATAAAAGCTATATTAAGAGCCCAAAACTTTGTACTAGAATATAGAAATTGTCCCTGCTTCTTCCCCTTCTTCCTTTTCTCCTCTGTTCACAGAAAAGTAGGAAAAAATGACCAATTCCAATGTCAGTATTGTCAAAAAAAGTGTATTTTGGAAATACTCTGACCTGTAATTATCCAGTCATTTTTCAATTCCTTTGTTTTGTTTTTTAGAAATGTCTACACTTTGCACTCTATCATCTTTGGTCATATATTCTATATAAGCTCTACGATTGCATTCCATGTCCTGTAAAACAAAAACATACCCAAGTTTGTACAGAATCAATCTCTTTCCAAGTATGTAGCCCTGCCTATAAAATACCACACAAGTATTTAAACTACCCTCAGTCAGCAGGTCTGTAGAAATATTTTTTTCCTGTTTTGAGATAGTTGCGTGGTAAGATGCAACACGATGAGATGACAATGGTCACTGAAGAGGAAAATAGCATTGCTCTTACAAAAGATGAGGTCCAAAAAGGATTTATTGCACAGTTGTTACTGCAAGGAAGCCCAGCACGCTCAGTAACGAGTTAAACAGACGCTAATTTGTCTTATGCTTTTGCTGTTTCTTTCAAATGCAGTAAGGCAGGACCGCCTGTGAGATTAAGGTATGGAAAGAGAAACAGGTATTTTTCAACTGTCTGAAACTGGCAAACATCCACTATAACTGACGAGCATACCTGAACACCACAGAAATGTAAGCAGAGACCACAGAACTACTCTGAGCATTATTATAATCTAAACATAAAGATGATAATTTGAGCTAATTCTGCAGGGTTCAGTTTTATGTCTCTGGAGATGTGCTCTGCAAAGAACCACCAACACATGTAGCTTCTTCAAAGCAAAGATGTGATCGGGATCATGTTTATGTCATCAAGTGATGTAAATAATGATGCCCTGGAGTTAAAACTGTGCTGAACTTCTCTAATCTAAATTGATTCTTGTATGATCTGACATTCCCTGGCTTTTGCGAAACCAAATATAATATATTTATGAATCAGACAGATGTCTTCAATATTATGGTGCTGTCAGCAATCCTGCCTCTCTGATGTTTAATATTTCATATTATAACGGAGATCTACTATCTGGTGAGAAACCTCAGAGGAGAAATCTCAGTTCACTAATGTCAATGGCCACTCATGTTGTACTATGAGCCACTACTAGAATGGCCATTTTAGCATAATATTGGCTACCGAATAGGAATCAGATTAAACAGAATTTGAAAAATACTTATTTTTGATGGAGCTGAATCAAATCTGTTTGTAAAAATATTGAATCTTTTTTTCTGTTTCAAAGAGAAAAATCCTGCCCTAGTCAGACCAAAGGGCTTCTGCCACTTACTTTCAAGGGACCATGCCATCAACATTAGTATGTCAGGTTAATCGCAGGTCTTTTTATGCAATATTGGTTTACCTTTCATTAAATACAAGTATGAACAGCTCTGTTTAATTTCAAGCTCTCCATAGACTAACTGTTAATACATTAAAAGGATTACGTTATGAATCAATAGTTAGTTCTCGACCTCCCTCATGCTATTCCCTCAAAAACCCCCCAATGAACCAAACAAAACAAAAAAATCAATGCTTCCGTTTACTTGCAGAACTCTCCAATGAGCTCTAGTGCAGATTCCTTGTCTGACAGCTGAGTAACTTGCATGTAGAATGCCACAAAGAACAGAAATAAAGCTCTAGCTTTTCCTGGTACCATCAGATTTGATCACAGCATCAATAATTAAAACTTTCCTTGTCCAACTAGCACCATCACAATAAGCTACAGAATGAAAATGAAGAAACACGTTGAACAGTAGTAGTTTTACCTGACATGAACTGGTGTTGATCCAATTCCTAAAGTTTACTGTAGTTTAGAAAAAAAATATAGGCTAAACTAGAGATATTACAACAAGAAGAACGAACTGACCTTTTATGTAAATAAATACTGAGTCAGGCTTCTGATACAGCTGTGAATCTGATATATGGACCTATCAAACAAGAGTTTTGCAGTAACTTTTAGAGGAAGAAGCTAAAAGATAGCTCATGGGCTTATGTACACAGCTGGTGAAATAGAGGAAGGTATTGACATCATTTCAGTTCCTACTTTGTAATCCAGAGGCATTGATAAGTATCCTTTCAGCCTTCCAACACAGTAAAAACATTTGCAAATGTTATTTCATCAGCTCTGCATTGCAAATTAGTTGCTTTTAGAGAGCTTCCTTCAATTTTCTGGGAACATGAAAGCTGTTTTGGTACAGTTCATTTTGGTGCACAGCATTAACTATGCATTTATGTTGGTCATCCATTCATTGTTTTATTTGTTCCTATGGTGACATAACATGACTTGCATAAACTTATTCTAAATATCTCATGAGACAAATTCTAATTTTAGAAACTCTTCATCATTCATATCTATTTTCTATTTATAAGACAGTGTTCATAAATGACTACGGTTATTGATCTCCTGTATTATGTTGGATTAGCTTGAATATATTTTCCTTTTGATTTTGGTGGTGGTGGTGGTTTTTTGTGAGTTTTTCTAAAGAAACTGTTGCTTATAGGTCAGTTTATTTTCACATCTAGTTTTACTTACTGTTCAGCTAAATCGCTGAAAGCGGCAGGCTTGTTAATAAGTGCTACATGGATATTAATAGCAATTGATATCAAAGCCACTAGGTCAAATGAATGCTTACTTAAGATAGCACTGTTTGTCATCAAGATAAAATGCCTTGTTACTGTTATGCATAAAATAAATTGATTTTAATTTTCTGGCATCTGTTTCAGTTCTCCTCACTTATTAGTGACTAGCATTCATGGCTCTAAGGGCAAATTACTGAAAAAAGATTTGCTTCATCTCCAGCTAAAGGTGAGCAGCTGGTGAAATTCAGATGTTCAATGGTTGCTAAACAATCTGAAACAAACTTAGACAAATTCAGGTACAGCACTGGAAATTATGTGACACACAAATGGTACCATTTGCAAGATCCCATATTCTCCAAATACACAGTATGAAGTTTCAGCACAAATCAAAAGACCTAGAAACACCCTCAAATTCTCTATTATATCCACAAAACCATATTAGATGTTGTCCCGTTAGACTAGCTGCGATTGCAGCACTTCAGTGCCAGAGCCTTTGCAAAGCATGTAGGTCATCTTATGCAAACTCATCGCCTGCAACATCCAGGCTTCATTTCAGCAACTCTACTTGAGCTGCTGAGATGTCCAGCCAGAATCAATGTCCTAGAATAGCCTGAAGTAAAAAAGAAATATGATAAGAAAGGTAAGCATGATCTCCTGAACCAGGAGATAACATGAGCTCTGAAAATGGGTTGTTTCATTTGTGCTACGTACCGGAGAGCGAGAGGGCAGCTAGGTAGCACAGACAACAGAAGACCTACCCTGCTGATTAGTGCAAAGCTGAATGCCAAAGGAAAGAGGACATTTTCAGCCAGTCACATGGAGATGGACCAGCAGCTAGGAAAGACATGACAGAAGACTCCTGCAGCGCCAGAAAACTCCTGGGAGTCTCCAAACTGAGAAACACATTGAGATTAAAAAGGGAGATCACTGGGAAGGACTATCTAAGCTGCTGTACTAAAAGAAAAACACATTCCAATACTTTCAGAAAAGGGGAAGAATCTTGAGGAGCCGGGAATAAATACGACTGGATGGTGGACCAAAAACCAAGGAAGCAATGTAAACCCAGGAAGCAATGTAAACCCAGGAAACTACAACCTACCTTAGGCAGGGTAACAACAAAGGTGAAACCTCAGTGGAAAAGGCAGACTGCCTTTGATCAGATGCTGAAGAAAGTCTGGAAGTTGATGGTGTATCAGCAGGGCCTCATATAGCAAGCGGTGATCTGAACAGACTGATGTACGCATATGCTATGCAGCAATATCAGTAAAGATCACCAGTGAGTAAGTTGATTCTGATGATAATAACCCAAGATGTATTATGAGGACTTCAGAAATATCTTGCCTGAGCCAAAATTTTAGTTTTCTTGGGAAGATTCAAAATGTAGAAAGAGAAAATTTCTATTCTGCGTTCTGAAGAGACAGAGAGACACTGTAATAAATCCTGTGCCTGAGGCTAAACACAGACAACTCCAAGGTTGGCAAAAAGGTTTTCTGATGACTTCTGCAACTGATGCCTGAGGATGAGCCTGATTTCAGAAAAGCATTGGGCTAGGATGCACTATGGGCTTTCCAGATGACTAACCCTGCTAAAAAGCAATTACAAAGAGGTGAAATCCCAGTCAACATTCAGCTAATGAGTACTGCAGTACAGCAACTACCAGCAGTAAGGGAGAGTCAACATCACTCAACACCCTTCTCATCAATCTTGAGAGCGTGGAGTACCAAGTCCGAGAGCGTGGAGTACCAAGTCCCAGGGCGGTAAGCGCACACTGCACCAGGCCCCTGATGTTCACTGACACACTGATCTCCTAAACACAAATAAGAGTTTGCATCTTGTGGGGCAGCAAAATGCTCCCAAATAGACCATGAGAAACACAGCTGGTATGCAAATCAGTTTGAATGATCTGAATCTGGTATGAACTCACAAAATGCTCACACTATTCAAGATATGCACGTTTTTCCATAGCTTTTTATCATGATATATGTAACAACAACCTGGATTCTCAAAAGGCGGCCTTTGGCAAAAATCTGCTACTCTTGGAAACAAACTGCTTGTGGTAAATTGGCCCAATCATGTTAAGAATCATAAAATGTAACCATGTGAAAATGACTGGGAGTCATGAGAGGATCCAGCTGTCTGACCAAGTCTGTCAGATCATGACTAATCAACTTGCAGAAGACTGTTGTTCTGCTGGAAGAACAGAAGAGGCAGACCACAGAAAAAAACCTCTACTCTGCTCTTGTGAAACCCCACCTGGAGTACTGCATCCAGCTCTGGGGTCTCCAGTACAAGAGAGATGTGGAGCTGTTGGAGAGAGTCCAGAGGAGGGCTATGGAGCTGATTAGAGGGCTGGAGCACCTCTCCTGTGAAGACAGGCTGAGAGAGTTGGGATGTTTCAGCCTGGAGAAGAGAAGGCTCCAGGGAGACCTAACTGCAGCCTTCCAGTACCTAAAGGAGGCCTACAGGAAAGATAGGGAGGGACTGGTTATCAGGGACCATAGTGACAGGACAAGAGATAACTGCTTTAAGTTGAAAGAGAGTAGATTTAGATTAGATATTAGGAATAAATTCTTCACTGTGAGGGTGGTGAGGCACTGGAACAGGCTGCCCTGAGAAGCTGTGGAGGCCCCCTCCGTGGAAGTGTTCAAGGCCAGGTTGGATGGGGCTTTGGGCAACCTGGTCTAGTGGAGGGCATCCCTGTTCACGGCAGGGAGGTTGGAACTAGATGATCTTTAAGCTCCCTTCCAACCCAAACCAGTCTATGATTCTAAGAAAAAGGGCCAGCTGTCACCCAGAAGAGTTTAACTTCATAAGGCAGAGGACAATACATGGTTACAGTTGCAGCGTGGTCCCTTTCTTCATTGGACTTCTAAACAGAAAAATCCCTATTACTGGAGTCAAGCTCCCTAAGCAGCCAGGAAGTGGTGGAAATACCAAAATGAAGTATCTTTCCATCCGATACTAAATAATGAAAATACACAACTGAATCTCTCCAACAAGGATATGTGGAAAGTAAAGTATCTATGGTGAACTTTGACTGTATGAAGAAAATCTGAACAATTCTTAATATATGAACTTAAGATACCATAAGTAAGCAGTAGGTGTACTACTTATAATACTCAAGTTTTTCTCCAGATTCCGAGCAGAGATGGTGCTATGGAAAGCATCTGAAAGAAGACTGTTCTCTTTAATAATGACACATAAATATTAAGTTGGAAGAGTAAACCAAGGGGGATGGCAGTGTAAACAGTGAGTTCTGGAAAGAAAGGGAAAGTGCCAAGTAGCTAACATAATAAATACCAATTGGATTTTTCAGGAATATATTACTTTTGTACTTCAATTTTAGGTTTCAATTTATTTTGACATGCATAGAGACTATAAAAGGTAAAGTGATTTATAGAATACATAAACCTAGAACATAGAGAAATGAGAACACGTGATGAGTTATGGAAGTAGGCTTTATAAAGACTGCTATAAAGCCATAGCTTTCACATTAGGACAGTACTGTACAATCCAATTCAAAACTCACATTTAAGACAAATTTAAATTGACTATTTGTTCCAAAGGCAAAGTTAAAGACAGAGGCATGGTTTGCTGAAGGGAGCTATTAGCTGTGATTGCGATTGAGCAAGCCAGAAACACAGATTCACGAAATAAGAATACATAGCGATTTTAAAATGCCCTTTTAAGAAAAGAAAGGACAGTATCACCAACCAATGAGAAAAACAAACAACCATTCTAATGGCTTTCCTGTGCCTGTATAAACTGTATACTTAAGGAGACCCAATCAAAATAAATGCAAAGTTAACTGGGCCTTGGAAAGGAGAATTCCAGTATTTAATTTGTTTCTTAACAGAAAGCACTACTGGGAAGATGGATAAATTTTCTTATACACAACTCATCAATTTTCTATGTGTTGCCATACCTGTTATATTCTTTCATCTTCTAGTAAAACCAATACTACAATTGTCTACTGCTTCTCACAACGAGTATTTTTATAGAAGACATAATTACATCAATAGATATAACATGATTCATTTTAGAGCCAATCAGAATTACAGATTTCATTCTGAACTGGAAAAAACGTATCTCTGATCATATCATGATGAGTAGACATGATGGTGTTGGGCCGACGGTTGGCCTTGATGATCTTAGAGGTCTTTTCCAACCTTAAAGATTCTAGGATTCTATTCTATGATCAGCATGAATTTGATTACCTTATTCAAATGAATATCTCTTCAATACTCGCTAGAACATACTGATCAAAAGGGCCAAAACATGTAAAAGCTTCTGTGACATTCATTTCAGAAGGTTTGTGTAAGTCACATGGGATTTTGATTACAGGTACAGCAACTGAAAAGTCTTGGAATACATTTACAATAAACCCGTGTAACCAGATGGGGGCAAAGCAGATCTAACAATTCTCTCCCCTCCATACAGATGCAAGAAATAAAAATTACAGGGACAGATTTGAGGTTAGACCATATCATGCCATTCCAGTGACATAATTCAGTATGTTATTGAAGTAAGCTTTTTCAAAGCCAGATTTAAAACAAGTATGATTCTCTTTTTCAGCAGTTCAGAGAATTCTGAGAGTACAGCTCTGTAACAGTGTCTGCCGAGTGATGGGTTCACAAGTGTTTTCTAAAGCCAGCCACCAATGGTAAGAGGGCTTTTTTTATACTTCACTTTGTTTCTTAAATTATTACTTTTCCAAGTACACATTTCATTTATAAAAACATAGGCATTTTATATATGACAGCTCCTTTTATATATGACAGCTCCTTTTATATATGAATGTTTATAGATATTTTCTCAGATTTGCTGTTTCCTCTGTAACTTTTTCCCCACAGTATAAGAAAGATACCAGTTAAAAATTGTCCACCTCCATCCAACATATTAGCTTAGAAGAAACAAACATTAAGAATTTATTTACTATCTTGAATTAAGGAAAGATTCCATTTTATTAAAACATTATCTCATTGTAAACAACTTTGATTACTGACAACTACTCTAAGTTTCTCTTAAGTTATTTTGTGTAAACACGGAATTCAACTGAAGGTAACATGAGCTGCTCAATATTTTGCTTCTATCGTATCCAAAGTTTTGAATCTGAACATTTGTTCAATTTTCATTCATTGGGAATGAAAATCACAGATAAGAGGAAATTACTGAAATAATTGTTATGAAAGAAATCTCAGACCATTAATTTCATTTACAGAAAACCAAACTTGCCAAGAACCTGCAGTAGCAATAGAGATACATGCATACATGTTGTACGTAAGAAGTAGATAATCTCCAGGAAAAAGAATCCCTAGGACCAATTATAAATTAGTTTTGCAGCTGTTCCACACTATTTGATTCAAGTATTATACCATTAGTTTCAGATTTATTGGTTTGGCTGGTTTTGGAGGTGAGAGGATTACTTATTTCATTTCAGTAGAGAAAAGACAGAGTTAAAAATGAAATAGCCTCTAGAAGGCAGGATCAGTACCAAACTGTAAAGGAAAGAACCATATGCTAAATGCTATGGCCATGCCCTCATTTTAACATCAAACTATGACTGAGTATCCCCAGGTCACTCATAAGATATCCAAAACTGCTGTCAAAATTATTGACAGTCATGAGATCACGGCAGAAGCCTTCCAGTGAAGGCAGAGGATGATACTAGAGGCCCCAGGGATAAAATCACCAATAGTTAATTACTGTCAGGAAAGGAATGTGACCACAGAACTGACATATGGATAATTACGTGAACAAAGAGCACATATACACATATAAAGAATTGTGTGTAAGGTGAAATCGGGAACCCGGGAAGAAAGAAAAAGCAAATGATCCCTATTAGTTAACTTAGTGGACCCAGGAGCAAGGTAGAGGAATGCCCCAAAGTCAAAATTCTCTCTTAATGAAGAACCCGGGGCTGCAGATGGCCCATGTAACACCCTCCCACTTCTTGAGGAAAGTGTGCACCCCCTGCTGGGATACACAGGAGCGGTGGAAGAACAAGCATAACACACTGGAGAGAACAGGGTGGGTACTAAGGAGTGTACAACAGTTGCAACTCTTTCATTATTAGGACATTTTCCTGAAATTACATTCTTTCATTTTGTTTATTCTTTTTCTATAATAAGTACATCTGGATTAGTAATCATTCTTTTACTAGATTACCAATAAATTCTTTGCTATGCATGTAAGGTATGTTCCCTACTTACCCATAACAAAATTTTGCATGCAACAGCGTGCATAGAGCTTTTGAATATGAAGTGTATCAAAACCACAAACCCATTCACTCCATTCAGCCTGCAATTTTGCCTGCAATGACCATTTGTGTTCACTGGACTGTCATACAGTGTGATTGCAGAATCTCACATAACTCTGCAAATCTTGCTTCAAGGTACCATTATAGCATGCTGAAAGCTACAAATCATAATCCTCATTTTTATCCCAGGAAGGAACGTTTCTCTTCTCTTTTGTACTGTAACAGTTCCTATTAGCTGAAAAGAAAATACTTGTGACATTGAATGTAATTCAAAAAACCAGTTGCCTAGACAGTAATTAAAAGTTAAAGCAGTGATTTACAATGGCTATCAGAGGAGATTTGTTTAAAATAAATCTTTGTAAAATCAATATACAAAACAGGCCCTTAGAAGCAATAGCCTAGGCTCGCAATATAAACCAACCTTCAAGGCTACAACAGGCATTAATTTAGGGTTCACTTGTTATTATACTTCCTCACAGATCCCACTGAAATGCCCAGTCTCGACAATCTAAAGGTGTCTGCCTCGGCGAACCAGGCTGATGCTACAAGTTAAAGCTTGCCAACCTTGCAACAATTACAGTGCAACTAAGCAGTTACAATAGGTAAACGGTTATTAAGAAATATTTTCAGAGTTAAGAAATGAAAAAAAAAACCAAAAAAAACCCCCCACCAAACCAAAACCTCTGACAGATATTTGTTTCTGAAAAGCTATCAGTTCTCTGATGCCATCAGTTTTCTAAGCTCCTCTCAGTTCCTGCTCATCTACAGTGTTTGATAACTTTTACAGTTTTCTGCATACTTGATATTCTTTGCTTAATGGACCTTTACTTCACAGTTCATTTGTCTGTGTAGAAAAATACATCACTGCAGTTGGTACTGGCTCATCCCCTGCATAAATGACCATTTCTTCTCATAAGAATGGTCCTTCTAATTCCAGAGCCAGAGTCAATGCCACTTCATTATCAGTTATATTGCTGCTGATCCCATTCAAAGAACAGAAAGAAGAAAATCTATCTCAACCCTTATGCAATTATGACATTTCAGGGAGAACAACTATAGCCCCCAAAAAATGAACTTTCCATCCCGCTATTCTTCTACTATAAATGAGCCAAAAGCAAACAGAAACAAACCTTTTGAATAGTGAGGAACTTCAGATACTAATGAACTCTTAATGCATTTCTAACTACTGAAGTTAGTTCATAAAGGGTGGTGGGGGGGGGAGAACAATTTCTCCAAATGAATGTTGCCTTTCTTTATCCCTAGAGCTCTCGGAGACATGAAAACATAAGACTACTGGTAGAAAATGCCATGATTCACAGTCAGCGAGCAAGAATTCCAAATAGGCTCTAAGTATACATTTCAGAGTAATCAGTCTTCAGGCAAAGAATAGTGTAATTTTCAAAACCTGTTGGATTCGGCATCCTAGGAAAAACTGGTTACCTCATACTCACATTTCATACCTGAATATATCTAATCTTCCTTTAAGCTTTCAAAGATACTGCTTTCAGTATGGAACCAATGGTGCAGTTTAAAATAATGTATTTAGGGTTTTTTAGAAAATTTAGCAGATCTTTGTTTTCTCTCTAGATCTCAGCCAAGAGTAACCCCATTAACAGGGAACTGCATTCAATAATCTACCAAAAGGAAAACATTTTAATTTAAAAAAACAGTGAACATGTAAGTTGGAAAAATCAGAGGCAACCCAAGGATGACTGCTCCTAATTCTAGGACTGTGGTCATCTTCCTGTGATGGACGAACCTCAATACCTCCAATGATGTGGCTGACGATAGTCCTCTATAGAGAACTAAACAAAGATATTTCCAGCACAGTATTTTCCAGAATAAGAAGCAATTACTGCACTATTTTCTATCTTACAGGCTCAGCTTCAGCTTCTTTCAATCATAAAAGATTCAATTTGACCATGACATGTATAAGTCGCAAGTGCATTTTCATTGCTCCTTACACGCATAAAGGTCACGAGCATTAAAAAGAGCATTAAATGTGGGTAATTGTTAGAACATACACATGACACTGCTGGAATACATATATATACAGGAAGGTTTACATTTATTAACAGTTAAATGTAAGAAATTCTAAATTGATGACTACAAGATTAGACATGGAGTTTTTGATAAAATAGCTGTTCAAGATACGTCACAAGCTATAGACTGGGTGCAGATTTCATGAACAGCTGCACAGCTTATGGTAGGAGATAATGATGTATAGGAAAGAACATTAATTGAATATCAAGCTGATATAACTTGACTTCCTGATGTTCAATGCAGTATTTTTAGTCTAAGAAATACCTTTGTTTAGTCACTGAAGCAGCAGAACTTCAGTTCAGACGGAAGCACACCAATTTTCGCAATAATCAATTTTAGCTTTGGCTCTTAATTCAAGTTACAGGTAACCACTTAAACTGTAACAGTGAGGAGCTCTTAGCACTGCAATATTTAACCTATCAGTTCTCTGGTATTTGCAAATGTTCATCAAGGCACTGGCAGCACCATGCCTCTATAAAACAAACAAAATCAAAAAGACATTGTGCAACAGAACAAAACCTCCTCCTCCCAGCTTGTAAAGATTATACTGTTATACGGCCAACAAAGCACAGATCCAAACCTTCAGACAGCAGTAAGGAAAGATCTCATGTTATAAACAGAGATCTCAAAATAGGAAGAAAGTTACCCTCTGGATCTAGAAGGGTTGCAGTTGTGAACTGGAAGAAATTAGGCTCAACCCAGTGCTACGTTTACTGCGTCTTTGAACCGTCATGAGTAATGAGTACAAAAGCCAGGGCTTTTTAACCAGTGAAATGGGAAAACAAAAACAAAAAAAACCCCACCAAACCCACCAAAAAAACCTCCGCAAAAACCCCACACCCCAAAAACCCCAAGTAGACAGCATTTCTGCAATAGACATTATTAGGACTAGTTTTCACTGCTGAAAATGAGGCATTTGGGGCTTGATTGCTTATCTCAGCTGATAGTTCCCTTGTGCTGGTTCCAGCCTCCCACCTGGTGCACTGCTTGCTGTATTGCAGGAGCGCTGCCAGCCCCTGCCGGGTGCTGCAACAAGCCCTCACCAAAGCAAATCAGTAGCGTGCAGAACAGCTAACACAATCTTTGCTGCAGCAGCAGACAGAAATGGTTTTTGCCACTCCACTAATCTTTTTGGAGTTCCCCTCCTCCTACCCTGTTAGACTGTGGTCTTGCTTCGAGCACCACAAGCATGTTCAGTGCAAATCCTGTGGCTTGTTGGTACCCAAAGGGGAGGTACCATTGCTGATTCCCATGCACCTTTTTCACATAAATGCTGCGTTCATTAAACCTTGATTGTTTTCTTGACTGAATTCACTGGTATATCAGTCAGGTGAATATTTTGCGGTATTAGGAATATATAGAGATAATATGTGAATATGTGACTGTGTGAATATTTCATCATCTATTTAAGTTTGCCAATATTGGCATTTTTGGGCACGCTGAGAAGAAAGAAACATATGAAAATATGAATGACACATTTTAGTAATGGATCAACTACCACTTCAAATTTCTCTTCCTACAGCGGAAGCCCTTTAGCCAAGACTTAGGCAGCATACGGCCTCATTTATCTTACTTTTTCCCCCTGCAGCATGTTATTATTTCCTACCTGAATTTGGCAGTGAACTGTCTACCCATCCAGTTAAGAACCACACTCTCCTCCTCCCAGAATTATACTCAAATCCAGGTACTCCATCTTGCTAGGACTTGCACCTCTTCAAGGTATTGCTCATATCTCAAAGCGCAGCCCTCCTGCTACCAGTTCTTTTGGGCCGGAATCAGTGCCTTCATTCCCTTAAAACTT
The DNA here is from genome assembly GCA_013400195.1 of Aramus guarauna. Taxonomy (NCBI): domain Eukaryota; kingdom Metazoa; phylum Chordata; class Aves; order Gruiformes; family Aramidae; genus Aramus; species Aramus guarauna. Next base: position 549,312 of record VXBL01006104.1, on the reverse strand, counting down.
TGTTCACGGGCCTGGGAGTTGCCGAAGAAGCAGGCTACCTCCTCTAAATGATGTCAAACTACCCAGAATTTCTCTCCCTGAACTTCCACTCAGGCCCTCCACCCCTTACAAATCTTATTCTCCCTGAAAGGCAAACTTCTTTGCTTTCAAAAGCCCTTCTCCGTCGCATAGCTCTGCCATACGATCCCTGAACTTTCATTTCCTCCAACAGCAGCAGCAGCTACAGCAGACAGAGGTGAGTCTGATCAGCCAATTCCCTCCAAGCTTCCATGCAGCTGCGCATAAAATGCTTTCCTGTTAATTCTACAGAGAATATTTGTTCTACTTCTAGGCAAAATCCAAGGAGGCTAATGCCGGACCTAACACTGACAGAACTGTAGCTGAAATACCGCATTTGAATCCCATATGAGGATAGGATTCCTCACATAACCTTATCCGTTAATTAGAGTTCTAATTAGTGGCTTTTAGCAACTCCTGCTGCATTGCTCCCTCACATTCGAGACACCTTTGGGAGTAAGAAATCTGCAGTTGGAAGGGGATGCTGGGGCAGGCACTCCTTCCATTAGCTCACATGAACTGCATGGAGGAAAAAATTAAAATAAATGCAGTCTGACACTTTCTTCAGTTTTCTGCTTTCCCGTGCCACGGGATTTATCTGCAGGTCACAGAGAGCATGTTTCAGAGAAGAAATCCTAGCAATGTCATCCCACTACCAGTTACACTGTCCAAGAACTAACACAATATACCGATCACAAGGCATTTTCTTATGCTTGGATGTGATTTTTTTTAAAAATTGATACTATCATCGAAGAATAAAGCAATCTTCTGGCTCCACCATACCCCAAGCTCCAATTCCAAAAGCAGCAACTATTGGGAAAGTCAATGGAATAAATTTCCCTCACTGCAGAAGAGCCTTGTATCTACCCTTATTACCTACCACAACAGCAATAGTTCAAGAACCTTCAGAGTTGTCCGGTGTCACCCACAGCCCCAGCAAAGGTGATTTTGCATACGCAACACCAATGTTACAGCTGAGAACCACAGTCCACCTCTCTTTTACTGACTGTTCTTTTTAGCTCTTCCCTCTAACTGAAAGAGCAATAATTTAGAATAACATAATTCACAATAAACAAAATTACTGAAGAAACTGAAGAAAAAAAATTCACTTTTTGCTGAAAAAAAATGGTAATAACAAGAGGAGCTACTAAGTACAAATTTTCTCACTAGCATAGACGTGACTGAATCTAATGGAATATTTCACTTTGAAGAGTTTTGTGTTTTGTTTTGTTTTTTTTCTTTTAAGGGATGTAGTCTAAAAATCCATGCAAGCCTAGAGAGAAAAACAGAACCCAAACAACTGAACATCCAGCATATGGAAAGCTACTGAAATTGTATCCCTAACTTACAGAGCTGTGAAAGGAAATAGTCATAGATGTAGCACAACCTTATTTTTCTGCTAAACAATTGCAGAACAGATCTTTGTGCTTGCTGGTAACAATTTTTTTTTATTTGCGCTCATTTAGGGTCAGATTGACATATCCCTACTCAAAATGAAATTGGTATTATTCTTAAAAGCAGTAGCGTGGGAGTCAAAGAATCATTTCTTATCAGCTTAGTAACTGGTTTTAACTTTTGAAGCCCAAAATGTCTTATGAACCTTTAATATTAGAGGGGTAACGCTGAATCCATTCACCAGCTTGACATATTCCAGAGAAAGAATTTGGGTAAATTTCTCAGCTGACACATATACAATGAAACTCACAAAATTTCATGGATTTACAACAAAGGAGAATTTGATCCAGAGACAGTTAAATGACTTGTCTACAGATATAAAATGAGTCATCAGCAGAGATGATACAGATCTCAACACCTCCCTGGCTCAGCCCACTTTGTCCACAGTGCAGTTTTTGTGAGCACACTGGCAGAGGTTTGGGTTCAGAGCAGCCACATTTTTCTTCTACCTGTAGCCATTGTCTCATTCCTCATTGTCCTGAGTGAGAAAGTGGTGTGCATCCCAAAATGGTAAAATGTCGTGTCTCTACTTTCAAAGTTGCTTTCAACTTCAGTCAGAAGCGTCCAATATTTGGTAAGGTTTAAGAGCAGCAAATAGCTTAAACACTGAAAAGCCAGAGTCTAGGGTTTGAGAAAATTACAAAGAATGATATGAAGATGCAAGAAAGAGTGATTGAGCCAGCTAGGGTCTTGCTGTGGCTGCCACAAATGCTAGTTGAACCTGCTATGTTAATCATGACAATTCTCCAAGAGAAGGTGTTTATCTGCAATCAGAGATGGCATTATTTCATGGTAAACAGATTCTGCTGATTAACGGACTGAAACTTTGTCAGGATGAAACAAAACATTTTCAAAATACGCCATTAAAAGAGGAATTGGATGGGTTAACGGATACTTTTTGTGTATTTACAATTAGGAAAGAGTTTAACATTTTATTATCAGATGAAAATTTTGTTGTAGATTTGCACTTCATGTTTCGGCAGAGGTTGTTCGTGACATACATGACCTACTAGGACTACTATTTTTTAGTGTTACAATAAACCACAAAATATTGTATTTAATATTTTATTTTTAAAAATCAATAGTGATAGCTGCTTTTTAGTCCTGGCTGAACTTTTCTACATTACAGTACCTCCTCTGTTGTAATGCAACAGTCTGGCATTTTGAAAAAGTAAAGATGATAAGTACTCAGTATGCTAATTAGAGGAGCAGATGTTTTCAATAAATTTGTGTTAGCCTGAAATAATTTTTCTACACACATGAGTATGCACTTTGGTGTTTGGCCAATCCGTAAGAGTTTGATTTCAATAGGATTTTTCCCTGACTAAGGACTTAGTGTCCTCAGGATTCACTTGGTGATATTTTATTTTTTCTTTTAAAGTGAAGAGCACTTCTTTCCCTAGATAAAATAAGGCTGGTCTAATGTGTCTTGTCATAAACACTTGCATCTAACTACTTATTACCACAAGTACATCCCATACCTGAATGGAAGATTTTAAAAAAGTTTTAGTCAGTTTGAGGTTTAAAATTAAGACAAAATATTTTTTCTTGTTAAAAATAAACTAATTGCTGTAATTATGTGACACTCAAATATCACTGTAATCTAGAAGAAACCCATGAAACATGGCAGGCCAGAAACTTGGATTACTCAAATCTGAGAGATGCTTTTAACCAAGCTGCAAGCTGTTTTTAATAGAAATTCGTTATTTAAACTCCCTCTGGATTCCATCTGCCATGAAAATGCTTCAGCACTAAGCTACAAGACCTGACAGGGCATGTTTCCTCACATCAGGAGACTCCCCAGCTCCAGCAGCACACCCACGACCTGAGAGGCTGAGCCTGTCTGAGCACTTGGGGCTGCTGCTGAAGGGGCAGAGAGAGGTGGCAGAGCCAGCTGGATGCTTCCCACTGGTGCATGGAAAACCAGGCTCTGCTGCTCTGAAGGTAAGAGGCAAACCAGGGCCACAGAGAGAGGCAAAAGAGGATCTCAGTCCCGGAAAAGATCCTGCTGCTGGTGATTGGATGGGGTGAGTGAAATAGCGACTGCTCCAGTCCTCATTCCCCCATCAACTCCAGAAGCTGTTGCCCTGGCTTAAAAAATTTACGCAAAGGCAAAGCCATCATCAGGAGGATTACTTAATTGCTGCTTCTAGGAGTCTACTGCCAGAGGGAGCTTGGTTGTTTTCAGGTCAACTCAGCCCTAAGAGGAATTGTGGCTCCAGCCTTGCATAGGCAAAAGTTATTTTTCACAACATACCATGGTTGAATGGCATGGGAAATTAAGAGAAATGCTGAAGGCAAAGCATTTGCAAAGTGATAGGAGAATCATGTAGCAACATTACCTCCACAGAAAAGCAGTTTCTACCTTTAGTAGTGGCTGGAAGGCCTTACCTTTAGGCTGCTTCAGTAACAATCACATTTTTCCACATTGCCATAGGAAGCTCTGTCTGAAGCTCTCTAGGCACCAAAAATCCTGGCTGAAGGGACAACGATAGGGGTAAGGAGCATTCTTTACTCTTAGGCTGTGGTCCTAGCTTGAAAGTGGATGACCAGGTAAAAATGTGAGATGAAAATAAAGATGAAAATCTGACTCAGCTAAAGCTGCTGCCTGTTTTGGAATGAGTAAGAAAGAGACAGTTGTAGCCCACTGACTAAATTACATATACTACAAGCAGAATGTCAAGAGAGAAAAGGCGTGGGTGCTTGATTCACTGTCAGACACAGAAATCCAGTACAAGTATTTTCCCATATAAATGTTTTCTATCCCTGGTAAACTTAAGAAAAGTATCATCTAACATCAACCTTTTCCTTCCCAATTTCCCCTAAATTTTATACCACAAATTTGGTATGCAGCATTTGGCACAAAACCAGCATTGAAAGAAAACTTATTTTGTTCTCGCTGCAGAGGAAGCTTGTGATTTAATTTCATTTAAGTTTCTCTGAAGTGGCTCCAATACGAAAGCAGAAATTGGTGCACCTTGGGACAGGGCCCCACAACAGCTTCTGCAGCTCTGAAGTACAATCACTTCCACAGGCCCTTGTGACATTTTAAAGAAGTAACTCAGATGAAAGAATAACATTTGCATGATTTAATCCATCTTTTAGAGAAACAAAAGAAAACAGAAGGATTTAATTTGCCTCTCATTCAAGTCAATTTTCCAGATGTGGTGGCTAGTACTACACCAGGTAGACACTTTCAGACCAAGACAGAAGTGGACAACAGACCACTCGTGCAGTGAAGCTCTCAAGAGCAATGGGCAGATCTTTATGACTCAGCATTCCTTCCCCTTCAGTCTAACGTGAAGACCTCAACCATCTTCTACTGCTTTACACAGCAATTGCAGCTACTAACTACCATGCTCTGTACAAAGCTAGGCTATCATCTGAGCACATCAACACCAAGGAAACACACACAAAAAAGTAGAAAAGATTAGAAAACAGGAAAATTCACAGTTGTCTTTCAAAATTTCCAAAACTTCCAAAGATGCACTGTCTTTTTCTTTCATGTATTGTCTTTATTTTTAGAAAATGCTTGCACATCTGCTATGCAAGACAAATTAATACTGATCTGAAATTGTATTTATTAATTATACTGTTTGATTTAGTGAAAACCCAAAAATCAAAACATGTTTTATGTTCAATTTATGTTGAATACTCAGTTTTCTATAAGAATTTTGACTAAATACAGAAGATTTTTTCTTTAAAAAGTTTGCCCTAATTCTAAATACACATAGCAAAATGATACATTAATAGAACATAAACAAAGTCAAGTCAATCTTAGATTAACTCAAGGGTTTAAAAAAAAAAAAAAAAGCGAGGGGAGCAAGGAGGAGGGAGGAAATTAAAACTAGCAGTTGGGAGGCCCAAAATCGAGATTGCCGATTACATTCTGCAAGAATATCCAGAGTTCTGGTTCTCCCATTCAAGGTAAATAAATTTAAGCATTAGTGTGCAGTGGAAGACAGAGTAGCTGGATAAGAGAAAGCCAGTGATAGAGTCTAGGTACTGTGCATTACCAGTTTTACAAGACTTGCGAAGTTAAGAGAGGAAAATATCGCTGCCTATAAATACACTACAATAAGCACGAGGGAGGCAGAAGCACTGCTGTCTCAGGACGGAGAACAAATAATTCCAAGGACAAATGTGTATGAACTGATCACGCATACATTAAAGCTATAAAAGAAAAAATGTTTTTAGCTATTCCACCATTATATTCCTGGGGCACGTTTTCAAGTCAGATGGTGGAACAAGAAATTTGCTTTCATTTACAGTTGTGTAGAATAAGTTCCACAAATGTGACTGCATCATGTTGTCCTGATGAAGCAGGAGACCATAATTAATGACACAGTATTTTCCAGTCCCCTGTTCTTGTTTTCTTTTATGACAATAAAGGAATTTATTTACCCCATACACATGGAGACTTGTGCGACTGCAGAGGACATAAAGGTCAGAAAAGTCACAAAAAAGCAAAAAAGATACAGGGATCCTCAGGTCCGCCATCACAGTCCAATTATTGTTCATAGTATCATACAAACGAGATCTTTCATTCTAATCCTTTGCTGCATCAGCAACAATATCATACAGTTTTGAACCCTTACTAAAACTGCCTAGATAATAAAAGATTTTAAACTAGAGACTTGACACCCATAACCTTTCGGTTAACTTGAAACTGCAAAAGAATGAAAAGAAAGTATCACCACAGACTGACCCCTTAGTCTCCTCAGTATTTGTTACAAGGCAGCATATTAATTATCTGCATGTGTAGGACTTTTTTAGGGTCTTAGTGTCACTGTGTGAAACCAGAACACAACAGAAAAGGAGGTAGTGAGATGTGAAACATACTTTTTGATGATGCACAGCATTCAGGTTTCATTTGATGTGGAATCCTGTATAACTTGATTTGTCGATGCTGCAGTTTAAAAATCTACAACTACAGATACATTCCATGATATCTCTGATTAAAACTACTATGGTTTTAAAAGAAAAAGGTAATTTGGAATTTATATTATTATATAAAGATAAGCAGATATATAATTTTAATACTTAAACCTTTTTGTAAAAGAAATACCTTAATATGTATGCCTAAAAAAAAAAGTAGCTCCAGCTAGCATTTATATAGCTTATACACAATGAATGAAATCCTTCTATTTTCAGAATATTTGAAGATAGATGGTTAGTTAAAACAATATTCGAAAAGCAAAGTCTTGATTAAAGATAACATCTTAAAACTATATGGACTTTCAGGTGTTTATTGAATATTCAACAGCCAGTTTTAATGAGTATTTCCTGCAAAAGTTCTCTGTCCCTACACAGTGGCATATTTTTCACATTTTCCAGAAGACAAACATTTTGCCATTGAAATTTTATTGCTTCGCTTGTGAGTTATAAAGATTTATAGCTTCTCTCAGTTGGTCTCAGCAGCATCACTGACACAAGGGTATTGCTCTAAGAAATAACTGAGAAATTGTAGATTAGAAAAATATTTGCAGTGACCATTGTTGTGGGTTTAGCTGTTGCTAAAAACACTGAATCTGATATTAGAATTTGTCTGCATTAGTAGCCCTTTGTTTGCAATAAAATAAGAATCCTGCGTGTGGAATGAAAAACTGTTCAGCTCCGTGGGTATATAATGGGTATATAATAATGACCCAACAAAACACTTCACTTCAAAGGGTTTGGTCCTTTCCTTTGTACCTGGCCATTTAGACAAGGGGCCTCATTTTCAGAACCAATTGATATTGTGATTTCCATGGAAGTCATTAGGTACGCTCTGCACTTCAAAACATCAGCCACCCCTTTGCACTCTAAATAACATTCCAAGAAACTTCTTTTAATCCAAAATCATGGAAAGCCTGCTGCAGCTGTTATTCAATACTGAAGTAGTCTAAAGTCACAAGGGGTTTTCTAACCGTGGAGTGTTGCCAGGGCTTCTTCAACTCTGCTCCCGGGCGATGCACGGGAGCTGGGTTCACTGCACCCCTCACCTTCCTGTAATGTTCGAAAAAATCTAATCTCCCCAATCCAAAGGGAGTTTCTTACCTGGCCGGTGCTGGGTTACTCTGGAGATGAGAATGGGACAGCTGTACCAACTTCTCTTGCTAAACCTGGGTCACTGTGAATTAAAGACAAGAGACAAGGGCCATAAATAAATTTAAGAAGGAGAGAAGCTCTGTAGCCTTTGCCTTCCCAGCCTTGTGTAGCTGTCAAACTGCTGCAGGGCAAGATTATGCATATAAATCAATGCCGCAGGGTGATTTTCCCAGAATAATTATGGCTCGTATCTAAACTTCATTTACCTCCTCCCCAAAGAGACAAGAACAAAAGACCGTATCTGGATATGGAGGAAAATAGAGAGAATAAAGTTTGGGATTTATATAAATGAAGATACTGCTGCTGATTATAGGATTTGCAGAGTAAATTAACCTGCACGCAACCTCCACAACACTAGAACTACGCTGCTACCAATACCCGATAACACCACCTCAGGGGAATCCCCCGGTAATGGAGTCACTGCTCTTTGCTTCAGGTAATGCTTCACATAGTCAAAATTTGCTAGTTGCTCAGAGCAACTGGGTGTAGAGAGATCACTTCTTTGTCCTGATTTGATGATGTGAATTTCTTACGGAGGAAAACGATTTTTTTACGTTTTGTCATTGGTTTTGTTGCCAATTTTCCTAATAAATTAGAAAGATCAAGAACTATGCTGAAAGCCAAATCTCACATAGTAAGGGTGAGAAAAAAAATCTCAGTAAAATTTGATTTTCCTCATCATTGGCTCTTTCATATCCCAATAATCCATTTTTGGGACAGATTCTAATCTCAGATGCAGCGTGGGCATCCCGGCATACCTAAGAAAAATCTGTTACTGTGCATCATGCGTGATATTAGAATCTGGCCCTTCCATCGTAGATGGAACATTTGCATAAAGTTCTTACGACTTTTTATAATAGCCATATTTTCTAATATTTGCAACTGTGCACATTTTTGCCTGAATTGCCTTTCATTCCACAGATGGCGATTATGAAAAGCCCTCGCATATGGCAACTACAAAAATAAATTTGTCTAAGGCTACAAATGTACAAGTTCACCACAAAACACAGCACTCTGAACACAGTCCCTTTTCTGAGAACTTGAGTCGCGCCTTAGTCCCTGCTCCTGTAATGAAGTCAACGGGCAATGTCAGAAAGTAAGTCAAACCTAAGAGCTGTCAATTACTATGATTTTACCCTGATTTATTTCTCACGTCTGAGAGTGAATGAACTTTCTGGCTGTATCCAGAAAACCCTCTAGGCATACATTTCACTTTATATAAAGAATTAGCCCCAGGGAGATCAGTCACATCTCTAATTACTTGGACAGACCATCACCATTTTGTTCAGATTTTTCTTTTTATTCCCCACAATCAAGTCAGTATGTGAGTACATGAGGCATAATATGGTCTGCAGGAAGTGGCCTTTTCGACCCATGGCTTTTAGCTGCTCTTCCATAAATGCTGAGGATAAGTCTAAGTTTCAACCCACCCCTGCTTGCTCTGTGCTCGCCGGCAGGCCTGCTCTGGGGAGCAGGGGGGTGCTGGGGCTGCCACGAGGGGCCCTGGCAGGAAGGGGATGGTATCCAAACACACACACCGTATCTTAGAGTGATGGTTGCCCTTTACAAGTGTATTTCCTTAAATGTCTTTCAAACGATTTTTAATAGCACAGTTAATTTTTCCTTCAGAAAGATGTATTGTTGTATGCCAATTTATTCTCTTAAGCACTTCAGTTAACTCAATTTCAGTGTCAAATACCAATTACTTTGTTTTCCAAGGGCTGCTCAATCTAACCTCTATATATGTTATTTATTTTTTTTATTAAATCCAGAAAGAAAACACTCATTCCCTCTTACTTATTTTAAATTACCCATAACTCCTTAGTCACAGTGTTTCTCTAATGTAGCCCTCCAGTCTAATAACAGCTTGCTCATTGCTATACAGTCTCTAGAAATATGGCGTGTCTTTTATTTCTTTGCACGCATCTAAGATCAATGCAACTTTCTGCATTATTTAATGGTCATACAATTTGGAAATGTTAAGTGCTAGATAAATGTATATTATTATTTTACCTCACTGTGATGTTCACAGCACTTTCATTTCAATTTTTCACCTGCTATTGACTAAACTGTCATCCTACACTGGCCTTAAGATTTACACTTATGTTTACATAATAGTTTTCAGTGCTTCAGATCCAGCTCCACAACCCCTTTGATCTGTAGTAGGTATCCAGCTCCAGGTTTTGAGGTGGTTGTTGGGTTGGTTTTTTTTATTACTATAGTCATTACTTTACTTTTTTAATTTGCTGCATTTTCCTCCAAAATTTCTCTGAGAGGCAAAATACAAATCATTTTTATAAGGGCATTAGTATTCTGGTGTGTTTTCCTGACTAACATTTCTAGTCTGTTGTCTAACTACTTACTATTTATTTGAGAAAAATATATAGAGAAAAGGCTGGGTCCCAAACCTGCACTGGTGTAAATCTGCACAACTCACTTGGAAGCAGTGACATTCTGCTGATCTCAATTAAATCTCCAGCAGGTGATGATTTGCCCTAAATGTGTTAACCCATCTACTTGCCTTCAGCACACACCTGTAAAAAGAAACTATAGTCTTTTCCAGTTTATCAGTAGACCCCTTCTTACTCCAAATGACCATCAGCAAATTGCAACCTCCTCTTATGTTTCTGGCTACTACTCTAGTGACTCTTGACTGTAGGAAGGCCTCTCTTGCCTTCATCCAGCCACTGGAAAAGGCTTTCAACGCTGAACTTTTTGTATTTTAGTATTTCTGTCCTAACTCAACACCCCTTTGCACCTTCAAGTCATCTCTCTCCCCACTTGAGGCTATCAGCCTCCTTTCTCCTATTGCTGTTCTTATCAAGTACAATAAAAGCCTTCAAATCTCTAACCCAACTAATTTGTCTCAGTAACATTAGGAGATGGTATTTGGTCTAATTTACATCCCACGAAATCCTAGTGACTTCAGTAAGTTGCACAGGATGTAAATCACCCCACAATGTAGCTCGCAAGCAAGTTTCTCATTACACGCCAATATAACTGGCTTTTCCCCAGCTCTAGCTAAGCTCTGCAACTCTTTCCCTCTGACAGTATCTGTCTTGTCTTGAAGAATATTCCTCAGACATTCAGTTCTCCTAGATCCTCAGCATTTTTTCCTCTGCAAATACACCTTTCCTTTTTTTATAGTGATATTGCAATTCCGTTTCCCAACACCCTTCTCAACTTCTTTCCCCTTACCTCTACAATAATTTTCAGCTATTGAAAAACTAACAGCTTTGTTTGCCATCCTGCCTTCTCATGCTATTACACATCAGAGCTTTCTCAACAGCTGCTTTGATACACTGTACATCTAAACCACTTTGCTTGCATTACCCTCATTAAGAAAACAATAATTAAGAGCAGTTTGTTTGTTTTCAAGTAAACAGAAAAACTCAACACTATAAAAGTCAACTGAGAGACTCATCTGGCTATATCCATCCATCTCACTTGGCTTCCTTGAAACAAAAGCATCCACATACAGCGGATGTTCCAAAAAGATAGTCTTATTTTATAAACCAGTCCCAAAATATAATCTTGCAACGGTTGTGCTTTAATTATTGGCATGAGTTAACTACGCAAGAGTGCTCAGAGTCAGAATGGCATTCACTGTATCGGTGAGGTTTTCCATGCATCCAGGCAGCAGTTCTCAGCTCGCATACACTGGGGAGAATTTAAATCGGGAGCTTTTGAAGACAGGTCTATGCACCATGGCAGCAGCCTAAGGCTGTAGAGAAAGATGCATTTTACAACATTACTGCAAACAACATTTTAAATCAGACAGTAAGCACTCGTGGATAGGGACTATATTTTACCCTGGTCCTAAGTGAAGGGTGAGGAACAACAGAGCTTTGATTGTGCCTAGACTGGGTGTGTAGTGCAAACAACATTGATAAATGTTGTGCTAACGCTCTGCTTTAAATAACTGTCTTCAGAAAGAGTAAAGATCTCCTGTCTAGATGAAAACCCTAATTTTTCTGTCTGAGCAGTAAAACAATTCAAATAGCAGTGAAGATTATAAAATGGAAAAGAGGGGAAAAAGGAAAAAAAGCAAAGAGGGGTAACATATTTACCTGTTGGGAGTCTGGAGAAAAATTAAAAAAAAAGCTTCCTAAACATAGTTGGAGACTTTGGAGAGTTGGAAGCACAGAAAAATCAGATCCTGTTGTAACCACAACATCCACATTTGTGTTCATTGCTACCTGCATATTTGAACCAAAATCACACTGTCCCCTGGAGTATCCAGACCTTCCTCCCATGATCCAAGAAAAAGAAATTCTTTCAGGACAAGCAAAGTTCATTTTATTACTGCAAATTACAAGTCCACTAACTCATTTCTCTGAGAGAAACATTTTATTCAATATTCTGTATTTCATTCATCTACTGGTAATGAGAAGCGACCTCACATTTACACTAATGAACTTAATGACTGATGAATGACAAAAATGCATTTCTTGTCAAATGAGCTATTGCAATTGTTCCAGCAATGCTGGTAGTGTTGTGTTTGCACAGCTTCCTTTGGTGGCGCATTACCAGGGGTCTGACAGGTCCCTGCTGTCCAAAGTTATTCCCATCATGGGCAGTTCTATTAGGATTTCTCATCAGATCCATATGGCTGCAGTATCTTTTGAGAATATATAAAATAAAGGTCCCTAAAATCGTCCTGTCATTGTATATTTATCAGCTAAAGTTGCCAGGACTGCGCATGGATATGACAAAATCCTAATTCTTCCATAAGGATGTGGGCTGTGTATGCAGCTTGCTGCACATTTCATCTAACAGCGAAATGAGTAGAGTATTACTGAACAACATAGTTTAAATAAGGTCAGGAGGTCAGCTTTCTCCAGGATGCTATAGTGAAATGGACTGTAAAAAGCTCCTGCAGTGTGTGAGAGAGGGAAAGGATATTATAATAGCCATACTCAATACAAGGTAGAACCAGAATTTTAAACACAGGCCGATGATATGATTTCTCCATTGCAATTCAGTATAACTGCAACTTAATATGTGAGGCAGAACAATTGCTAGAGCTTTTTTCCTGTCCTGTAAAAAGTAAATAGGTTTTTAAAGCGTGTCACTGCAGAAAACTGTAAGATGAAGATGTATATATATAAACGCAGCAGAGTCTCTTAACTATGAAGAGCTGAGCAGCTTGCATGGTGAAGGTGGCACCAGTTCAAGTCCTAGCATCACCAGTTCTCCCTTTTGCAGTTGTGTGACGTGAAATAGTAAAATAACTGGTTATCCCAGAGCAGGTATCAGCCACCAACTGCTAGCGCAGTCCTACTCTGTACTAGTAGCTACATATGAACAGATGACCCTCCCACTTTCCTGTGTCTCCACTAGCACACAATTGCATCATTTCAATTTCCATTAAGATTTCAGTGTCTGTGCAAAAGCCACAACCACAAAGAGTAAATATACAATATCCACTGGTACGTACCCAAGGCAGTTGCTGGGATTTGGGAGACAAGGACTACGGACATTCTTCTGCCTGATTCAGATGATAGATTTCAATCCTCTGCTTCCTTGAAGGATGCTCTCATGTCAGCTAGCTCCTCTGTTCTTAAAGAGTGAAGGCAAAGGTCATCTGCATCCAGCGCTCATATTTCCCTTAAATTCCACGTCAGAAGCTTTATCTCCTGCAGTGTCTTGAAGAAGAAATACTTGATCCTGAAGAAAATAGTTTCAAGAGGTTGGATGATGTTTTTTGTGATAAAAATAGATTCCCAGACTACTTCAGATTATTTCTGAAGTTAAACAGACTGATGGCATAGGGAAAAAATGGCACTACATTACATACAGAAGACGTTACAGACGATGTGTATTAAAGCAGAGGTAGAAGGGCACTCTCTTGCGTATCAGCTAATCTCTTCTTTTATTAGAATTAAGATATTTTTATATAAAGTGTAACAGAATTCCTCATAGTCTTTCCAAGATAGATCAGTGCCTAACAGCAATGGTTTGATAGGCAGCAATACCTGGCCAATAGCTTAATCATTTGTCTTTTAGATATTGCTACAAAATGGGAATATTTGTTTCCTTATTGGATGGGAAGGGCGTGATAGCAGACTTCCAGACAAGTAAAAAACATTTGCTCAAAACTTAGGTGTCCGTTCCCTCTCCGTTACAGGCTGTGCTCTCTCCTTGCTTTCCCAAGGCTTCGCTGGCTGGCTGTGCTGGCAGGAGTCCAGCTACTGTATCAGAACATGGAGAAGATAGAAATGATGGTAGTTAGATAGGGAAGAGTGCTTCAAAAGCACTTCCATGACATCTCCATCTGCCTAGGACACCTGCAAGATGATTAGGATGAGCTGGAGTTCTGGACTCCAGCTACAGTCTTTGAGGCTACTGGATGTCCAAACAGGAAGATATGTACAAACAAAAATCCCACTCAATACCTCGATAGCTGCACTTGTCTAGACCACCTGGTCACAGTAAGCCATGTCTTTGTGAGTTCCTGCCTCAAAGTTGATGGATTAATACCTAGGAATGAAGCCACAGTTGACTGAAGTAGTCCAATTAGTGTGAGAAGCAGCAGGCCATCTGCTCACTAACACAGGCTACGGAAACTCACCACTTTTGCATACCTCACTGCCTTCTCGTGAAATCAGTATCTCCGTCCTAATAGTCAGAGCACTGCAATCTGCTAGAGTGTTTGTGAAAGAAAAGAGACTAAGCAATGGCAGCAAGCTCACGGCAGTATTTCCACAAAATTAAAATGTGCTCTATGGAGAAGGACAACCTTTCCAGTTCCACTACAGACAGAAATATCTCTGCTAGAGCACACAGTTCCAAACAGAGGTGGAGGAGCTTGAGTGAAGGCACTAGCTGTTTAGCCATATTGTGCAGACTGCCAAGTACAGGCCATCCAGCTTTCCATAGTTAGAATACTCATTAGATGCAAGACAGAAAGGCGTATAGTTATTCTATGTAGAAGGCCTTCAGAATCCAGGTCTCCAGGGGAACCTGAACTGTAACTAGGTTCACAGGCCACTGGTCTTCAGAGAAAGGGAACACAATAATCTTACACCTTAAAATTAAAAAAGAAATACGGCCATAAAAGAGGGCAATTCAGAACAGCATTGCTTCTCATCAGCTACTCATCCAAATATTCCAGTTATGTAAATGACTACAGCACACGTACAATTTCTATTTTAACCTGTATACAGTAGTACAGTTTGGTTTTTTCAGCCACTGCTGTAATGTATTGATATTTTACTGATGGCATGACTCTGCTGTCCTTGGTCAGACCAAAGGTCCACGCAGCACAGCATATTATCTCTGACAATGACCGTTTAGAGGAAGAATATAAAACCACAGCAAGCCTATTGTTTCTTTCCTTTAGCAAACCATTCAAACTACCTGAGCCAGATGTTGTATCTTCATATTTTAAAGCCTCTTCCAGAATTTTCTTTCATGAACTTGCCTTTATAATACTGTATTTAATCCAGCTAAATTTTTGGTATCCACAATTTTGAGCAGTGCGTCACAGTTTAATTATGGGACTGGGAAAAAACCCTATTTCTTTTGGTTTTAAATCCATTTCCAAATATTCTCCCCATTGGGAGAAACATTTAATAATCATTCCCTACTCATTGTTTTCTACTTAATATTTTACAAACTCTAAATTTCATACCACTTCAGCTATGTCTCCTCAGAGATGAAGACTTCTTGTCTATTTTGTCATTTCTCGTATGGAACAGCTTCAAATATGCAATAAGCCCTGTTGGGCTCCTCATCTATTTTTCTGATAGGAGAGAGGTGGCAGAACTGTGTCTAACAGTCAAGATGTAGATGCTGAGCACCAGACTGGTATGGTCACAGAATTATCCAAAATAGCTCAGAAGTAATAACCAGGAGTTCAGCACCCTCCATGTTACATGTTCAGATTAGGACTGCTTTCTCCAAGGTACAGTGATTTGCATTTATTAACATTGGGCTTCATTTATCATTTGATCCCTTAATCACTTGTTATTTTGAGATCCCAGTACACCTCTTCACAGCCACTTTAATTTTTGTTAGTGCAAATAATGTAAAATCCAGCAAATGCTTCCTCTCTAACCGTTACCCTTTCTTGAGACTACTTATGGATAAGTGATGAAATTTCTCTGGGACATGCTAGTAGTCTCCCTCCTCAGTGAAAATTAACTACTTATTCCTTTTATTTTGGTTTTATATCTTTTATCAATCTACAAGTCATATGCTTTTATTAATCATTTGACTTTTTAGTTCTTCTAAAAGCTTTCAGTGAGAGACCACATTTGAACTTTTTGGAAATCTGAATATAATTCTATACCTTAAGGCATTTTCTAACTATTTGTGTGTTTAGCCATCAGATTTTCTCTTAGATAATCGCACATGAGACTTACGTATAAACCAAAGATTGAAAACACTGACTCGGGACATATTTTAAGGAAGGAAGAGGTACTATACCTGATTTTCATCAACTACAACACTATAGTATCATGATACATCTGTACAAGGCAGGTAAAAATAGAAAAAAACCTACTTATTTGGTCACCTTAGGTAAAATACAGCCATTTTTATTGAAAAATAATCTGTAGTGCACCTTAATAATGTTAGGGGTTACAAACTTTTTTCAAAGAGGAGCATGACTGAGCTTACTTAGCATGACATATATTCACCTATAGTGTCAATTAAGACCTGGTGGGACGCTTGAACAGGGAGTAATTTATTTCCTTGAATGCTTGCAGAGAAACCCTCCCCCAAATAAGATTAATTTTCCTTCAGGAAAGACAACAATACAGAATTTAAACGGTAGCCATGGCTTCTGTGAACTCTCCAAGCTATACCTCCTTTCACAAAAAAGGAAAATCGCACAATAATACAGAAAAAATGTGAGAAAGAAATATCCTCAAGCTCTCTGGAAAAACAAAGTATTTTCCACTTAAAAAGCAAGGAAGACAAACTGTGCGCAGCCTTGGGAGAAAGCAAAAAAAAACCGTAGGAGCAAAATATATAAGATATGGCAGTCTGCCAAGGAATCAGGACTGGACAATAACACAGGATGGAAATACTATCTAAAACACTCCCATGGCCAATATGAACCAGTTTCTAGACACAGATAAGAGAGCTGGAGTATTAACTCTGGCAACACTTCCCTGCTTTGTCATGCCAACAGTATAATGGAAAATGAAACATTGATTGATTGAACTGCACAGGACTTGCCATGAGATATGAACTGTATTACTTACAGAATCTTGAATGGATTCTCAGTAGCTCTGCTTTGTAACTAGCTAGTGTTTTATATTTAGCCACTTTATAACTGTAATGTGCAGATGGAAGTGGATTTTAAGCCCTGCTTTGTTTTATTTCATGTTTCAGGCACTGCTGTGCCATGGCACAATAGGTATCTAGGGGATTGCTAACAAATTGGTGAAAGTACCATGCAGTAAAGTCCACATTTGGCTTTTAATTGTGTAAATGCTGAAAACACGCTGAATACTCATCCTACTCTACACAGCAATCCTACAGAGCAGGCAGATTTTATTAAGCTGGGCTGTAAATGGGTCCATAGTCAGGGCAGGTCCTTATTCTGTTATCATGAGCGGTGCCCGGAGGTGTTCCTTAGGATTAAAGGATAGCGCTTACTCTCAACAAAAATTGCAGTCACTCTGACACTTGCTGCCAAGGCTGTGAAAGGCAGCAAGTAATTGCTTCTAACATGCACAGAACCCCAAGAAGTGTGCTGAGCAACAGTGCTGCTTAAAGCCATTGAATATGGGCAGCTTCCCTGGCATTAGCCAAGATTACCAAGTGAGTTGGCAGATCCCAACACATTTTTGATATTAAAATGCTGGGAAACTACTTAAATATCGATGCGTTCATTATGAAAACATCTTTTTGGCATTTGCTTCCAATTAATGCTTGTGCTTTAGCACGATCAGCTTTCCTCATTATATGCAAATGTGACGGCTATGTGAATGACTGAACATGATTATGGAAATGTTGGCTCACATTCCCCAAAACGGGTATTTGTAAGGAGGCTGTCAACTGGAAAAATTTGGAAATCTATTGGGAGCTCAAGCACATTTTAAAAGGACATCTGTGTACAAGAAGCTATCAAAATCAACAGTATTATCGTACAGGCGCATTGCATAATGCAGCAGAGGTGCAGTTGGTGAGCATTATGCTGCATTACCAATCTATGGTTCAGCTGTACAATACCATTGCCAGTCCTAGCTGTATAGTTATGAGAGGAATGGATATCAAGTGACAAATATGAACTTAAAGCTAAATCATAAGGTTGTGTCACAATCAGCTGGATATCAAAAAGGGAGTAATTTGTTTTCAGAAGCCAAAAGGCTAACCACAAGATCTGTTATTAAACAATGTCTGCAGTACAAAAACAAAGGCTTTCCTGGCACAAGCACAACAAAAATCATAGCTGTGTCTATCATCCAAGTGGTTTGTTTTAAAAATTAATTCCATAAATTTTCAAACAGGTGCACAGGACTTCGCTTTGCAAATCTATTAAAGTAAATAAAGCATGAACACTGCCCGTCTACTCATCTAGTTGGACTTTTTTAAGCTATTTGCTGGATTTATTCATATTGCTGCATTTGACTTTTGTTTTGAGGGCATTGTTCTCATTAAACAGCTGGATTACAAATGTTTTGTTGTTGAAGGACTGAAGGCGCAGTTTAAGCTTTCTAATACATTTTAACCAGCATACATCTCTGATAATCAGCAACATCCTTTAAATTGCAATTCCAGCTAATTGACACATGCCAAGCTGCCCACTGTAACTGAAGAGTTTCAGTAGCAGAGAGTTCATTCTGCCTGGAGTAGCTCTCTGACCTGCTCCAATACATGGGGCAGAAATAGCCCCATGGGAGGATATCTGCTCTTCTACTGCAACTACATGATAATTCCCCCCAATATGCTGCTGCTGACGGTAGTGAGAACTCCTTGCTATTGAGGTTACAGTAAATTAATCTGCATAAGTAAGCAGCACTAGATCAATCTTTAGACCTGAGAATTTAGGGGGGGTTCTGTTATGGTTTGTGCTGTGCTCAACTTGTGACAGAATAGGGAGCATTGGCTTCTAAGGTTGTGAACAATGAAAACAAAAAAAACAAACCAAAATGAAATAGGGAGAAAACAAACCCATTTCAAATTTTCTTTTTTGTTGGGGTTTTTTTGTGGGGTTTTGTTTTTGGTGGTGTTGTTTTTTTTTCCCATGGAGGAGAGGTTATTGTTTTTTATTCTTTCAAAAATCTACCTATTTGCAATATACAACATTGTTAGCTTGCAAAAATAATACTTGAAATCTGACTCTAAAAGGTTAGAAGATTTGTGACTATCAGGAAACAGACAGTGAAATCCCATCACTGAAATTTTAAAGCCATTTTTGCAATGTTGAAAAGTGCAACTATTTTTGACACCAGTTTAAAACAGACCAAGTATTGCAGTTTGCAGTTGTGCAATTACTGCAGTCAAAAGCAAAGCTAAAACCCAAGAAAGACCCATAGGACATGTTACAGGACCCTGTTGCAGCCATTTTTGTACACAATGGTCAACACTTTTCATTATTTCTCATAAGTATTCTACAGTCACAATTTAGTTTATAAACTATAGCGTCTGTGGGAGCTGACAGTTTTCTCATAAAAAAAGCCTAAGTTAAATTCAGAAGAACAGAAAAAGGAAACCAGACTGATTTGTATATCCAACCAAGCTGTAAGACTTGAAATATCTAAGGCAAATAGAGGTATTACTTCCAGGTATTCATCTAGCAGATATAATTTTAGAAATGCATATACAACTGTATGTGCCCTAGCTAGCTACTCAATGTTTTTTTAAAAAACAAACAAACAAACAAAAACCCACCACAAAACCCCAATGTAGTCTTTGACAGATTGTTAGAAATGAGAAGACGAGGACTGTATAAACACAGAGGTCATGTCCGTAAGAACTCATTAATGCCAAATTAAAGTGTGAAATATGAGAAAGTGGAATATGCCTGTACTTGTTCCAGCCACCAAGAAAAGTGAGGCATTACCACTGAGTGGTATTTTGTGCAAATCAGGCTGCTTGCTTTCCACTCACAAGCTCCTACTGAATCAACCACCAGGCTGTTCGCAGGATATTTTTGGTTGACTGGGTGTCAGTAATGTTTTTTTAATGGGAGAGTGACAGATTGAGAGAGGCAGATGTTCAAGCTTGCGTATTAAAATAGGTGCCCCTGTAAGCTGATTCCCAACATATTTCTGTGACCTACAAGCCACTTAGGCAAACAAGAGAGCACACAGGTGATAAGCCTGACCAGTGATCCCAGACTGAACTGTATGTTACTCAACTATGTTCTGCAGGATTCTATTATTTCTCATCAAGACCAAAGGAACGTCTTTGGAAAATACAAAGTTGGTGTTTTCTGTCTGATAGCTGCAAAGCTCCTATTATGGACAATGTCTTTGGAACTCTGGAATTAATCCCTTTTCCCTGCTTGGTTTGCTTCCAGTAGAGTGACTCTCAGTACAAATGTACTTAAATGCAAGCAATAACCACAGTTCAACACATCCAGTCGCTGGTCCCTCACATCATCAGGCAGTTACACTCAGAACCACATGGCTTACGCAATCAGAAGGGTTTCAGAAGAAAGCTGTTTAGCACCATAACGTACAAGAGTACATACAGGAGAGCCACTTGCTGAGGTGCCCTTCTAGGTAAAAGGCTGATTACCAGAGACACTATCAATGCAAAGAACATACCAAACACATCAGCGTTTGTGGAGAGATCTGCCTGGGATTCTTCAGTCCAGATTCTGCCATGAGAATTAGCAATGCTTTGTGGAAACTGAATCTAGCAAATACATGTTTTTGATCTGTACAACTGCTAGAAATAAAAAAAAAAAAAGAAAGAAAAAAAGAAAGAAAATGTTTGCTGTCATGGCAAATCTGAGCTACAATAAAGAAACAAGGGGCAGCCAATTAGTTAGCCCTGACAAGATAAATTGAGAAAGGCAGCCCATCCAGCCAGGAAGCTAAAAAATCCAAAGGTTCAAAGAATATGCTGCACTGCACAACATGTAGCAATCAGCAGCTCCCCAGGGGGGTTGTGTGTATGTCAGCACAATGAAGACCCTTCCTAGCAGTGTACACTTACAGGCTAGCAGCCCCCGCTGTGTAGAAAGAGGGTCCTGAGCCCAAGTTGGAAATGATGTTCACGAGAAATCCTCCTCACAAGAGGTAAATACACTCTTGGGTCATGAACCTTACTTACAAGTTGCAGACTAGTGTTGGGTAATTCACCTCCCGGGAACACAGACTGGTTTGTGTAAAGTTGCTGAAACTGAAAAATGGAAGAACGCTGATGGGTGCAGAAAAGCTCACTGGGGGAAGTTAAAAGAATTTATATAAAGGATAGGATGGGAGCTACAAATAATCAAATAGGCAATAGCAAAGAATAGCAGCAGTTCTACACAAGACAAACAAAATAAAATCAACTTCTACATGTTTTTCTGCAGCCATCTAAGCAATAAGATGGGGAACTAGACTGCCTACTTGACTAGCTTGGCTACGCACTTTTAACTGACAATATCAAATATGGGCATAATAAGCATACAGGATGCCTAGTGGAAGGAAAACAATCAGACCCACTGTAACATGATTGTCAAAGCATATATGAAAGATAGACTAAGCTGTGCCAAGCAGCATCATATGTTAAAGATTAGTTTAAAACTAATCAGCCAAGCTCTCTATAGCCAGGTTAATAAGATGTGATCCCACTGAACTGATATTCTGGGCAAAGATGAGAAATATACTATCAGCATTGTATTATCAACTATGCAATGACAATGGTGACAGGAAAACTTCATTTATACCCAGTGGAGAGTGGTAAATGTCCTGGGACATGTTGCCAGCAATCATTATTTCATGGGCAGTCAGGAGAGGAGGAGAGGAGGAAACAACTCTCCAAAAGAACCTGATGCAGAGTAAGACGTTTCATATCCAGATGAAGAAACCAGAAAGGATTATGAATTCTGGCAGGTAGGTACATATGACACCCTAAAAAAAAAGTGTTTGAGGAACAACTTTAACAAGGCATAAAGTGAAAGAATCCTGCTGAGAATCTGTAGGGTCAAAACATGGTGAAGATTTAAAAGAAGTGCTTAAAGAAGATAAAGCCATAGCAGAAAAAAAAAAAAAATGCATTTCTTCCATGTGGAGGGGGAGATTGGAAAGACTCCGATGCTGGACTCTCTCTACAGCAGTATACGAAAGCCTATCTCACATCAAAATTAAGGACAGAAGACACTGAAAAAGGTTTTCTAAGGAGCAAATGAGCTCAATAACAAACCACCAGAACCACATGGTAACTGTTAATAGCATAAAGAAACTCAAAACTTGGACTACCAATAGTGCTATTCAATCTCTGGCTTAAATTGGCTTTGTACAAGACAGACATGGACCTGCTGGAGAGAGTCCAGAGGAGGGCCATGAAGCTGATCAGAGGGCTGGAGCACCTCTCCTAGGAGGACAGGCTGAGAGAGTTGCGATTGTTCCGCATGGAGAAGAGAAGGCTCCGGGAGACCTAATTGCAGCCTTCCAGTACGTAAAGGGGCTACAGACAGACGGGAAGGGACTAGTTATTCAGGGAGTGTAGTGACAGGACAAGGGGTAATGGGTTTAGGCTAAAGGAGGGTAGATTTAGATGAGATATTAGAAAGAAATTCTTCACTGTGAGGGTGGTGAGGCACTGGCACAAGTTGCCCAGAGAGGTTGTAGAGGCCCCATCCCTGGAAGTGTTCCAGGCCAGGTTGGATGGGGCTTTGGGCAACCTGGTCTAGTGGAGGGTGTCCCTGCCCATGGCAGGGGGGTTGGAACTAGATGGGCTTTGAGGTCCCTTGCAACCCAAACCAGTCTGTGATTCCATGATATCAAAGAAGATCTGGGCAATCACGGACCAGTAAAGCCAGGCAAATCAGTAGAAACTGTTTTGAAGAACAGAATGAGTGCCTTTATAGACAAATATATTTATTGGCAATAGGAGAAACAGATTTTGTGAAGGAAGTCACGCCTCACGATCTATCAGTAGGTATACTGACAACAGAAATCTAGGCTATATTTATATACTCAAAGGTATTTGACACATCCTTAGCCAAAAGATCTTAAAGAAACAACTGGTATAGAATAATAAAGTCTCCACATGGATAAACACATGGTTAAAAAGCCGTAAAGAGAAATAAATTTTTAGAGCACGAGGAGATCAGGAAGGTGACAGATAAGATTTAATAGGCAAAACAGATTAGCAGGGAAAAGGAGACAACGGTTCGCTTTCATCACCCTCAGGGTCCAGACAGACTGACCTCTGTACTTAGCTGTCCATGCCCAGTGCATAGGGCACGCTCTCAGGAGGGAACAGGTACATCCATACAGAGAGCTCCCTTTCAGCTCCGAAGGCACAATACGTGTATACAGAGCTGGCACTTATCAAATCATTTTTTTTGACAAAAGGTAAAGATTTAAATACCTAATGACTAGTGAAAAAAACCCTTCAGAAATATATTTTTCTGCCATAAAGATTAGTCCAGTATTTTCTCTTTAAAAGATTTGGTTTGTGAAATCTGAAATACTAAAGAAAGAGTGGGTTTATATTTCAGTTCAACTGTGATCTTAATTGTATCCTACACGTTTTTATTAAAATCGACAAGAGAGACACACCATCCACAAAGAGATGCTCTATATTTAGGCCTGAATGACCTTTCAGTTTTTCCACTGCTAATATTCACATCAGTTTTTAGAGAAGTGAGCTAAAGTTGGGAAAACCAACCTTTTTTGATTTCTCTTATTCCCTCTGCACATCCCTTCTCCACCCCAATTAGCCTTTCTTTCACTATCAAAACTGTGCTTCGTGTATCTCCAGGTTTTAGATACCCTGACAACTGCTGGACCAACACAGACTTATTTTTCTTCAGTCCCTTGGCAGTGCTCAGAGCAAAAGCTGTGTAGGTGCAGGAGAGGGTAGAGGACGCAGACATCGCCCGCTCTGATGGCCTTTGCCACCCACGCACTGCAATTAGGCTGGGCCAGATAGTGGAGAAACGGTTAGTGTCATTCCATGAGCTCTCCTCTGCTATAAAACTGAACGTTGTAGCTGACAGCACTAGCAGTGAATGGGGTTATGTTCTGCCCCCTGCCCCTGAACTGACAAAAATCAATTTAACCCGTTGCTGAAAAGTCTCAAGTTGCCTCTTCTGAAAAAATTTTAGGTTGCCATCAGGTCAAATACAGTGGGCCCTAAAAGGAGAATAGTGCTTCCTAGTGCTACTGCGGTAAAAAAAGTAACTGCCTCCACCTTCTCCTGCAGATTAGTATTACCCTAGCTCAAGCAAGTATTTAACTGTTCCTACTATTAGGCACAGTAGCCACACTAGAGAAGAGCATGAAAAACTAGGACAGAGTGCTGTTTTTTCCACTGAAGTTTTATGAGAAATTATCGGAAACAATAAGGCAGGTTCCTCAGCTAAGGTAACAAATTTTCTATTATGAAAATAATAAGACAGACACCTCGAAGCCTCGAGCTTATATGAAAATGTTAAAAGATTTGAAATACTGAATAAGAAATATTGAAATTAATTGAGTTCTATTTTCTTTCAAAAAGAACATTCATTCCCACATCAAAAAGATGGATACCCCCCTCTGGCTTTTCCTTGAAACACTCTATATATGCGAGAACAAAATGAAAAAAAAAAAAAAATTACATTTTCATACAGTCTGAGAACCGTACAGTGGGATCTCTATTGCTATTTGCAGAAGTATCCTAAGTACTCAGACCATCTATTGTTACGATGTTCTTTGATCCTCTAAATGCTACTAATTCTAAGAAAATATGCTTTCTGAGAATTAGAAGCAGGTGTGTTTTAGTCAGTATTTCACATACCTTATGAAGTTTGCTCGTCTGAAACTTTCCTCGTGTTATAAGTCCATCAGTTGGCCCATCCCACTCTTAAACACAAAGCTGTAGAAAGACAAACAGAAGTGATCATGAACTGTTACTGAGGAATTTGCTTTCTAAGACTACACAGAAAATACTGATGAATAATAAATTTGACCACATCTATTCCAAAGAGATTTGCATGCAGTTCTGCCAGTGTAAACCAGTTCTATATCCACATGAAATGACAATGAAATTAAAAAAAGAAAAATAGAAATCAAGAACATCTGTATTAGTATAAGGAAAATAGATAAGGAAGTATCTAGTTTACAAACTGAAACAAGAAACTGAATTTACAGTATACATTTTTTCCACTAAACACTTTAGGCCTATCAATATTTGTTTCACATTAGCAAATTAGATGTAACGCTTTCACATTTGAAATAGCATAAACCCACATGTCTGCTCCTTCTTGCTATTCATCTGTCATCTATGCTCTTATTGATGTACAATAAAAATCAAGTAAATATTATTTTAATTTGGCAGGGGCTGAGATGATGTTTACTGATATCAACACAACTAACAGTAAAAATCATAAGTAATTTTAAGAAATACAAGATACACTCCTCAGATTAATATAGTGGTATGTTCTACCTCATTTCTTTCTTTAAGTTTTAAACATAGCAAAGTTAATTATGAGAACAATTATAACATAACAATTAGATTATCATGTAAATACATTTAGGGGAAACAAATCTTTATAAAAATCCAGGAGGCTAGAGAAAGGCCCCAGGAGATGTGAGTGGAGCTGTTAGGAGGCCTTAACTATGATGTCAATTTATTTGCATCTAGCTGTTGTTTATTGAGCAATGATTTAAAAAAAGGAAAAATGCCTACAAGAGATTTACTTGAGTATGTAAATCAATACTCTTCACTACTGGAAAGCTAGCAGTATGTTGGCCATACACTCAGCGTCATTTGTGCTCACATCATCACTGATTTTAGAACTGGTTTGGTTTTTAAATAATCCTTATTTCTGTGATATCGCATTTGGAAACTGCAGTTTGGAGTGGAATTTCTAGAGTCTGGTAAAATCCCAGCTGGCCATAGGTTTAATTCACATGCGTCTTGGACAGACAGTAAATTCTTCAACAGGACAAAACTACTCAAAGCACACCTGCAGTTACAGCAGCACAGGATCACAACGCTCAGCTACTTACTACACCCACGGAAACAGCTCCTTCTGCTTCTGAAGCTTATGCTTCAGCCTCACAATACGTTTTCTTCAATATATTCTTGTAATAGATATCTGAAATAACACATCTCTAGCTGCATATCAGCTCTTCAGAAGCCTAGATGCTGTAATCCCCTCCGAGGCTGTTTTATCATGGGGAAACAAGTCTTTTACTTGCAATATACCACCCACAGCACTACTTACACTGAGCAGGATAGAGTAGTAAGGACAATCGCTTCTCACTGAAATGCAGTGTTTCATTTGATTATAAAACATTTTATATGACAATCTAGTCTGACTGGAGAGGGTAATTACAATTAAGCTATTCATAACGTCACTTGAATCTGAGCCCTGATTGTAGGACTTTAAACCCATCTCTTAAGCTTGTCCAAATCTGGAGCATCTATTCAAGGCACCTCATGCTTTCATCAGAGAGTTTGGGGGAAAAACTGATGCCTGTTTATTTTGTAGATCTGTGTGATAAGAGTTCTTAAGCATCAGGCGCTTTTTTTTTTTTTTTTAATTTTTCAAATTATTCTCTTATGAGGAGTAAATACTTTGTACTGTGGAGAAAGGCATTTGCAGATCCTCCCTAACTGCTAGACTTTTAGTAAAGCTTAGCTCAATCCAATGCTGTTAACACTATTGGCATTAACAAAGAAAAATACATTGCTGCAGCTAGATATGCCACTTGGGAGCTGTCTGCTGCAAAAGAAAAGTTTCAGTCTAGTAAAACAGAAAGGCTGATCTCAGAGGCCCTAAAAGAAATAGAGACAGACTCCAGAGGGAGTTATGATTTCATGACAGTTCTGACAGTTGATGAGATTGCCTGAAATATCCGAAATTTTGTCAAATATTTCTCTGTTGCCAACCATACCCTGTTGGATGAATTTACTAAAGCTTGAGAATTTCTCTAAAGAATTAGCAAGAAATAACGACAACTGGGATAGCACCGCAAGCTGGGCTTTTCCAGAATGAAAATATTGAATATGAAAAAAACTTTCTGTCACATGAGGCTACAAAAAGTAGTGGAAAACCCAAATCTAAAGGTGTTTAAAAACTGGTAATGGATGGTAGCGATCATATTCACCTAAGTAGAAAACAAGTCAGGATGTTAATAGATCAACTCTGTTACACCATCTTAAATAAAAAGAGGGGCATGTGTACAAAGTAGGTGTGCTTTTATTTGAGCAATAAGGGAGGGATTTTATAGCTATGCATATCAAACTACAACAAAGAAGCAGTATTATTTATGCATTCTATAACAACAGTATTTATTACCATTACTATACAGCTGTATCAATGACTGAATTTTAGTTACTGCATCTAAACTACCTCTATCACTCCTCAGTAAGGAAAATTCTGTAAGTCTTTAAATTACCTGACCATTAATCCTGCCTTCGCTGCTGTGTTACAACATCACAAATAACACCACCGAGGAGAACTTTTTTACCCAAAGTCCTTAACGCTCCTCTGTAATTTCCATTTTATAGATAGAAGGAACAGAGAAGTGATTTGTTTATTGTTATTTAACAAGCTAGGAACCACCTACACTGAATTTGGCTTCCTAACTCTGTTTAATACACTCCCCTCTGGGCAAACATCCTGTAAGGTCAGGATGCAGCTGAACTAAACTTGAAAGGAACGTACCATTTCTTGATAGCAAGTAGATGATGTATTCCCTTCTGCTGCCCTGACAGGTCATGTCCGGAAAATGAGCGCGTGTCCCCGTGCAGACAAGCAGAGGATCAGACACGCAGATACCACACCGCTACACTGCACTTTTAGCAGCCTTCTCAGCTTGTCTGCTTTTCCCAGAATTATTTAGTCCTCTCCAACGCAGGTCTTGTAGGGTATGTAACGACACGTTATAGCACATGGTGAAGCCTTACAGAATTAGTTTCTGAGAGCAGAAAGCATCACCACTGGCTGAATAGATTCCACTGTGCTAACCTTGTGAATATTTTTGCTTGACAGGACTGTTTATGGATTAAGAAGAAATTACGCTACTGTGCTATTTCTAATAATCATAATTTCATTGCTATTCTTAGATAATCTACACAATCTTTAAAATCTCTATAAAGAAGACACAGTTCATTATTAAATACTTCACATCTTAAACCTGGTAAATTATCTAGATGATATTCAAGTTCGGACTATCTTTTTTTGTAACTGAGTCTGATTGCTCACTCTCACCAGCATGTTCACATATTTTTATTTTTACTGGATAATTGAACGATTAAGTTCCAAGATGTATGAGATGCACCACGGTCTTTATCACGCTAGAAAGACAGACGAGAACTATGTTGAGCATGAATGTATGCTACCATTATAAAAGACAGTGCCATTCGCACACAATTAATTAGGTGTAGAAAAGACACATTAAGTGCTAGAGAAAGCAGTTTTTGCAGTGTTCATTGTATACTATTTTGATACTTCAAGATGAGTGGCTAATGCTAAGAGGTATATTTGGCAGCTGTTAAGTCTTGAGTTTCTTACAGGATTTCTTGGCACTAGATGATTTATTTGATAAAATTTCACCGAGGCAATTTTTCTCCAGAATTCATCATCATGTCACTTAGGAAAATATGCTGACATTAAGTGGTGTTTAGATAATGTTCAACAACTCGGTGCTTCAGTGGCAAATGCATTCCTTGTAGAGACAGGAAAAACAGAAAAACAACAATCTCGTTCAATCTCTGACTTTCCAACATGAGCTGTCTGATGAATATTCTATGTACAGGGAAGGCAAACTGAAAAAAAACCCAAGCAATTAGTGTATAAACTCTAATCATATAAATAAGGCTAATTATACAGACAGGAAATCTTTTCAGTTCAGTAAAACCAGATGCTAAACATTCCTCCCATTCATAGAAAAAGCCTTCATACCATGCAAACAAACAAGTGCATGAAAACCAGTGAGCTAATCAAGCTGATTCTTCTATAAAGAACCTCCTTGCTCCGTAAAAGAAGAGAAAAAGTTAATTCTGCTTTTGTATACTAGAGACCCACACAGATGTTACTACAGCTAGGGCCTGTGCTTTGTAATGAAGGACATGGGAGACGCGGAAGAGAGTGTAATTGCAAATTGATGTTGTACTCTAGACGTAGCAGGCAGAGGCAGCAAAAGCAGCTGCCAGGCTGTTCCAGAGCCATGCTAGCTGCAGAGAACAGGGCATTTCAGGAAGACTGGGAGCCACCGTGCTCTCCAAGTTACTTCTACTGAAGGTCTCAAAACAAGAGCATATGTTCCTTTATACACAGGACCTGGATTACAGGTGGGGTTCAGCCCTGTACTCTCCACCAGCTAACTACTCTCTAAAAACAATTCCCCACAGCATGTCACCGTCATCAAGCAGCCAGCCTATGCCTTGAGTACTATCTTGTATCATCATCATACAGCTAAGAGAAAAAACTGCTGTGGCAGAACAATCCTCTCCCTGCACTCGTTTGCTGCACTCCCAAGCACTCCCAGAAGGAGGCACCATGCGAGTTCAGAAATTGCAATTCTTGCAGGAAGAGCAGTGATGCCAACTGTTGCATAAACAGGCCAAAGGAATAAGGGACTAAAATTAAGTCGTATTTACTGTGGCAGCACATCCAACATTTGACCACCTAATTGTTAAACTGAACATTAAATAACAAGATTTCTTAAAGTGCTTTTTACATTGTCACATATTTTTCATTTGTCAACTTACAGTGTGTGTATATATATATTTTTTTTCTCATTTGCTGTATTTCATTCATTTATTTCTCTGGCTGTGACACCATAGCTGCATGAGTACATAAGAACTACTGGATAATTAGAGCCAAAGTTGACTGTTTTAAATATTATTCCAATAATTAAGTACAGATTCTACAAATTCTAAAAGAAAATATTTAATACTATTAAAACCTCTTTCCTATAATACCTGCATTCTAAGTGCACGTGCAGAATACTGCCAGTATCTCTGTTATATAGCTTCCATATAATTAACTAGAAATGCCGACAACTTTCTTGTAAGGCAGTAAAAAAAAAAAAATTGTATGACTTGAATGCTTCCTACATTTCTAGTATTTGTAAAAAGGAAGCAGATCACTCCTACATTCAAAATCATCTTAAAAAGAAGGGAACCTCTTAGCTTTGAAAAATCCCAATTCCCACCTCCACCAAGTTTCAAGGCTTGTTTGATCTGGTACCTTCCGACTTTGGAAGTCACTATACTGCTATAAAGTGGTATGAATGACGCTGGATTTCTAGAGAGGACTGCCAATTCCTGGAGTTACTGAGAGCTGTTACTGAGTTGTGACAAGTAGTAGCTGCTACAGGAGGTTATGCAGAAGCACACTGGAAGTTAGAGCACCCAGAATGGAAAACATTAAGAGGTCTCATAAAATAGGACAAGTGCAGAGTCTGGTCATGGGTCAAAATTTGTTTTCATCAGGCAGTCAAATGAGCAGAGTATACACTTACTACCCAGAACTTCTACATTTCAGCAGCACATTCTCCCAGCTACTCTACGTGGACCAAGTGCTCCCATACATTTGATGCTTCACCAGATGCACTGAGACAGATAACTGATATGCTTGTTTTCCATAATACTATACCCTTGCCCACAGCCTGACTGATGGACCTGACAGATCCCCCAGGATGTAACAAGCCCTGAATATTGCTCTGAAAATGGATAACTCTTCCTGGATGCTTGTCCGAAAACATAAACACGTACCTAAAACAACATACTACTGGCTGTACAAGAATCCCTGAGAGCATGAATCTGTGGAAACAGCAACATGCTTTTTCTGAACGTTGGTGAGTATTACTGCTCTCAGCGTGTCATCTTTGGTGAATTCTCCTTTCCTAACACACCATGTGCAGGGCAGAAGGAGGAAACCAGAATTAACATCAGTCTCTCTGGTACCTTCTCATGACTCATTTCACATCTCCTTTTCCTTCTTCAAGCAACTGCAGGACAAGACTAAAACTCTGATGTCAGGCTTCAGTTAGATCTTGATAACTCACAGCAAAGAAAAAGGTATTGTTTATAGATGCAAAATTACCTTTTTTTTTAAAAAAAAAAAAAAAAAAAAAGTATGAAACATGCCAGTGAGATACACTGAGGCTGCCCTTCAGGGACACAGCTTGAACATCAACATCAGAACAGCATAGATATCCCTCCACTGCCTGTCCATAGCTAATCACAGCAGATTTCTTCACTCTGAATCAAGTCTGCCAGAAATCACAGCCTTACCCTTTGGGCAGATTCAGATTTCCAGGGAAACCCACATGGAGTCAGGCACTGCTCAGTGTGAGGAAAGGTGACCAAAGTGTTGTTTCTATCTCAGCAGGGATTCATTGGATTGTTTATGGAGCTGAAAAGGGTAATGATAAAGGTTTATCAAGCATTCAATAGTCAAGACTAATTCAGAAGAGTTTCCACTTGACACAGCAGCACTTTTTCAATTTACTTTACCCAAGCAGTGACTCAAAACTGTAAATGAACCTGCGTTAGAGCTCCTAACATCAGGTTAAAAATATGCAACACACTGCATAAGTCAAAATACTGATTCAATATAAATTCACACAAATGCGGTAACCTTTTATTTTTCCTGAAGAGTTAGCTTTGTATCACAGAATTTCTCCCAGATAGTGCCTCACCCAACCTTGCCATTGTATCATTACACTTGACTCGATATCATTTGCTGTTCTACAGTTGGCAAGAAAACTTAAAACCCATTTAGACTTCATATAGCACATAGTGGGTCACATGCTGTACGCTGTATCAGCTTGGTGTGCTATACTGCAGATACCTAGTAAAACAATGGAAGCACAGCCTGCTGCCAGCCACTCTTGCAGCTCTTTGCATTGACTTGGTACTGGAAGAGATGCTTGCTTTCTAATTGCAGACACACACGTCTGTTGAATACGTAACAGAGCCTCGAACCTGCCTGCAGACTATGCCACAGTACTGAGGCAGACTGCTTTGACTCCAACATACTAATAATTTACCAGGTATATTGCAGAAGTGACTAATGATTTCTTGCAACCTGCTGATTCTTCCTTAGCCACGCAATTAGCTCATCCAGCTGCTTTTATAGAAAATGATGGCATCCTGCTGGGCAGTAGTGAGGAGCTGGCAGAACGTCCATTCTGTTATGTACTGTTCTTGAGAAGCTTAATTTATGGGGCTGTTTTAGGTCAGTGCCACTTAGAGACACAAAGGAAACTGTCAACAGCTTTTACCTGGGATTTTGCAAGAATGTGCTTTCACTTAGGAGATTTGTCTTGTATTGGTTCTAATGATATCCTCCCCTACCCTCTCATTTCCTCACCCCAGCCTCTATCTGCTACTTGCTTATAATGATAAATATCACAAACATAGAAATGTGATTTTTTTATTAGATTGCAACCTGCACACATAAACTATATCCTTATGCATAACTTTCTGTTGGCACTGCTGAGTGCACTTATTTTAACAGGCATGTAAATGCTTTTTTGATGACCAGGTAATTTAAAGACCACAGGGAAGTATACAATACATTATGCAAAAAAAAAAAAGGACATTTTCAGAGTCTTGTGAAAGCAAAGACTTCTGCAGCTGGGTTTTAATTGAAAGTTTTTAAAAGGTTAGCTGTCAGCCTGGGCTGTAAATAACAGAAATGAAACAAGATGTTCATCTAGCCAACATCTGATTTGTTTACAACAAATAAAGGACTACATCCAGCTGAAATAATCTTCCTTCATTTGGTAATTTTGGTAAACATGTTTTCAAGAGTTGTTTTGTTTGGTTTTTTTTCTTGGAATGCAACCATCTGAACATTGTTTTGAAAAAGAGATACCTGGTAGGTAGAACCAGCTGGTAGGGTGTCGTGCCAAGGGCACCAAGACTGCATCCAAGAGAACAGCCTAGCACAAACTTGAATTTACCTCTCCTTTTCCCAAGGGAATTCTGTAGTACAAACGGCTCCATTCAACATTTTCTCATGAATGTGTATCTGGGGTTAAGCACTACACATCAGTGCAAAGTACCTGATCAAAGATGTACATCCTCTTGCAAGGCATCAGGAAGGCAAATTCTGTCCTAAGAATGGTCCTCAGGAATAAAAATGGAAATAGCTATATCCTAATAGTCCATTGTCCATCTTTCATTTCTCAGAGGTGCCATCACAAGCTGAATCCCAGCACAGTAACACTGGCAGCAGATGATGCTTCTGTCTTCTACAGTCCCGCACAGGAGGGGAAGAGTTAATCTCTGCATCCCAAGCAACAGGCCAGGTACTTCTGGTAGAAGATGGCCACTCAGTGCCCAGGCAGTCACAGACTGCTATGAATATCCCCATCGCTAATCTGATTGAAATGAGAATGCTGTAAAAAAGAAAAGAGAAAGAACTATTGTGTGCTACACAGCATAGAGCTGAATGAAGATTGGCCATCTGTTTGTACTGGATATTTCCCACCAGTTTAGAGACATGCTACTCACTGGCAATATGTTCAACAATTCAAGAAGTTCCACAAAGGCTCTTCCTTTATTCTTTATGGCTCCACTGAAGAGAGCAAGTGGCACCATTTTGTACCCCGGAAGAAGTGAAGGCTGCTGGGATACTGATGGCAATGGTCAAACATTTCTGGATTCAAGGCTCCTACAGAAGCTTTGCCATTCCCTCAGTGTAAACAAGAGCACATGGGAGGGTTCACTGGAACTTTTTCCTACAAGCTGCAACTTGAACTCTTAAACATAAAAAAAGGTATTGCATCTAGCATAGCACTTGTGGATAAGGAGAACAGTGCTGCTTACTTGATCTAAAATTGTTTCAGCTTTCTATGAGTCTTCCAAGCTCTTGTAGGTCTTGTCATACTGCTAAAGAACAATGGTGGGACCAGAATAAAGCGTGCTTTGTGCAGCATCTATTCAATACTGTGAGTTCGTCTCTCTATCTGTAGAATACCTCCTTTATAAGTAATAGCGATTATCTAGCAGTAGTTTGGCTTGAATTTTCATTAGTCTATTGAACATGCTACACGTCTTTGTTTCAAACTACTGTTTCATAATTTACATAGAACTTTATAGTCTTTTTGTTCCAAACCTTAACAGCACCTACAACAGCAGCCTGACCAGTAGCCTAAAGAGTAATATAACAGCAGTATCATCATCCATTTTCTGATATCAAATATGTGAGCGTTGCCTACAAGACGAGATTCCACAGTGAATTTTCATTTTGATTTGTACCTCAAAAGAGAGGCAAGCTGGCTGGATTTCAAGCCCACCCTAATACTGTGATCAAAAAGGGCACAGAAGGGAGAGCATATTTAAGTTTCTTCTCATTTAGTGAAACTGAACAGAACATGCTGACTTAAGAATTACAGTTGTCAGACAGTTACATTTTTTTTCTTCTACATCAACTTCTTAGGGAGAAATGAGACGTTAAAAGAGGTCACTGAAAGGATCAGTTGAAAGTTTTCACTAGAGAAAATAACAAAATAGGAAAGTCACAGCAAAGACTAGTGCTTTTTATTTCTAATGTTGCTTTAAAAAATTTTTTTGTCCTGTAGACATGCAATGCAAAAGTTTCCAAAAGAACTTCCATCCTCCTGCTCTTTTGAAGCAGCCTCTGATACAATACTGGCGGGGAGGATGTAAAAAGTGCATTTGATCAGCACCGTAACTCCTGGTGTGACCTTATTTGGTCAGAGAGTCTTTAACTTCCTTGCAACCACCACAAAGAGATTTCTGTGACTCTTCTAAAATAGCAGTGACATACTGCGTATCATAACAAACGTATCAAAAGAATGAGAGATAACATAGTTAATGAAAAAGAGAAAAAGTCACAGTATTGCTAAACCAGCATATTTCAAGACAATTTTCTGAAGGCAACCAGAGATATGATACATTTTTCTTTTTGGGTGTAGTTTATCTGGGAAAATAAGGGCAACTTCAAATTTCTTTTGGGGGAACAGGTGATGCTGGCATTGTAAGTATCTTGATTACTTGTCTTTACTAAAAATATAGGGAGCTTTTTAGATGCTCTATTGTTACTCTAATTTTATGTAGAAAAGTCAACTATGAATAGGGAGATAGATCTTGACCAGCACTACAATATTTTTTTTTATATAGTTTTATTTAAACAACAGCCATTCCTGAACCTGCTTTTGGTTTTTGAACTAAATACCTTAAGATTTTATAGTCCTCATCAAGATGAGGCTTGAGAGTTTGATTTGATTTCCCTAAATTTTAATTTCTCAAACTTTACTTTTTTTCTTTTTTCAAAAACATAATCTCCATATGGAGATAGCTAGAAATGTATGTAGACATTGGTCCTTCTCATTCTCAGGAATAAAATTCCAGAAAAATGCTAAGTTGGAAACTTTTATCTGGGCTTTCCAGATAGTGCCTCAGGATTCACACTCTTCAGGAACAGAAAGTGAAATTAGTAGACTACATACTGTTTTATAAACCAGCTTCTCAGTCCCCATTAGAATCTGTGTGTTGCTGAAGGAAACCATTTATACTCATCAGAGATATTCTATACTGCCAGGAGACTGACTCCCTGCACAGTCCATTTTGCATCTAATCTTGGAACCACATACGTACAGAAGAGTTTGGTGCTGCCAGTGACCCAGAGCTTTGCAACAACCAATTCATAATCCGTTCATGCAACTAAAGCAACTTTCAAACCACTTGCAACAAGAGCTCAGAATATTGTTGTTACAAGCATGATTATACATTGATAATTCTTTGCAAATCCACATAAGGGGTAGATCCATAATCAAAACCTGACAAAATAAGTAGGCTATTAAAGTAATTTCTATCTAAAGACATTTTAAAATAAATCAAATGCTTTTGCAGTTTAGAGTGCCAAATAACTGCAAGAGTGTCACTGGAAAGCTATTTCTTCTTTTTCTATCCTTTGTACTACTCAGAAATGCATACATTTGGATGAGATATTTAGGTAAACCTCTCTTCCAAATTATGTATCAAGAACTAATGCATGCTCATTTGTGAGTTCTGTGCAGACTGTCTGGAATACTAGAGATGCTCAGGTCAATCTAATAGCCTTATAATTGATGGACATACTCTCTCCAAAAATTAGAAGACCACTTTGCATACAGGAGTCTGAAGATTTTCATAATTTAATTTTTTTTCCTCCAAGCACTATCCAGTTTGGTCTTCAAAAATAAGGATTCACAGGAGCCTGAATCATATTTGATAAGCTGGACAGAGTTGCAGGTTTTCACTCGTCTGTGATAATTTTATTCAAGCTTATGAGCACAGTTCACAGCACATTTTTACATCAGAAGTAGAGACCATTTAAAAGCAGTATTTCCCTAAAGTTCGATAAGCGCTTTAATAGTATATTAATTCCTTAGACTTCCTGGTTTTTTTTTTTACTGAACCTATGCCTGACCAAACATCCCTCTGCCAATGGTTGGTTTTGGCTTGGTTTTTTATTCTCTGCTATTACTGTGTAAGTATTCCCTTTCAATATATTCCATTTAGCGTTCAACTGCAGGCTATGATGACCTACACCTGCTACCCACTGCACCATCTCATGGTCCCCTTCTGACATTCTGCTCTTCCTCTTGTTTTCCACCCTACCCCTCCAGAATGCTGCAAATTCAAACATTACATCCTTGTTCATTTTCATCATGGGTTCAGAGTTTTATATCCTTTATGATCTGTGTCTCTTATTTTATTATCTCATATTTTTATGTCAGGAAGCTTTGTTCGGGGAAAAACCTTTTATCTCTCAATAGTTATTTGATGATTTGTGCTTATATCTCTATGTCTTAAATGATTTCATTATCTCTGAAAGCAATTTACAGTCCTACAAAACTTGTGCATTTTATAATTCATATAGAATATCTTCTGTTCTACTTCTGAATTTTTGTATGTTTTTATGTGATTAACATTTACATATAATACATCCTTCTCAAGCTGAAATAGCCAGTTCTTCTAACATTTACCTTTATAGCTTAACCTTTTTGTTGTTTCGTAGTAACCCACTAGTAAAACATAGGCATAGGCAATTTACATACAGCGGAAGTAAATCTTGGTGTGACAACTCTGCATTTGTAATACTGTGAAGAGATTTCATAGTTTATTCTGCACGTTTATCAACACAGTTCCCTAATTGCCATTACTTGGAAGGTATATATGGTGATGAGTGGTTATGTCCAATATTTTATGATTTCTAACTATCTTTTAAAGTTATGATTTAAAAGTCTTATATCCCTTGAACATGCAGTTAAATACCATATAAATTTTGGTATTGCACTCCTATAATTAACTAGAACATTGCTGCTGACTTCACTTAGCAAAATGTGACAATCCAGGGAGAAAGATTTCTGCTCTTGAGCACTTTGAAACATAGGTATCACTCTAGAGTGTTTTTTATTTCAATATAGAAGCATAAAAGCTGATCATATCCCATGACCATGGTAACAATTACTGTCTCTAGTGTGTGTTTTTCAAAACATGCATAGAAGTCTCCTTAATTCCAATTTTCAACATTTACAGGTTTACAGTTAAAAGCTTTTTTCTTCCACTCAAGCGTACATTTTCATCAACAAAAGCTGAAAAATGTTGGCCAGTTAAGTTAGCGCAATCCCAACTGGAAATGGGTGCAGACTCTCTCTTTGGGTGGGGGTTTGGTTTTGGGTTTTTTTTTTGCCTATCTTCCTCAAAATCCAAAAATTTTCATATCCAAGGTACAATATAAAATTGCATCCATAATTTTTCTGTTCTTCCCTTGTGTGCCTTACCAACATCTCCAGCAGATTACCCTATAAGACACTCTCATTCCACGGTAGGAAAGAAACTATTTGTTCTTCTGTATGAAGAGTAACAGAAAGGCTAAATCACTGCAGTATCCATGGCTTGCCAACAAGCCATGATGTCTATTTTGTATCAGTCTTTGAATAATTATGACTAAACATAGCTGAACTGAATTCTATTCTCTCTCTCTTCCTATTGCAGATTGCATCATATTCATACCCTGGCCTCAGTTGTGTATCTAAATCTTCCTACAGTGTTTTCCTGTGTCTTTTCCCAAAGGTATAAGCTGGTGCAAAGTGGCCACAGATATTACACCATTTATCCTCCCCTTTGCATCATCTCCTTTGAGATGATTATTTGCTCTTTAATTTCTGGAAGAATTGCAATGTAGTGTTCATTTCTGGGATAAAACCAACTGTCTCTATAAATCAATGCCACAAGACAACCTCACAACCTTCCTTCCAGGGCCACCACCCTAGGAAAAAGATTTATCCCAGTGCCTGTAATATTCTTACCACATGTCTGACACAAGAACATGATGTAAATTAGGATGCAGAAAATACAGATAAAATAAAACCTGAAAACCACCACCCCAAACAAAACCAAAAGCAATCTGAATTACCGTAAAACATCTGAGAAGCTGGTGTGATGGTATTATTTAACTGTAGGTCTCAATGCATTTTAAAAAGATTGATATTGTCATTGAGGTAGTTGTAGTACAAGGATTCCTAGAAAATAGGTTCTGTGGGCCACAACTTGGTCATCTCACTCTGCAGGCAAGGACAAGTAAACCCAAAGCCTCTAAGATTTGACCCCATGCCTCACTTCTAGGGTCCACTGCTCCTCTAGAGAGATGTCAGCTCACACTTACAGGAGAGTGGCATAACCTTGCACAGATGAGTACAAAATTATAAACATGCATGTACTACGGCATATTTTTTGAACTCTAAGTTTTTACATTTTCCAGTTTTAAAACTCAAGACCAGCACTTTAAAAAAGAAATGTGCACAGATTAAACATTCCACTTTATGACTAATTCTCAAGTGCCAGGCTGACAGAGGGAGATGCAGCGTAGAGGAATGACATGGAAAAACCCTTGGAGGTAAGTGCATTGTCCTCAAAGATCCATGTAAACAGATGCAGAAGAGAAGATAGAGTGTCAGAGCCATCGTCTGCATTTGGGTAATTTTCTCTGTCAACTTGAGTGTATTTCCAAATTCTCTATCCAAAAACACTCACCAGAAAGCAGGGAAAAAGAAATCTTGTTTGTTTTTAAAGCAGAATTTTCTACTGTAAACAAGCCTAGTTCTTTATAGTAAGTTCAATTTCATTCCTGTATTAGCATTTAGAAAGGGAAACATCGCCTCCATTAGGCTTTTGGGTAGTTTACTTTCCAGCCCATTTGGCCATCAATTAAAATTAAACTGTATGGTTGTTTCTCTGTATAGTAAAAAGTCTCTTCAAAAACTGACTCCAACCTTCCTTGTAATCCTCAAACATGTACATCAAGAGAAAATCACGGAAGTGTTTGCAAATCACATCATAGCCTGAAATTCTGAAAAGCAATATACGCTGCTGTCTCCAAGATGGAGAAACAGCAGAATTGCTACAATCCCAGATGGCACTAGAATTAAATGAATCAAAAAGAACTCAATTATTTTTAGTTTATATAAAGGTGGAGCTGAACAGCTAAGGAAAAATGCTAAAAGGAATTGTGAAGCGGGATGGAAAAGGGACAACCCAAATCTAGCAAGTTTTCCATAACAATCACAGAAAGGGAAAATCAGGAAAACAGTTGATTTGTTGGGGTTTTTTCATGTTCTTTTCATTTTTGAGTGGGAGATGAAGAAACTTTTTTTTTTTAATTCATAATTTTTGTTAATAATATTTGAAAGCCATATGGGAACAAAGAGGACATCTGATTCAAGTCAGTAAGGAAGCTAGATTTCCTGAAAAAAAGAAATGATTAAATGGAAAATCACAATGAGAAAAAAAAAATTCAGTAAGACTCTCTTCTCTCTGCAAAACCTTGCGTTTTCTGTAGGCTCAAAGCCAAGGTATAAAGGTGCACGACCAGTTCTGGCAGCACTGGAAGAGTTAGTATGACTATTAAAATTACCAGGAGAAGGGAGTTTATCTTCAGAGCAGAAATACCTTGAGGTCTAGTTTTAATGCTCAATGCGTTTCTAACAAAACAGTGATCATTACACAGCACTATGAAAAGAAGAAATACATACATCTCTCAACAAGTGAAAGACTTATAGAAATTTAGGCTCAGATTCTTATCTCAAGTCAAATAAATTCACAGTAACTCATGAAGTTGCTCAGGTGTAAGCAGATGAGGATACAGGCATATAGATATGACATATGAGACATCTGAGTGATGTTATCAGTTAGGAACTGAATTGCTGATTTGATAATCAGGTGAAAATCCAATTAGCCACAGTGATAGTTTTGCCTTGGTGAGACTAAATAATGACTGCCACTTTTGGCACAGTTCTTTATACTTGCTATATCCTCAATGGCCCTGACAGTAGATATGCAGGCAATGTCGAGAAACAACTCATCATCTGCCAATCTAGCTATCATCTCTCTTTGCCTGGTTCCATATCACAAGTGTGGTAGCAAATGTAAATATATTGAAGGAAAAACCTGGGACAGAAGTAGCAAGAACATGCTTCCATATCATAACCAACACATTAGAGAGTTAGATGTGCCTTTTCATTTGAATTGTAAAGCTGCGCAGTATTTGTTCTGTTGTAGATTTCAAGAATTTTAATTTATCTTATTAGAGATTAGCTATAACACTGCTGCCATTAACTCACAACCAGCTTTAGCTAGTAGAGGAGTACAGAGTCCAAACCCCTCTTCTTGTCATGGAAATGTCAGAAATACTACTTCTAGCTCTAAATAACCCAGACACCATAAGAAGCAACTAAAAGCAATTAGCAGTTAATTATGAAATAAGCATAAAAAAGCATCATTGTTCTCTTCTGGATACTATCAGAAATACAGATCTGTAATACCATGCAAAAATGATCGGCAGCAGTTCCTTGTTTTTAGAACAATCTGCTGCTAGCAGCAGGATAGCACGTATCTCTCGTCCCTACAGCACACTGACTTTTTGTATTCAAAACTGAAAACATGCCTTTGACTATGGGGTACCAGTTTGCGTCCTCAAGTTAAATCCACATACAAAGGGAAAGAAATACCAACCTGATGGATGCAATGAGCATGGAAACCTAGCTGATCTTTCACAATCACATGTAGTCTCTCCTCTGCTAGAAACGTATTTAAAACTATACTAAAGATGTACGCTTACTCCTTCTATTGTTTCTTAAATGCAGAAGTCTGCATTATACAGAAAGTATGAATAGACTGTTACAGAACTTCAGCTCAAAAATAAATTAACAGCTCTGCACCCTTGGTTTTCTGTCTCCAAGGTTACCACTCGTGTTTTTCATGAATGCTACTGTTTACTTCATTTCTTCTTGTTTACTTGTTTTGCATACATAAAAATAGAGATATTAAAAAAATATGCATTACTGACAGTTGCCATTTAGAAATGGAGGACAGAAGGTGAGGTGACAGCAACAAATTTGCCAAGTATCTTCCTTCTCAGCACAATCTCTGAAAAGGGCTCAGAAAGCTACATGGCACATAGCAGCTGATGTTTATGGCTCTAATTAAAGTCCTGGATCACAAAACCCTCCCAATGCCAGTTTTTCACACACAACCTGGAGGAATAAAAGTGCCAAGAAATGTTTGTGGAAAGCAAAAAGGCAGAGAAGATTCCCATGATTAGAAACGTATAAAATCCACAAATAAAACCGTGCCACAAATAACGACATTTAGCATGAAGTGAGCTACAGGATAGCTCCTAATTTTGGAAGCTCTGTGGGGCCAAGCCTGTCTTTCTGATAGGCTTGCAGAGTGTCTTACAAAACGGATCTTAGTCTCAGGCCTGAAACTATTTGGGGCCATCAAAACCAGCAAGAGTTGCTAAAAGAATTTGGAACATGATAAAAGAAAGTTTATATTTACACTGATAGTATTAAATAAGGCTTCCAGAACTCTGTTATCTTTCTTCTGACTAAAGAAAAACCCCACTTTGGTAATATAAATCCATTAGATCTCCTAGAGATCTTTTGCAGTAACGGCTTTTATGTTTTTTGAACCAGACAGACATGCATTTACTCTGCCTGTGTTTTGGGCCAAAACTACAACTAATGAGGCTTGCAATTCCATTGATTTCAACTGAACTACAGTTTTTTTAACATACCTGCTCAGAGTCTAGCCATTTGGAATGAGAAACAAAGACCACACAAAGGAGATATGTTTCAAATCTCAAGATACACCCATCCATCCTAGCCAGCACCCTGTAGGACAACATAGCATTTCAAATAGCAGGTGCTAGATTCAAAAGAGTGGTTTGCAAAAATGTTATAAATATCAAGTCTGCTGTCTATATTAATAATTTATTATCTATCAGAACTATGAAGTGGGGAAACTGTGAACAAATGTTTCAACAGATAAGTACAAACATATTTTTATAACATATGACTCATAAAATGGTATAAATACGCTTGAAAACATTGTGATTTGAAGTGAGGACACTTAAGGAAGAAGAAAGGTATTAGTTAACGAACACAATATGACTCAGAGGAGCCTGGAAGGAAAAGGCAAGACTACAATCATCAGTTTCCCAAGTGTACTGAAAAACAGACGATGTAACTAAAGAGAAATTTCATGCTAAACAGAACTTAGTTTACTCTTCTTTGTCCTAATATATAACCTAACCCTTTGCTTTACTGGATCCCATCTGTTCTCATCTTTGAGAGTGCTCTCAGGTGATTTTGAGGAGCCATAAAGCACACAGGTAAATTAAACAACAAAAAACCCCCGTGCACATCATCTTCAGGTACATGCCACTTTGGGCAGGCTAACTAGTCCTGGGAATTTGGATATATTTTCCACCAAACTGAAGTGTTATGAGGACCGGCATGCATCAGGTCTCCAGAGGAGTTGTTTCCTGTATGTAAGGCAAAACCCTTCTGAGGGGTGAAAGCCAGCAGATGAACAGCTTGTCACTGCCAGTGACTCTGAATTGTCATACCCCATAGTGGCAGTCTCGGAAACTCCTCGCTGACCTCCCATCTTTTCAAAGAAAGGAAGGGTGTTACCAAGCTGAAAGGTCATATTCGTCACAATCCTCACTCTGAAGCTCACCCGCCAGGTAAATGTTGTGGAAACTTCCCTGTACCTACTGGAGAATATTTTTCAGAATGGAATACCATAAATTGTACGTAAGCTATCAATTACATGAAGCACCAGAAAAAAACTTTGCACAAAGGTGCAGGAGAAAGGAAATTTGACGTAGCTATTCTTTAAAAGAAAGAAAAATGACACATGAAGATGGAATTCAGGGGAAAGGTGATCAAGAAATTCCATTTTTATGAAAGTACAGGGAAAGCCTGTGAGCGTCGCACCTTTCTTTATCAGCACCAAAAAATAAGTCTGAAGACATATGCAAAAGACATGGTCTATATACAGAAAGCAGGTACAACAATAGTGCTAAGGCTTCATCTTAAAATAGTCTACCACAGTTGATCCACAATATCTAAGCTAAGTAGATTTTCTTCATAATTCTTTTCTTCCTACCGTGTACATTATTTATTGCAGATATTTGTTACCATAGAAATAAATCAGGCTGCAGAAGTACAACGAAAATGCTATCAAACAGTACTGTAACTAAAAAAGCACAAATTCAGGTAGTTATTTTTTGTTGCTTATTTACTAACTTTTATGTTATATTTTTTTGTAAGTACATTATTCACAAGAATATCTGGGAAAACCAAAGGTTTTTCAAATCAACATGCATATTTAAACCAAATGTAATAACACGATCATTTTTTAAATGCTTGAGTTGTCTCAGAAGGGCAATAAAGTGCATATGCTGCTATAAGCATCCCCAAGCGGTTTTGATTAACTTAAACATGCTTAATAAATACATATACACTCACATACTTCACTGACTGGGAATCAGGAATAACTCTGATTTCAAGGGGAAAGGAAGGAATACATCATCCCTTCAGTCTGGAGGAAAGATTTAATTTTAAGTCGGTATACAAAGCTTATTTTTTTAATAATTTGTGGTTCTATCTTGAATATAAAAGTCATCTGTTTTTATAGGCCTGGAAGGCACCTTCATCTTCAGCTTTTTTTGCAATAATTGTGTATTGTGCTAAGCTTTATGGGTTTTTTTCCCCCCTCCCTTTCTAAAGTGTCAGATGCTGCAGTATATACATCTGTGGCTAATAAAGTACTCAGTGAATAAAGTACCAGAGAATACACTGGTAGGTAGATATAGCAGCAGCCCTATTCAAATGCCTCTACCTAGTATGAAATTGGCATGACAATAAATTCAATTATAGAAAAATAAATGAAAACCAGAAGAAAACTAACTTGATGACCAGTATCCCTGGGAGGCATCTAATGTCTTTCACATCAATTTTATCATATTGTTTTGGCAACTGCATGTGCTCTGTGAATCTGATATTGACAAAATATCTCCTTCACCACGGAAAGATCACAAAACAGAACCAGAATGCTTCATGTCATTCTAGGAGGCAGAGCAGTCATGAACATTAGTATAAAACTCTTTCAGTGTGGAAATTGCTGTATTATAGAATATATGCTCATCTTTAAAAAAAAACAAAACAAAACAAAACACACAAAAAAACCCCAAAAAAACAATGTAGTTTTGTCTGACTGATGTCTTGTGTTCAGAAAAAAAGATGCATTGAGTTTGCTGGATTCAGCATTGCTTCTCACCAACATGGTGCTGTATATCTCAGCTATAAGAAGTTCTCAATCTTCTCATGGATTTCTTCTCCTCCAAGGGCAACCTCAATAATCTATGGCTGATTCGTTCAGATGCACAAACTCACAGTAATTATTGGTATTTCTATGCTTGATGTTACCAGAGACTGAAAAAATAAGCTATAACAGAATGATACTGCAGAGAAGCATCTATATTTTATGCTGTTGGCATGCTTAGGATTTAGCAGGACATAGATAATTTCTTCTATTTACTCATTTATCCTGAATTCATGTTATATAGAATGTAATTTCCATTTCTTATTGGATTCACTTAATACTGCACTGTTTTATTTTAAATTACATATGGTTACAAAAAATTAGATGAGCACATGAGATAGGTTACTTACTTTCTATCAGTATGCATGACTTTCTTACACTCTTAAATTTCCAATTACCCAAAGCCAAATTTTACACAAAGTATACTCTAAAAACAGTAGGGACAGATTTTTCACTCTTAGGAAAGCCAATTTCAAATGAGAATCACAAATGCAGAACAAAGAATTCCAAATAGCATAATCTCTCCCTACAGAAAGCAATGTTACTTCACCACGTTCT
Source organism: Aramus guarauna (assembly GCA_013400195.1). Taxonomy (NCBI): domain Eukaryota; kingdom Metazoa; phylum Chordata; class Aves; order Gruiformes; family Aramidae; genus Aramus; species Aramus guarauna. Next base: position 504,393 of record VXBL01006104.1, on the reverse strand, counting down.
TATTATGTGTAGATACCTAGAGATACTCATTTCACTTTATGATTATTCCCTCAAAAACGTTCATTATGCATGAGATTGACTTTAGCGAGATGGGTTCACATATACAGTAAGCAACTACTTGTGCAACTGGCTTATCTTTGAATAACTGTTTAATAATTTAATTCTTAACTTTTGCAATCATGCAGCTCATAATTCACTTCAAAATTTTATGCATCAAAATTTCTTCTTACCCATTACTTGGCTCAAAAAACAATGTCCTTGCATGATATAATAGGATGCTTTCCTACATCAGTTTCAGGACACAACAAGGGAAATCAGTCCTCCAACACAGAGAATATATCACTGTCATCACTTCTAGAGATATTAAGTGTAGATTTTAAACTGCAGTAAGAAATTTTCCCAAACCCATTGTGCCAAGCTTTAGACCCTCCTCAAACACAAAAGGTTATGCCTCTTTTTACTCCTCCATTTTTTTTTTTTAAAAGCCATGAAATTACAGCTGTTAATACTAGTTTTTCATACAGATAATTGTTACTTCCTACAGTCTGTTAGGAAATAATTGGACTGAATTATTAAAAAAAGTGAGACAAAAAGGTGAAAAAAAGTGGAACAACTATTTTCATTACATACAGAATTAATTTTAAAACATGGAAATAACCTTCTTAAAACTGTAACTAGCATAAAGAATGTAATTTTTCTTCTGCTTTCACAATGCTTGGCATAAATCTATTAAAACCCCCAAAACTACATCAGTAAACTGTTGATGATTTTAAACTAAATAATTCAGTGTCAGGAAAACAATGTAAAATACAAAACCAAACATCAAACTAACTATGCAAATAACATATACATGCAAATAATAGATGCTTTAGGTTTTTGCCCAAACTAAAAAGACGTGCTTACAATAAAGTAAAAGCTTTTGTTACCTCTTTCACTGAGAAAAACAAAACCTAACTGACTCAGGAGGAGTCATATAAACATCTTTAGGAAAAAGAGACTGAAATTAGAGGCTAACCTTGGCTGGAGGCAACTGATAGAGTTGTTATTTCAAGGCAGGCATCCAGGCCCCCGGTTACAGAGCTTAGGAGCCCTTTGCTGCCCACAAGCCCTGACTCAACCCGCCCCCCCTCGGGGCACACGCTGGCTGTGTTCCTGTATGAGGGCAAGGGGATCTCAAGGAAATGGCAATCCCAGGACCACACTCTGTCTCTTGACAGCATCCTCATGGTCCCCAGCCTATAGAATTGTTCTTTGTCTTATTCATACGCTTACTGCTTTAGTAAACAAATGTATTGCTATAGAAAAATGTCTGAGGCTACAGACACAATTATAATGTATTATTTTCAAACACTATACCCTTAGACTCACATCATTTTTTTATATTTGTAAAACTCTTAAGTTTTTTATTCTTTGTATTGATGGCTAAAATTTTAATATATGTAAAATAAAATATAACTGCTTTTCTTATATCAGGAAACTGTTGGCCTTTACAGTAAAAGTTGGCCTGATACAGTTAACAAATCTGTATTCAACCAACTAAAAGGGTTAATTCTATATAGATCTATTTCTAATGAGAAACCAATGCATCACTTCCATCCAGTACACACACTGAAGATATTCAGACTCCTGTTAAGTCCACTCTTCATCAGAAACTGAGTGGCATCCCCTTGGGAGGCAGGCGAGAAACTAGCCTGCACAATATCTGGGCTATTCCGAGTTCATATTCGCAACCTGAATAGCAGAGGGAATAACCAAGTAATACAGAAATTTCACGGGATGCTCTAAAGAACCCTATAGAGATTATAGAGGAAGGCAAAAGACCAAACCCTATTTTGACACCACACAAAGCAACTTATTAGTCACCTGAAAAAAAAAAAAAAAAAGAAGAAGAAAAAAAAGTTAAGTTTACAAGCTCCAGCCCTCAGTCTCTCTGCTCTAATGACCAGACAGTGCTTCTTGCACACCAAGTTCTTTGTGTGAGAGCCAGCGTCATACCCAAATGTCTGAGCATTTATAGGAGACCACGACTGCTTAACGTGAGCAGAATAGATCAGACCAAAGGTCTGTACAGCCTCTACCAGCCTTTGATGCTGACTCTGCGCCAGAAGACAAATCCCTGGAGCTGAGCCACATGTATTCTACTGCTCCATTAGCAGCAAAACACTGAACAAGGCAAACGTGGGCCTGCTGGTGAATGAGGCAGGTGATGTAGTGACAGCAGACACAGATGAAGCTGAACTACTCAACAACACTTTTGCCTAAGTCTTCTCCAAAGAGGCCTTGGTACTTGGTCAAAGGCTTCAAAGAGAAGATCAACTATCACTAATGGAGGACGGAGGTAGAGATTACTTGGGAGAGACTGACCCTTACAAACCACTGGGATCCAACAGGTTGCATCTGAGGGTGGTGAGAAAACTGAGTGTGTCCTTGAAAGGCCACTCTGTCATCTTTAGAAATTCACGGAGGTCAGGAGAGGTACCCAACAACTTGAGAAAGCACCTTCAAAAAAAACATCAAAAGGACAATGTGGGGAACCATAACCAGACAACCTCCCTTTAAGTCACTCAGAAAATCATGGAGCGAGTCCTCTTTGAACACATTTTTTGGCACATAAAGGAGAACAAGGTGACTGGGAACAGTCAGCTTAGCCGTACTGAGAATATATCATGCCTAACCAACCTGATTGCCTTCTATGATAAAATGACCACATTTGTGGATGAGGACAGAGCAATAGATATCATTTACTTTGACAAGGCTTTCAACACCGTCTCCCACATTATTCTTCTTAGGTCATTACAGTCTGGAAGAATGGATTGAAAAAAATGGCTGGATCATCAGGCTCAGAAGGTGATGGTAAATAGGTTGTATTCTATCTGAACGCCTGTGACAAGTGGAGGACTGCAGGGATCAGTCCTGAGACCTCTCCTGTTTAACGTCTTTATCAATGCCACGGAAGAGGTGACACAACGTATGCTTTCCAAATTTGCAGATAACACCAAAATGAATGCAACAGTCAATACACTTGAGGGCAGGCCTGCCATCGGGAAAAATCTGTATAGGCTGGTGGAACAGGCTGACAAGACCTTTTTCCCCCATGAAGAAAGCCCAGCAGTGCACCAGGTTGCCCGGAGAGTTGTGCTACCTCCCATCCTTGGACGTCTCCAAGATGTGACTGGAGAAAGGCCTGAGCAATTGGTCTGACCCAGAGCTGACTGCTTTAAGCAGGAGGTTGGACTATACCCTCCTGAAGCTCACTCCAACCTAAATTATGATGTGATCCTATCCTGCTTGCGATCTCTTGCAAACTGAAAGAGTATTTCATTAGGTGGCTCTCAGGTTATGAGAGCAAAACCATATTCAGCTGCCTTCTCATACAGAGGAGAGAAAACTTCAGGCTAGATTTGAGCAAGCAGAGCTGACCTGGCTACTGTGGACCATAACACTAGACACAGTAACAATGAATTTCCCTGCACATACGTGTCAGTGAACACCACCAGTACTTTATACTGCAATGGAGCTTTATTCTAGAAAAAATACCTAAATAAACCACTGTAATTATATGAGCTGAGAAACAGGAAGCTGCCATCTTTTTAACCTGGATGAGTAAGACAACTTTTTTCCCCCTGCACAGACATCCTTGGTCTAGCAGTTACCACCTCATGACTTAAATTTACATCCATTGTAAAGAGTCTATTGAGTCACACAGCACAAGTTCAGTATATAAAAAGCAAATGCTTTCTTCCCTCAGTCTGCGTTAATATTCTCTTTTACCTAATCCTCCTCTACTCCATGTGTCTTCTCCCTCCACTCTATTTCCTATTATCACTCCCCTTCCCGAAACCTTTTATTGTACATAAGAAACCTTTTCCTGCCAAACTCTTTTCCATTCTTTTTTAATGGTACAGTGTGCCAAGAGACTCTTAATGTCACACAGCTTTCACGTGACTATAATGTTCTGAATCTGTCACGCTCTGTTGACGTTTCCTGTGTAGCAAAATGTTATTCAGAAGTTTGGTCCAAGTCTTTTTGGATTTATCAGAGTTACAGAAGACTGAGGAAAAAACCACCAAATACCTTATATGTGGTGGAAGAAAGCCCTCAAATATTTTTTTTGGTGTTGAAAAGAATAGACTCTTGCCTTTTCATCTGACAAGTAAAAAGAGCTCTTCACATATCTTTGTTACTGCTTGTGGGAAAGGAGACAGTAAATTGACAGTCACATCCAACACGCATCATTGAAAATTTAAGCATATGGCAATCAAAATGATCTTAAAATAACTGAAGTACTTCAATAATTTTCTGGTAAATTATGAAAAAGTGATATAAGCTTGCAATTTTTCTCTAATATTTAATACTATTTTCTAGCACTTATGGTCAGAGGAAAATGTTATAAAAGGGAAAATAAGCATTTTTACAAAAACCAGGCCACCCAGGAAAAATAGTCAATGTTGGTTTGTCTAAATTTAAACAATAAATAATTTGAATAAAATCAGAAAAATGCTGAAAAGCAATCAGACATTTATGGGCTGTGATATAACTACTCACAACAAATAAATTCGTCAACTTAAACTGTATTATAAGTCATGATCACTTATGTTTGAAAAAAGACGATCAAAATTAAAATTAAATTCTATTTAATTAAAACTCAGCAAGTTTGTGGTTGACATGCTGGAGGGAAGGGATGCCATCCAGAGGGACCTTGATGGGCTTGAGAGGTGGGCCTGTGCAAACCTCATGAAGTTCAACAAGGCCAAGTGCAAGGTCCTGCACATGGGTCAGGGCAATCCCAAGCACAGCTACAGACTGGAGGATGAAGGACTTGGGGGTGTTGGTGGGTGAGAAGCTCAACGTGAGCCAGCAATGTGTGCTCGCAGCCCAGAAAGCCAACTGTGTCCTGAGCTGCATCAAAAGAAGTATGACCAGCAGGTTGAGGGAGGTGATTCTGCCCCTCTACTCTGCTCTCCTGAGGCCCCACCTGGAGTTCTGTGTCCAGCTCTGGGGTCCCCAGTAGAAGAAAGACAAGGAGCTGTTGGACTGAGTCCAGATGATGATCAGCAGGCTCAGAGAGTTGGGGTGGTTCAGCCTGGAGAAGAGAAGGCTCCGGGAAGACTTTACTGCAGCCTTCTAGTACCTAAAGGGGCCTACAAGAAGGCTGGAGAGAGACTGTTTATAAGGGCATGGAGTAACAGGACAAGGGGTAATGGCCTTAACCTGAAGGAGGGTAGATTTAGATGAGATATTAGAAAGAAATTCTTCACTGTGAGCGTGCTGAGGCACCAGAACAGGTTGCCCAGAGAAGCTGTGGATGTCCCATCCCTGGAAGTGTTCAAGACCAGGTTGGATGGGGCTTTGGGCAACCTGGTCAAGTGGAGGATGTCCATGCCCATGGCAGGGGGGGTTGCAACTAGGTGGTCTTTGAGGTCCCCTCCAACCCAAACCATTCTATGAAAATTAAGCAACCTGAAAATGGAGAAAACTAAGACAAAATTAAAACTTTATGCAAACTGTAGAGAACCTATAACTCAAAATTTTTATCCCATTTCCAAAAACCAGATAGAAATAAAGCCAGTGGCCTGAACAGTGCATGTTTAGTGGCAAGCTATTTGAATGTTTAAAATAGCTGACGATAATTGGAGTCCTCTGAGTCCATTACTATAATTTACTCCTTTATCATCACCTGAAGGGCTCCCTACAGGGTTAGGAATGCAGTTTCTTGCTGAAGGATGACTATGACTTGAGGGATTCTGGATCTCAGTACCAGTAACAGCAACAGGGTGTTTTGCAGCGAGAGCTTTGTGTTCATGCAGATAAGTCTCAGTCCTAATTTGAATCTTTCTTCTGCCCTACTGAAGATCAATCAGCAACTACTGATCACCAGTCACTTGTTCTTTACATACTATGCTCCGGCCTGCCTACTCAGAGAATGGATAAAAGGACAGAAATTTACTATGCCCAATGTTTAACAATGCCTCAAAACTATTTTAGCAAGTCCTTAAAATATGGGAAAGAATTTTTTAATTAGAATTTTGAAGTAGTATTCATAAATTTGAAGCACAGCTTTTCTGATTTGTCAACTTTTTTGAACTAGTGTTAACAACATAGCCAGGGATATAACATCAGGGATCCATTTGCCTTATAGGTCCCAAATCAGCAGATTGCTTAAGAACATAACAGCATTTAAAAACATACTTAACTGAGTTAAAAAAACCCCAAACTATTTAATTTACTACTGAATCAAGCCTTGCAAGTTTAAACAAAAACCTAAAAGTTTGACCTGAAAAAATTAATGTCAATTTTTGACTTTCAGCATCATCCCCAGATATTGAACTTAATGTTAGAAACATGCAGCATTAGCACCTCTGATTTTACTTTACAAAACAGCAAGTATCAAATTAAAGGAAAAAATTAACAATGGATCACCTGGTTGTGCAGGTGTTCGACAGGCTTGGAAGCTAATGATAAATGAGCAAGGCTGCACTTTTTTTGAAAGTAAAAGTCACCTGGATAGTACTGAGAGGGAGGTAGCCTATGGTATTGTACAGGCAAAGTATTTGTTCTCTTTCACTGGGAATTCCTTTGCTGGAATACTGAATTAAAAATATGAGTTAAATGAAGGCTGGGGGGATCTACAGGCTGTCCAGAAAAGGACAAATGAAGAGAGGCTGGAAGAACCGGAACCATTTAGTTCCAAGAGGGATATGAAAGACACTAAGATTTGTTTTGAAATATGGCTTCTTTATAAAAAGCCCATTTTTAAGCCTTACTGTATTTTACAGTCTTTTATTTAGACATGAATATTTGAATAAAGAAAATATAATTAGATATTTTATAATATGTACTTTGAATTATAAATACTTTTTTGTAATTTAAGTATGATCTGAAAGGGAATGTGTTCTAAATATTATAATGCCGACTTAGTATAATTTTTCCTGTACTCTGAGTGACAGACTTTCATCAACTGTATGAATCATCTTTATTACTTTCCAAAAAAACCCACCTATGTGCTGTTTGGAAAGAGAACAAGAAAATCATCTTCCTCTTGCCCTATAAAACTCCAATTATTTTATAATACACGAAGAAATTAATCTCTTCCTGTCCCTTTTTGCTACGTAAAGTTCCTATTTTAACACCTTATATATCTCTATTATTGAACCAATTTCAATAAAGAACAAGGAAAATTAAAACCTCTCTGAAGTTGAATGCAGCTTATCTGACAGGCAGAAAATGGGCAGAGACAACTGATTCATGGAATTATTAAAGTCATCACCAGCAAAGACTAGATTGTCCAATAAAAAGGTCTGTAAAGATATTGATTACATCTGGGACTGGAATATCTCCTTGGTGCAGTTCACTGCAAAAATAACATACCAAAAGGAACGCTTGGGCCCAAGGTTCCATTGAACTGTTTAAGACTATGAAATTCCCTACTTGCTCAGATCTGTGGTACATCTAGATTTCAGGTTCCATCAAAATATTAGCAGCTAATGAACAGATTTGTCTTTCCTCATTGATTCAGACATGCCTACTTACTTCTTACAAGTGAGTTATTTCATTAGTCTGAGAGAAGTATTCTAATTCAGAGCCTTTCATAGACAAAAAATTTCTGAATTTCAGACACTCAGAATAGAGTTCCAGCTCTAAGACAATATAGGAAAGTTAAGGCAACACTTGTGCCTCACCGAGAGCAAGATGATATCATCAAAAGAAAGAATGGACTGCCCCTAACTACCTGCTGTAAAAGATGGTATTATTCAAATCTTCATGAGCACCCGGTGAAATGGAACAAATCAGCACTTAGTCTTTCTTATTTAAAATATAATTCAGAATTTAGTCCTCAAGTTATGGGTTCACTAGAAAATTGAGAACATGAAGATCTCATCTCATAAACTGAGATTTCTGTACCAACAGCATTTAATCATTGGAAACAGACAAACTGGTACATTTAACCTATTCTAAATATCACTGAGATGTCAATTCCAAATAATAATATTAGGATTCATTAATGTAAGACCTACTTATGCAAAGTTGGCTGAAGATATTTAAGATTCTTCCTAAAAACAAGAAGTAGATTGAATTCTAGAATTCTCATCAGGTGGATTAACTGTTGATTCAGTGCCACCCATGGCAGTCACGGCCTGGCTCTAGCCCATCATTCACAAGGCAGCAAAGTTCAATTGCATCTGTGTTACCTAGAAATCTACCCATGCTTTCCTGAATTGCCATTTAGTGGGACCACACTCTTCTCTGAAGAGATGAACATCTCCAGGTGACTGTGAGGGGTACTTTGATGCTTCACTACTCGCCACTCAGCTTAGCTTTGCAGCTATCCAGCTGATTTAGGCATCCAGCAAGATGCAAGGTTGAACAGTGGAACGCTTCATATTGCATTTAGTCTTTACATAAATTAACACTGTGATCATAACTGTCTTGCTGAGCATGGCGTATGGAGCTACAAATACACTGTGTATCAGCATATAGTTTTGAATATCTGTGTACATCACAGAAAAGGGTGATGTACTTTAAGACTCTTACAAAAATGCTTCCTGCTCATGGATGAGCATTAAAATGGATAGTAATTTCCTGCCTTAATTTGTTCTATACTATCCAGTACATTTCCTATAAACTTCAGAATACTTTGCCTCACGTATTTTGAATGAGCTGCATATTTTTACTTACAGAAATATTCCATCTATGAATGAATATCGCATACTTTCAAGCACTATCCTTAAATCTTTACTTTGGAGCGGTAATCTAGCATTGGTCATAGTAAACCAATAAAAACTACAATTAGTCTTACTACTCTGCTGTGGGCATTTTATTTTCTCGTGTATTCCCTCTGCCCAAGCTTACACTGGATTGTTACAGGTGACTTACCTTTGATAACCTTTTCTGTGATCTACATCTACAGTGATAAAAGACAGTTAACTTTGAAGTAGCCTCAAGCCCCAGAAGGCAAACCATCCCCACTGCAAATCCTTTCCGAGAGGATTCTAAGGTCACTCTAAGCCAGGAAGCTTGCTGAGCTTAGAGACAGGAAACCAAATCTATTCTTCCCAAGTTCCCTCCTCTCACCCCACACCCTCAGATTCTTTTTGCAATAGAGCTGTGAGAAACAATCACAACATTTCAATTTCTCTCTTTTACTTTCTTTTTCCACCAGCTATAAAAACAGACAATCCCAAAAGGACATTCAAGAAGTAAATAGCACAATCTGTACAACAGCTCAGTTGCACAAGACATTCTAAGGAAAACTTCAATTGTTAGTTACATGTTATTATAAAATCAGGAAAGAGTGGTTCATAGAATCATAGTATTAATCTATGAATTCTATGATTTCAAAATAAATTTCAATTGCAACTTTTGATGGTGAACCCTCCTTTACATATGCAGAACTTTCATTGGTGAGAGCCAGAATGCGACTCTGATTTACCTTCATAAATCATTACAGAGATTTATTGTAAGATTGAATTTTCAAATCTAAAAATAATTTTTAATTTGTTTTAAAATTTAATGGAATTTGATATTTGTATTTCTCTGAATTACTCACTGAACTTAACAACTGAAAAATAATTAAATCTAGTTGCCTGTATAAAAACAATTTTCATAATTGGTTTGTTTTTCCTTTGAGAATTTTAGTTATTCCTGACATTACACAATTTTGAGACAAAGCTTTCTGCCTCACTGTTCTAAATGAGCTGGTAGTGGGCAACTGAAAAACTCTAGGAGTTAAAAAAAAAAAAAAAAAACCCAACATAAAAAATGACCAAACCAACTATTTAGTGCGTTAGGTGCAACCAGTACATACCACTAAAAGAAGAGACACTTCAGACTAAAGAGTGACTTGGGTTGATGCACTGATATAAAAGAAACTTGCAGTTGTAAATCATGTATAGGATTTCTTGAGAACATCTGAGCTGAAGAAAGGCCTTGTTCTTTCTACTACCAGGGGCTCTGCTGCTCGGTACTGAGAAATCCACAGCATATCTAGTTCTCTCAAACTTCAAAAGTCTAGCTCCAGCAGAGAAGCTTCTAATGCTCACTGCACATCCATCAGGGTTATGGCGTAATAATGTTTTATTTTTGTTCAGGTATTTCATTGTTAGGCAAGTCATGAGCTATTGGGATAGTCAATATCATTCACAAGAAAGTCATTCCAAAAGAGGTCAGGAAAAATCCATACCAGAAATTTTAAAACCTTCTAACAACCAACATTTTAAAAAGCACTGCCATTTTACATGCAGTTATCTTCTGGACAATAAACAGGAAAAGCTATTCCCCTCTCTCCAGGCTGAACTGCTTCACTGGGTTACAGCCCACAGTGACACAGCAACTGGTGTCTCAAATGAAACTCAGCCATGGACGAGTTAGCATTAACACTCTTCACACACATACACACACTTTCTCTACTCCAAGATTATTAAAGTTTAGCTAGAAATAACAATTTTTCTCATTCAATATTCCATCAGGTGGTTTATACATAGTATCTAGTATAACAGTCAGCCTTTGCTGATTATTGACAGTTGTCAGCTATGCACATTGAAACAACTCTGAATACTCAGGCAGGGAGAATTTCTTCCCTGGAAATGTTTCTGCCACAGGAATCTCAGGAAACCACCTGATGCTGCAAAAGAGTGAATGGGATCATGTCTATGCACAGAATGACAGATAGTCTGCTTCCTACTGTCCATCCCCTTCTCCAAACGTTGGTATGTCCAGACTGACGTAGACATGAGCCTGTCAGAATATATCCTGGATCATCACACTGTACCAGATTTTGAATTTAAACATCTTTGTAAATAGCATAGATCATAGCCAATCCTCCTGGCATTTTCTGTACTCTAAGTATAACAAGATTAATGGGAGTAATAAAGCCAGCTCAACGTAAATAGTACCGAAAGGCAAAAACCTATACTGATACTGTTTTAATATAGTTACTCTAATAATAACTTGGCAAAGATTTCTAAATTTCATGCTTCCCAGATGGCATTTTCATAGCATCTCAGTAGCCAAAAAAACCCACAGCTACATTTTGCCCAGTGGCAGATGTCTGTTTCATACAATGATAGTACATGGCAGGAAACGACATTTCCTGATCCAGAAAACTTTCCAGTCTAAGTATGTTTCAGTTGTGTGTGGTTTGTTATTTGCTATTACATGTTTTTGATGCATTCCCATGTTTGTGTTCATGACAGATCAGATGTCTGTGCTTACTGTATGTCAGACTGCCTGATGCAGTCTTTCATGCTGGCTGGAAAGCCATTTTTCCTCAACCCTTTTCATGTTTCTTTTTGGGGACAGTTTATTACTCATTTCAATCTTATTTAAGCATTTACATCATTACTTCATTTAACAAGTTATATTTAACTAAGCACAAGTAAAAACAGCTAGGAAAACACTGTCAGTTGCATGGCTAAATCTCCAGGCAACATTCCCAGTGAGGGTCCTCGGACTTGGGCCATGCTATGACCATTACAGTGCCATTCTCTGGCACCCTGCACTGTAGCACCAGGTGCTACACAAAGAAAGACTAAAACTCCCTTTAAAATCCAACCCCTGCTCTAGGAATGGTATAAGGTATGAGATAATAGGTAGAAACAGACAAACAGTCTGGAAGTGTTGAAAGCCAGGTTGGATGGGGCTTTGGGCAACCCAATCTAGTTGAAGATGTCCCTGCCCATGGCAGGAGGGGCTGGACTAGGTGACCTTTAAAGGTTCCTTCCAACTCAAACCGTTCTATGATTCTATGGGAATGATATCATTTTAATGAGGCAAAAAATATAACTCATACTGACAGAATAAAAACACCAATAGAAGTGGTTTGACCAAAGCACTGAGCTAGAAAAAATGAGCTAAGTAGAAGTAACCTACATGGGCACTAGAGAGACAAACCCAAATTTGTTAAAAGCTCACAGAGATAGTCTATGAAATTCTTTCCCTTACAGTAATACGAATTAAGCTGTGAAAACTCTGCATCTATATACACTGCACAGCTGCTATTTCTACATGCTGAGACTGTGCTTTGGGTCAAGGCTATAAAAAGAATGACATAAACAGATGACACCTTTGTTTCCTTTCCATGATGGAATCAAACTCGAAGGTTCAGTATGTCTCAGCTGTGGTTGTGTTCTTCACTATTCCTCTTCAAGGAGAAATCAAACAACACAAGAGGTACCCGTGCATCCCAAAGCACAAAAAGTTCATTGCCTATTTTAAGTGACAGGGGAAGTCATGCTTGCACAACTATTATGCAGGAAAAAAAGAAAGCTTCATGCTGAGAAAGGAAAATTAATACATTTTCTCCCTAAACCCCATTTGCAGCTTTAATAGGCACAGAAAAGTACAGCATGAAACCCTCTTACTTAGCTCTGCTGTTACTGGTTTAAACCTTTCCTTCTACTAAGTAAAAAAGCAGCAGAATCAGAGACACACCGACACTCATGCTCCAGAAAGGAAACTTGCCTCTCCCCACTATGGGGATTTCAAAACAAGACTGCATGTAATGAGGGATGCTCTTGGGGAAGCAGACAAGGCTTTGCTTGTGCAATTCAGAATTAAGGCATCTTCAGAGCCCTCTAACTAATTGTAATTCCTAAAACTCTGTTTCTTTTGAAAAGAACACGCGCAACTGCCCCTGGCTGCCACTTCCTTAAACCCACACTGCTACCTAGCACCCTGCAGCACTCACCTGGGGCAGCACCAGAAGACAAAGGACTAATCCCAAGAACCCAAAGCAGACTGATTTCATCTTCTGTTCATTTCTAAAGATAAGCACATTTTGCAAGTGCTCCAGGCATATAGATGTGACACACTCCTCCTGCTGATCGTTTCAAACAACAAGTTGGCCATGAAAGTCTGGAGACATTTTTCATTCATCCAATCACTCTTACACTACTAATCCCTTCTTCCCCCTTCTGACACTTCTCTACATCTCCTCACCCTCTAACATCATTTTGCAAAGGGCTGACTCAGAGGCAATACCAAACCTGATCTGCAAGTTTCCCACTATCCCTTTTTTTCCCTCAGTCTAGTTTCGCAGGTATGCCATCTTGAATAGGTTCAGGAATCTCTGGGTCAGGTTTTCTCTACTATGTCTCAAACCACCTCTCAGGTACAGAACATAAAACTGTCTTCTAGGGAGTCAATTTTGATCACACTTGCTACCTCCTACTGTACCACATCTAGTTTTACTACATCCTTCTGATGTAGCTTCACCAGAACTGTGCATGTTAGTCAATGTACATGTAAATGTAGTGACATCATGACATTTTTTCATTGTTTTGTATTCCCACCACAATAACCTTTAATATTCCTATTTATTGTGATCATTACTGAGCACAACGCTAGCATTTTCTCTGAACTAACAATTATAAACTTGTTAGCACTTATGTTCAAATCAGAACCAAGCACTACTATGGTATTCATTCTCATGTCTATTATTTTGCATTTTATTTACATTCAATTTCATTTGACATTTTATCACCCAGTCACTCAGTATCCTATTTCATCTTGTGTTCACATTCAGGTCGTCCTCATAATTATCTTGAATAACTTGATCTCATAAGCAAACTTTGTAATCCCACTGTTTATCTCCTGACCATTTCTTTTGATCCTCGACTGGTTATTTATTCCTTCAACAAATACACAGTGGCTCAGTTTCTTTAAAAATACTGGCAAGGGACTTTGTCAAATCCTTTTCGAATGTCCAAATTGATTATATATCAGTGGGCTTTATCTTATCCACCTGCTTAGCTGCTCCTTCAGAGAACTCCAGATTCGTGGGGCTTGACTTTCCTTTGGAACTGTGCTGACTTCTTCCCAAAATATCATATCAAAATATCATATTCAGCCGTGCATCCGTTCATTCTATTTCTTATTATGGTTTCTATCTTTTTTTCCACCACAAGAGACATGATGTCTCATGCCATTCGTGCTCTGACTTTCCTCTGGAATCCTTTTAAAAACATGATTCAACATATAACACTTCTCATTATCAGATACAAAGGCAGTAACTTCACTGGAGAAATTCTTCATAAATTTTGGGTGACAACACCTGCTCCTGGTAATTTCTTATCACATACTCCAGCATTTGTTTGGCAATCTCATTGACCAGAATTTCTCTTTGAGGACTATCAGCTCACATGATCCGTTTAAATACGCTTCTGACACAGGTATCTCCCCAATCATCTCCATAGAGAAGATGTGTGAAAATTGTTTGTCTGCCATGCCTTTACATGGGCTTCATATTCCTGTTGCGCTTTAAAAAAAAATTATAGCCTTTTGGGGTTTTTGTTTATTTTGTTGTAGTAGTTTGCTTGTTTGGGTTTTTGGCCTGCTATGTTGTACTTACATTTCATAGAAGTGAAGAAAACTCTAGGTAGGAAGGGACCACTGCAGATGATCTAGTTCAACCTTCTCTCAGAGCAGAACCTAAGTTAGGATAGTTTATCATTCTTTCTGTTTTTTCAGTTTTCTGGTACTTTAATTTTTTAAAGGTTATTACCTTACTTCTAACATCCTCTCTGACTCTGTCACTCAGCTAGGCTGACATTCCTTGGATTTTCCTAAGTCTTTTTTGATCAGTGACAGACATTTGCTCTGAGTCACCCATGCGATGACTACAAGAGACAACATACATGTTATGCCAGTTCATTCTGACAGCATCATATCATGGTGATTGTCTGTCTCAATCCACTGTGGTCATTCCTGTGATTTTCTTGTCGGAACACCACATTCTACATCTCTGATCTCTCCTTTGTGGAAAATGGTAGCATCATTATTCTTTATTACTGTGTGTTCATCTAGTATGTCAACCTTGTAAACCTGCAGGGCCATCTATGGGGACTTGATTATTGAGTTTTGCAGTAACAGACTATCATGCAGGTGAACAATACAATTCCTGTGACCTCAAGTCTCATATACAATATTTTGTTTTGTACAGTCTTTTTACTTCTGCATAACTCTGGCATAAATTTCTATCACTATAGGTGTTCCAGTTATCGGCTTTCTGCTAAATGAAATGTTATCTGATGACAGTCTGTGTTTCACTGCTGCTATCCTGTAACTAAGAAAGCTAAACATAGATCACATACTGTTTCTCAAGGTTTTTTGTTCATTAGATGCTTTATTATTCTGACCTCGTTTTCCATTAACATATTGAACAGAGTAATGGATATGTATTGCCACCTATTTAAAGCTGAACTACACTGCAATCTGCTTTAACTCAAGTTCATAACTAAGTAATTTCTTTTGGATTTATAATCAATTTTCAAGTCAATTTGTTATTGAAAAAGTAACTCTTGTCTTGGAGGATGGCTGTATTTTCTGGTCAGCTTACCATTTGTTCTGCATTTCAACCAATAGTGTCCTCAATAGACAGAGAAATGGAATAAATCCTTGAAACTAATACAAGAATAACTTACAGTAGTTCAGGACATCGATGCTTAGTTTTTATTAGAAGCCGTAACCTTTTAAGTCAGTTTATAACATACCTGTGAGGGGGCTGTGGTAATGTCCCTATGAAGGCCTGTATAAACATCTCAGTTTCATGATAATTGCCTTGGTGGTGTAAGGACTTAATCATATATCATCTGTACCCTTTTGCAAACTGCTTTTTTTTTAAAAAAGAGTATCACCATCCTAAACACATTGCACTTTTACAAATGGGTAGCTGGTTTGTGATATATGTCTCCTCACACTATAGCATTATAAAGAATTTGTACACTTCCTTCTCATGTAGACTCATCATTACAGGGTTTTACAACAGCTCCCCATGGAGTCAATAGAAAGATCTTTAGCAGCTCTAGAGGCAGTGAGATAATAAAGTTGTCCCTGATGCAAGCAATGATGTTCATCTTTAAATGGTTTCAGCTGGTGATTAAGTAACAGCTGCAAACAAAATTTTTCATTTCACTACTGTGACCAACTTTTATGTCAAAATTTCACAGAATTACATGATTTCCCTTGTTCCTGCTCTCTTTTATATAATTCAATATGTTTCCTACCATCAAGGAAGCCTTTCAATGCAACTGTGATTATAGCTGCTGAATGGTGTGCAGCTAACACCATGGATGATTTTGTGTTGCACTTTGAAAACACAGGATGCAGAGCTTCATACCCTCAAGTAGGCAAGGAGCTATGTGAATAATGGCAGCTCCCTGCCATCCCTGACACGGCCAGTTATGAAGACTGCAACAAGCTAGGTGCGATACGATGAGTATACGGCAGCTCCCGCCCGTCCTGTCCAGCCTTGGGAGGGCTCTGCCCTGTGCGTCTGTGTTACGCACCCACATCACCCAGCCTGGGGGACGCACAAAAGCTCTTAGGAAACAGTCTGTGATTATCTGCAATGGCACCAACATGTACAAAAAGCCTCCTCGGGAAGGTTATGGAATCCCTTTTAGAGCCGCTGCATGGAGCACCAAGCATTTTAAACAGTACAACGAGGTTGGTGTGGGCACAAAGACTAGATGTGATTGAAATTAGTTGGGTTTGGTGGTTTGGCTTTTTTTTTTTTAATAGTCTCCAAATCCTATGCTAACGTCTCTTGGTAAAGAAAGGAAGTTTCTGTAACTAAGTCTGTATTTATGGGTTACAGCATGCCACTGCCTCTCCAAAAAAAATCCAAAGCCCCCCAAAACTAACCAAAAAACCCCAACACAAACCCAGAACAACAACAAAACAACGTCAGCAGATGGAACGCTGTTTGCCCAGGGATTCCCACAAAGGAGCGCTGACTTCTCCCTAATTGCCAGGCCCTTCAGATGGGCCAGAAACCACAAAACCACCAAGTAATCTTGACATCTTCAAACAAGCATTTAAAAAGATGGCAAGCTAGCCACAGGGAGCTTGACTGCAGCATAAGGGTCACGCTCCAGAGAAATTACGAGGCTGAATGAGGCTCACACACAGAAATACACAAATATAAACATATGTGCACATATACACAAGCACAAACATACATATATAATTTTTTTAAAAAATGCTTGCAAAACAGTATGGTAAAGACATTCTCCTCCATGCAAAAGCAGGGACAAGCCCCTTCTCCCACCCATAAATAGCAGAGAGGCGTCCTGTACCAGGAGGAACAGTAAGGCAGAAGCTGTTTCATCAAACCTACAGGCTTTAGGGTTTTTGTTTTGTTGATTTTAGTGTCACAGCAAGCACTGAAATCCACTGAAAATATCAATGCAAGTGGAAAAAAATATTTCCTATACGAGCATAAATCTTAGAACCACCTCTTAAAAAAAAACCACCAAAAAAACTCCCTACAGCTACGCTGTCCATGCAACCTCCTGGCTCTTGGAGCTGCTGCCCAGAGTCTGAAGCGGTGAGACAGGCAGGGCTGGGGCTTAGCCCAGGGCCCCCAGCCTGCCCCCAGCCAGGCAAATCAACGCTCCCTTGCTGGTTTGGCTTGCAAAACAAAGGTTTTCTTGAAGGTTGCTAAGGAAAACCTTTCAACCTTGGTGGGGCAGTGTTAATGATTAGCTTTCCCAACTCAATTGTTAAACTGCTCCACAACCCAAATAGCATTCCATCTTGACTGGAAAAATATTTCTCTGTAATTTTCTCAGCAAACCATAAGAATTGAGAATATATTTCCATAAAAAAATAAATAATTTGACCTGGAACAAGTTGTTTCACTTAATCTGAAAATTACTACGCCTTTTAAAGAGCTTTGAATAGATTTTGGTAATATTCAAAACGTACATTTTGAAACTGGAAAACATTTCTTTAGGAAACTCTCCCACAAAGTAAACAGCAAATACATATTTTTAAGTGCCCAATTATGCATTTTAGTCTCATAATCAAACATGGAAAAATCCCCTGCACATCTAATAAGAAGAGATTCTCAAACATTTTCAGGTATATGTCCTTCCTTTGTTATTACATGAACATGAAAGACAAGGGGTTTATTCAGAAGTTAGGAAGATATGGGGGCTTTTAAGGACACAGTGGTCGCCAAAGTGGGGTTTGCACATCCCAAGGGATGGACAAGGTGATCCACTAGATATTTATTGAGGGTGTGTGCTCAAACATATTTTTAACTAATAGAGGTGTGAAATTAAAAAAGTTTGGAAACCACTGGTCTAAATGTGAAGTTAAATGAATAAATCTGATCTCATTACAACAATTGCGTTCAGCGTTACACATCTATTCTGGAAAATAACAAACAAGTGAAGACCTGGAGATCACTGAATATGAAAATGGAAGAACTATTAGCTGTTTGGTATGCTCTTGTATATACGTACAGCAGAATAATTCTGCCACAAAGGGGAAGATTGTGTCTACATTAGGAAATAGAGAATCACCCACTTGCTAGCACTAGATCTTGCAGAAAATACCCTTTACAAAGTGCAGGAAATCGCATTCTTTTCTCCCTTACAGGCTGTAATTTGACTTCTCTAAATGTCAAGAATGGTAACACACACACACACACCGCTACCTTAATAAATTGCTCCTAGATTTACTGAAGGTCTGAACTGGATGAGCACAGCTAAAGAATAACACAGTATTTGTACCTCAGAGTACAAATGTAAATCTACTGATTACTGCCTTGCTCTATAACTTCTGCAATCAATCTATATTCCATTTTTACTCAGCTTTTGATGAAGACAAAAGAAATTCCATGCTTTAAAGTAAATTTGCTTGAGTAAGACCTATGATTCTAACTTTCTATTAATACAATAGACTTCAATATTCACTGGCTTCATAATCATTCTTTCAGTAAGCTTGGAAGGTCAGTAGCGAGAACTCAAGCTTTTCTTCCTAGAAACAGTAGCATGGCCAGTGAGAAACAAAGGTGAAAGAGAATTTTAGCCTTTCTAATGGAGATAATACAAATTTCAGCTTCTTCTCAAATACATCAGTCATGCACAGCCACTTTCAGTTACACTACTGAGTGTACCAACTTAGTTGTTTGTCATAGCACCTACATGTCACCTTTTAAATAAGGCAAAACATTTAATTGTTATCCCTGAAAGCAGTTATAAGAAATTTTGGGTGACTAACAGTGCTGTCAACTAGAGACCATGCTGTGGAATCATTTTTGAACCTTAACTTCCCAGTACTGTGTAAGATAAGGAAATTATAAAAATAGATTATAAGATAGAGTCCTTCTCCTATTGCCTTCTGTTTGGTTTAGACAGACATATATTTTATGTACACTGTCTTTTTCTAAAGGGCAATTATAAAAATCCTTTTAAAATAAATTTCTTGGTCTTCTGTATGACTACCGCTGACGTCTGATATGATTTGACTTTCTGTGTGTCACAAGGTATAATTTCTTCCACTAGGCCCTTCAATAAATTTCTTGGGGATGCCTTCAAGGTCTAATTTATACGTTTATACCTTGATGATTAGCTTCTGTTTCTATAAAAAAGGCTAGTAGGAAGCATTATGAAATGCATTTGCAACCATTCAGTGCCCCATGCAGAAATTCAGTTGAATAATATGAATAGATTGCTTGAGTGCATACCTCTGATTTATGTTTTCATTACACAGAATTCAGCTTTTAAATTAACAAAAAAGCTTCCATCCACAGATCCCAAATCTGCTAAAGTGTGTATAAACCTGCCACAAGGCATTTTTGTCTGAAATCACATGAGGTACTGATTGACTTGATGGGACATTCCAGACTAATGGGCTATTATAATAATCAATAACTTCAGCGATTATTGAGTTGCTGTATCCATTCCATACATAGGATGAATATAAACCCATAGAAAACACGTTTGGTGGGGGGTTTGTTTGTTTGTTTTGTTTCTTTTTTCAAATAATCCTTAAACATTTGAACCTACCTCTGCCTTTAATTTCTACAGAAACAGTAAGAACTGTTTTTAATATGATGCACCTGGTTGCACATTTATAGCTGGTGTAAAACTAATGCTGTTCATCCTTACAGAGTAACCAGTATTTCCGATTTTTAGCTAGGTCCATTTCTGTGTACCTTGGTCACTGGCCGGGGTAGTGCAGAGCCATGCCATGACAGCAGAGCACAGTCATTTCAGACCTCCTCAGCCAACACACGACAGTCACAAAGCCCCCCCAGGCAGGGAAATGGCAGGACAGCAGTTCCTGCCAGACCCTTCCCAAGAAAGAAAGATAAGGCGGCAAAACAATCCTTTCACCATTCGAAGACTGGCCGATAAGAATAAAGTTGTCCTTTGTTTTTCATCCAGCAAGCTGAATGCTAAGGCATAACCTGCTTTAGAGTGCCTAGAGATTGCACAGCAACATAAGCATTTTAGATGATTTCCATTCAGGGAAATTCTAGTTTCCAGACCATTTTTAATTTGAACATGGCATTAGCAGGCAGAGAGACAGTTTCTCCCAAACACTACTGACCTAACAAGGCCCTCACAAACAGAAAGAGAAAAATTATGGCCTCATGTCACATCCAGATGGCAGTTATATGCCTGAGTGTGACCTAAAGAACAATGACCCTGAAAAACTGATTGCTCAAGATCCCCTGGGAACTGCTAGGGGGTAGAAGGAATATTGCAGGATCTCTGACACAGTCTAAGTTCAAGTAAAAATGCTTGGTCCTTAGAGATGTAGTGATTGTATTAGCTCTTGATCACAAACTGTTGTTTTCCTTCCCTCCTCTCCTCTGGTGGTATGTAAATTACATGCAAGAATAACATTCTGCACTAAGCTCCTGTGACCAACTCTTACAAGGCCATTTCATTTATAAAAAAGGGTGGTCCCCAAAGTCCACACCTTTCTTTGTCAAGAATTTATGAACTACCTTTAAGCGCCATTGACAGTCTGATACATGGGTCACTTGCAAATCAGTTTTTCTTACTGAATTATTACACTATTAACTCCACAGCTTTCTCAGCTTTACAGAGTGCACTTCTGCAGCGTGTGTGAAGGATGAATAGCCTCAATAAACTCCATTATACAAAGGAACAATGAGGATAGCATATTGCTGACTTTAGGATAATGAAAGCAACACTGGATTTCAGATTGTTTTGATGTGATTAGCATTGTGTTCTCATTTCTGTAGGTGAATGATTTTTAAGGTTCTCATTTTCTAGAAGCACATATGAGAAGTCGATTTCAAGAGATGCGACAGGGTTTTATTATAATTATTTATTACAGTATTATTGTTACAATAGCGCCCACATGAACCATCTAAGGTCTCATCATGCTTGATTTTTGATGAGCATATAACAAGATGCAATACACCCCCGCCTCCGACAGCTTACTTAAAGCACACACAGAGCAGGCAGAAGGAAGCATCAGAGCCCCATTTAGTACACTGGGAACTGAGCCACACATCCCATCTTGGCCAAACTTGAACCACTTGCTGTAGTGTCCACAGGATGTGGCAAGATCAAGACTGTCTCTTGAGCCACATTTCTTGACAGCAGTCTATTCTAGATTACATGGGACAATCTCAGACATATAAATCATTAATGATACCTCAAATATTAGCTGTTTGAGAAGTCACTGATGTTAAATTTTCTAGATATGGGTTTAGGACTTCACATTAGGGTATTCAAGTTGCCAGATCACTGCTATTAAATACAGCTTGAGTAAGTAAAGGCCTCAAATATGGAGCCTTTCATTTCTCAAAGTACCTGTTTCAGTTTAGATCTCATACTGTCAACGCTTGCTTCCTTGTAAGTGTTAACGTTTCTTGGTTAGTACTATGTTGTAAATAACACACACAAAAAATGTTATATTATTATGAGTCTCAGCAGAAACAATCAGAGGAATTTCATATCCATAACCCGTAATGTGGCAATCATTTTAAATCAACCTTTTTAACTTTAGGTCTGTTCACGAAGATCGTTAAGCTACAGTCATGGAAATCTTCTAACAGATGTAAGCTGCTCCTACTCTTTGATCAACACAACTGAGATTCTTTATTTTAACAACCTTTGTAATTGTCTCAGACACACATGCCCTCAGCAACATAGAGAAGCAAAACTCTACATAAATCAAGCAAGGTTTTTTTCCTACAAGCTGGAAATTAAGAAACTGAGAACGTGATGCTTGCAAAATCTCAGGAACCATGTAATGGGGTTCACAGTGTAAAGGTGCAAAGCCACAAAAAGCTAAGTCCCTGAGGAAAAAACCTGAAACACAGAAGGAATTTTCCTTCTAAACTTCTTTTCTCAAGATCTGCTCCAGAACTAACTGGCCATAATCATCATATAGGCATCTAAGCTAAATAAGAGAACAAGGACATAATTGCTTATAACAGGTCTTAAGGCTTATCATAAAATAAGATACTTAGTACCCAAGCATCTGATAGAAAAATTAAGAAAACCAGTGTTTTTTCACTTGTCCCTGCTAATAGCCAAATTAGCTGCATACGTAGGAAGAGTAATGCTGAAAATCAGTTTGTGGTGTTGCAGTTACATGTTGTCCTGTTCTCTCCTTTTCACTGCTATATTCTCTGTTCAGCATGCAGAGTAAAAACTGCATACTGACAAGCTTTAAGGAGAAACAAAAGTCATTTTTAGAGAAGAATGGGTGCACCAGCATTTCAGGCTTTGGTCTGCTTTGTCTGTTTTCTGCAGTACCAGCACAATCCCATTTCAGCCCTTCATCTGCCTTGTACAGAGGACAACACACAACGCCCCTCGGGCTCAGCCACCCAAGCCACCTATTACACCTATTACAGCTTGTGGGGATCCAGAGGCTGGCTGTCAGGAATGGGGAGATCCTCCTGAGCCCTGCTCCCATGCACACAATCTCCTGCTTCCTAGCACTTTAGTGATGCTTGGTGAAGCCTGCACTGAGCCAATGAAGCTTGTTAAATTCACAGAAAGCAGTTCACTTGTTCTTTTTCTCTTGCCAGGCTGAATTGGCTCAAGGAAGGAATCACGTAAGGCTGGAGGTAGCACAAAGGATAAAGGGAGGAATGTGCAGCCAGCACCACCAAGGGATGTGTGTTTGTTGGGAGGAGTAGGAAGTGGCATGTCTCCTTTTGATAGCAGGTGTTAGCTTGGCTTAGCTCTTTTAAGCTTGCCCTATGTGTAAGAAACTAAAATAAAGTTCCTTAGGACAGAGTAGATCTCTCTCCGATCTACCAGTCACTAACATTTGGTAATTGCATGAAATAGTCATGACGCTTGGTCAATGTACAGCAGAAAACCAACTTATGATGAACATATCATGTTAATATTCCAGTTAATAGTTTTAAAGCTCTGTGAATTCCTTAAAGAAAACAACACAGATGGCTATCTCTCTGGCTGTCGCTGTCACTGTCTTCAAATATCTGCATACATAAACAGTGAATGTGCTTCAGAAATGCGAGAATCAAATATTGTTTTCAACCCTAAAACATCCAGCCACTCCCTACCAAGATCTAGCAAGAGTATCATTCTGACTGCTGTAAAAAGTATTGATAGGCCACTCAGCATCTGTCATGAAAGTCAAGCTAGCTTCAAACTCCTCAGCTAGGTTAATGTTAACAAAGCAAACCATACAGCATAAAACCTGTCCAAAACGATAGGGAAATAGTCACATAAATAAGAGAAAAAGAAACAGCCTGAGACCAAGGAGCCATCCTCAGGTAAGGGTTGTCATAGCTACACGGTCAGCAGAACTTGAGCTTGCTTGTTTAAAACGAGGTTGGATACACCTTTGTGACCTGTGGTTGCAGCAGAGGCTGCAGGACAAGAATATGTCTCGCCCAGAATGGCTACAGCCTGAACAGTCTCTACCATCACCAAGGCAATTCCAGCAGAGTAAGAGCAAACAGTCACTTTGGAGTAGGAATGTAAAAATACCAGAGCCACCTTCAAGACAGGGAACTACAAAGTCCCCCAGTCCTCAAACGAAAGTAGTTGGATGGTTCCTCATTCATGCCTACCCTCAGACCTGAAGTATCACACCTAGATTCACTTCTGAAGTTATTTTTCCATTTTAATTCCACTTATATTCCCTTTTTTTTTTTTTTAATCTTTGCAATGGGCAAGTGGGATAAAATTTTACGAATTGGACCTGGAGAACACAAATAGTAGGTAAACTTTAAAAATACCATTTATACACTTATAGCAAAGTAAAATGACAAAACTGCTTGTTCAGAGAGACAAAATCATGTTCGCACTACTTCCACGATTATCTGAGCAATGCTTTCATTTAAAAACAAAAAGGAAAAAAACCCCAACCAGCCTCTGATGTCCATCCTGATAGATTGATGGCCTCAAAAAGCTTTCAGCATGCCCAATGACAAGCTGTGGTGGCTTTCAAAGTACAGAATGGATCCCCTCACATTCACATTAAAAATCACCATCAGGTTCCTGAGCAAGCTAAAGAGAACAGGACCTTGAATCTTCAGTGCTCATTCAAGCAGATGACACACACATAGTCCAGGGCTTGCTTCTGATATATGACAAAGGCAAGCAGTCGCTGCAAGCATAGAAGCATGCCTCCGTGTTCTTATTAAATTGATGAAAAAGTTTTTACCCAAAATACTGGCTCTAGAAAAACACTAGTAAATTGACTGACTTTGCTTACCAACTTATTGAAATACTCCTTTGTTATACTGAAATAATATTAAGGATTTATCCTAGGGAAAAAAAACAGATCCTCTCCTTACTTAAGTGAATTTAACATACTTAGTTGTATTCTATGTATAGAGGTAATATTCAGGTACCATGAAGTATCAATTAATTTCAGATTATTTTTTTTTTCCCTGGGAAAATAATTAACACAAATATTCCATTTCTAACCATCTCATTTTGTAAGACAATAATTCATTTTAATAAGTCTGCCTATAATGGTTCACTCAGACTTATGCGGAGCAAGATCTAAATCCGTATTTCCCAAGCATACTGCCTATGGCGACTATATTTAAAACTTACTTTCTCTGTCTGTTCCGGCTCCCTGGAGGAACGTCTCTGCCAGAGGACTCTGCAGTTCTTCAGCCCAACAAGACCCATCAGCTGGAAGAAGGGAGTTTCACGTTCAGTGTAATTCCTTGGCACAGAGCACGTACACAGACAGTGTGCTTGGAAATTAGCATGTTTGGGGAGAATTTTTTCACTCAGTATTTTGCACAGCACTTAGCACCAAAGGGAACTCATCTCAGCAGGGGAGTCTAGATGTAATACTGCAATATAGATAAAGAATAATAATGATGTTTATAAAAGCAATGAGGCTTTTACATGAAATGCACTACATCAATGTAATCTATTATGAGAAATTATTCTTTTATATGTAAAACTTCTAAACCTCCACTTAAGAAGTCTGAAAAATGATGCAGCTCCTGCTGATGGAATGCATCTTCCTTTTACCACAAAAGCATCCTATTTGAGAACGTTAATGGCAAAATGATAATTGGACTCTAACAACTATTTTTCATAACTAAGTTTCTTAATCCATTTATCATATGAATAGAAAATAGAATTAATTTTGGAATACTTATGATAATCCTTAACTGCATAAATAGCACAGAAGTGATTAATTCTTAAAAAACCATAAAATTATGAGAAGGCAGCAAAACACAGTAAAATATGCAGTCAAATATTTCATACTACATTAACACAGCTTCACACGACATACAATTTCAATACAACTGAATCAAAGTATTAAAAGAGGTCATCGTGTTGTATGGGTATGTTTGCATTTTTGTAATGTAAAACAAAGTGCTTGGTTTTTTCCCCCAAAATATCCTTTATGGGGCTGATTACATAAATGAGCATGAAGTAATATTTCTCTAGCCATTCCAGCAAAAGCATCTTATGGAGAAACTCAACCCACCTTCCGTCCCCAAAACACTTCAAGCTCCATTTGCTGCTGAATGCTGATATCCACCATTACCTGACCTAATTGAGAATCATTACGTGCAGCTCTAAGTAAAGGGTCCCCTGTGATCTCTAAACCTCCTCTAACATCTTCATGAGACGCAGCACCCAGAGAGAGCGATCGGTGTACAGACCTGACTAGTAAAAGGTAGGCCCAGGAGAGATTGCAATTTTATTTTTTTGAAACAGTATGAATGGACATTTAGTGACTTTGCTTTAAAAGCTTACAGGGACTACTGAAATTGAAGTGGTTTAAGAATTTTTTCAGTGAATATTCATAGTTTACATTTAAATACTTTACCTCTTATTCTATTTTAGTTTGATTACTCATACAGTAATTTGAACTATATTGAATTTAATGCACAAAAGCAAATATTCTTAGTTGAAACCTACAGAATGCATTAGGCTGTACTTTGTCTTCAGAATTTTAGCCTATTAAATAAAACATCTGCAGGATTAATAGTCGCAAATTTTAACAAGAATAAATTGTATTTCCCATTTAATTATATTCCTGTTACTGTGAAACATCTATTACATTATCAAGCTTTTGATAAAATGATTTTGGTAAAAATACGGTAGAGACATTACAGAAACATAGTTTGAGCATTTCAATACAGTAAATCATACTGTTATTTAAAATGTAAAACAAAACAAGTTGAGAAAACTATGAGCAAAAAATAGCAAGTTCTTCTACCAATATTATCAGGTATTACAGAATGACACAAAACCTAGAAAGTGTTTTGTCTTCAAAAACGAGGAGAAAACTGCTCTAATTTAAAATAATAAACTTAATATATATTACATATTGTAAGTAGCCTTTTCAAAATATGTACACAGATTAAGAACAAATAGAAGGCATATTTAATCGCATATTTGCAGAAAGAAAAGCTTTTTCTTTTTTTGACAAATAGGCTTTTGAACAGAATTAGATTTCTGAGCTCAGATACTAGTCAAAACAAGGTTCAAGATATTGGATTTAAATAACAAATAGAGACAACAGAATTAAGGCTCTTAAAAGTCAATAAAGATACTGAAATGAATCAGCTGTTTCATAGGCAGCGAACGCTAGAATTCAAGTTGCACATAATGCACTTTTTTCAAAACCCACTAATATCAACTGAAAGATTCCCACTGACAGAAGAGCTCAAACCAGTCAGCAATCATGCTACTTCACTCAGAGTAAGCAGCAAATGATGAAGTAGCCCAACTGAGATAAAGACATAATGACAACAAAATTCAATTTTCAACCAAACCCAATACATCGATGCACTGAAAGAAAAGATTTAGTCAAAGAGCAGTGCTAATATTTGCAGTCTCATTCAACGTATCAAAACGGATCCTCTCCCTTCAGTAAGAGAGCATACAGAAGGCTTCCATCAACCAACCAGACTTTTCACGCTCAGGTTAAGGTTTGGTTCAGGGGCAGTGAAAATCAACATGGCTTTTGCTTTTCCTCCCAAGCAGAGTGAAATTGATGGGGTTGAGATTGATAATGTTCCAGCCTGGGGTAGAAAGCTACCCCAAATCCTACAATTATTTTAATCACAGAGTGAGGAAACATTACTGTTAACCAGTCATTCATCTGGAACCACTGGACAGCAGACCTGGTTTCACTGGGCAGGGGACCATGCCTCAGCGCACCTTCATCAAAACACTGACGACGCACAACGTGCCTTGACACAGCCTCTGCCTCCCAGCTGTCAAGAAGCATTCACACATCTAGCACAAGGCAGAGCTCTGCACATCCAAGAATAGCAAGCAATCATATGTTGCAAAGAGAAGTAACCCCCATCAGTAATGACATCATGTTAAGAGCTGGCATTCTTGATATTACTGGGGGGGTGGGGGGGAGTGTCACAGCATATTAGAGTCCTAGCCCTGTACCTCTGTTGTTGATGCTGTAAAAATATAGAACCAGCGTGTAAATGGTGAGCCTCTGACAACACTGAAACACCCAAATATCTGTATTGGAGACAAAATTAAAGTCTCTCATCATCAAACCAGAAGAGCACAGAACACCTGCAAAGAACATCACAGGTTTATCATTGCCACCAGCTGCCCAAGTCATTCAGCATCTACACAAAAAGGTTACCCTAGACTCTGTGACTGCTATAAAAATAGAAAAAAAGTATTCACCTTTGCTGTATTACTGAAAAGATGATAAAGAGAAAGACAGATGAGGGAGTAAATTATGATCAAAGTGAAAACCATTGAACATGTTACACCAGCCAAATAACTTCCCTCAAGCTTTGTGTAAGCATTATGGCAGAGGACCATTGTCATGAACAATAGGAAGAACAACAGAGGGAAGTTTTTGTGACATTTTTTGAAACTCTACCTGGTCACACTGGCATCAGCTACAAAAAAGAAATACAAAGATGTTTCAAAGGAAAAAAATGGTAAGTTGGAGGACAGAAGATGTCTTGATGAGCAGTTACGCAGTACAGATCACATCTGCACTGGGTAAGAAATGGCAAAAGGTCAGTCCTAGAAACAGGAAAGGAATTTTTTTAAAGCAGAGAAGATAAGTTTTGTTTAATGTCAGATGGGAGAGAACAGAGTTGGAAAGAATAAACTTAGAAAATTGCTCTGAATACAAAACTAGAGATAGTCTGTGACAAACGAGAGAGATACTGAGTGTCTTGTTCCTGGTCACTGACAGAGCAAATGGCAAAGCTGAAGACATAAATCTGATCCTAAAGTCTTTAATCATTCCACATTTGCTTTAAAATACAAACTATCCATCTAAAGTACAACTGTTCAAACTCTTTGTAGGTATACTTGTTAGAAGAGTTAAAAAGTGAAATCTATTTACTACTTGCCAGCACTAAGGCACGTAGCCCTGCAAGTCACCAACCTTCTCTTGATGTCTGTGGACCACCGAAGCAGAAATGTAACACTATGCATGGTGCAGTTTACTGAATGCCTACTGAAAGGAGGTTGTAGCCTGGTGGGTCTCAGTCTCTCCTCCCAAGTAACAAGCAATAGGACAAGAGGAAATGGCCTCAGGTTGTGCCCAGGGAGGTTTAGATTGGATATTAGGAAAAATTTCTTCACTGAAAGGGTTGTCAGTCACTGGCACAGGCTTCCCAGGGAAGTGCTGGAGTCACTATCCCAGGAAGTATTTAAAAGACATGTAGATGTGGCACTTAGGGACATGTTTTAGTGGTGGACTTGGCAGTGTCAGGTTTATGGCTGAACTCGATGATCTTAAAGGTCTTTTCCAACCAAAATGATTCTATGGTTACAAGTCTAAGCCTTTCCTGCATTAGACCTCAACGTAGAGTTAAAAGATAACAGCTTTGTGCAGCACAACAGAAATTATAATGCTCTTCCACCTGACCTCAGAGCAGCAACTACAAAGGCAAAGAAAAAAAACAACACATCAAACCAAAAAACCAAAACAAACAGCAACCCACACATCCCTCTGTAAAAACGATACAGGGAAAAGTTGTTTACTTTTTCTACAGGGTTTTGACCGCCATAATTTTCAGCTCATTTAAGATCTGCTTTTACAAAGTTCTATCTTCATGAAAGTGAAGCCATGTGATTTCAGCATGTTACATTTCTCTTTGACCTTCAGTTTACCTATGCTATAGACACACAATTTACAGTTCTGCTAGACGAAAGTGGAGTTCAGAAGAAAAAGGATGGAGTTGTTAGCAAAAACTGCTAAGCTAATTTTTGCCTGCAGCAAAAAAATAAATCTACTGCAGGGAAAGTCTTAACTCTTTCACCAGCAAAACTAAAGGAAGAAAAGTATTTCCCAGTCACATTCAAAACAAATCAATCATGTTCACTTTCAAATTCCTTAGAAATGCAGTTTATGAGAAATAAGCCTGGCAGCAGCAGAAGAAATTTACCAAAGATCTTACACAAGCACATATCTGTATACTTATACCTAACATGAAAATGTTTCTGCAAAATGAAAGAAAAGTAGCTGTTAAAATGTAAAGTAACTGCTAATCAAATTACTTCTTTCTACATTTCAGTGAATATGCTATATTTAATAATAAGCAAAATGCTAAGTGAAAAATAATTCATTAGAAATCTTGGTCTCTATTGATAGGCAGACAGCTTGTGGGTTGTTTGACCCAGTCCTTTTCATCCCACATCGAATCATATCAAGGCACAGCTTTTTTTCTACTGCTCATTCATTCCTAAAATCTCTCTGCTTGCTATACTGTTCTTTGGGCTAATACAGAGTAGGCAAGACCTGCCTTAATCGCATGTTCTAAAATAGTTTCAGTGAGGCCTTTTAGCATTGATATATTGTCTTGCCTTTTGAAAGAGGCCCAGTTTTTATTCTTAGCTCAAGCAGTAAGTGGTGATTACATACAAGTACCTGTTCAGAAGTACTGTCAGGGAGGATAGCGTTGCTCGCAGAGAAGACTGAGAATTGTCTTGCAATTGTCCAGGTTTGATTGTGGGCAAAGCCTGAACAAAGGATCCGGTACTATGATAAGCCGTTGATATTCCGGGGATGTTCTAGCTTAATAAGATACTATTTTTATAATACAATCCTCTATGAATCTGAAATCCTAGAAGGCAACCGGGCTGTTAGGTGATGAAGATTTTATTACAGAGGCAATCTGAAAGGAAATCACTGCATCCCTGTTATGTTTTTGTGATAGTACTGGAAATAGGGCAGGCTGCTACACAGTTGCTCCTCACACCTTGGAAGAGTAAAGGCCAAAGAGTAAGAGTTTTAGAAGAACAGGAACTTGACTACAGATTTTGAAGCGTGGATCCATTTCTAGTTACCTTCATTATCTGAAGGAAAAAGAAAATAAGAGAAACAAAGATTTTATCCAAATTCTAACAGCAACTTCACAGCTGCTTCTGTTGTTAACATGATTGTGCTATGGAGGGAAACAGCCCACTTCCTCCTCTTCTCTGGGCTTCTACTGTTAAACATCAGAAGAAACAATCCAGAGGTGGCTATGTTCTCACTGCTAATACTGACCCAACAAGCTACTAGAAAGCAGCATTGTCTGGTCAGTTTTCAGTGACAAGCTATACACATTTCCCTCTTTGTTTCTTGGAATCCTTGATTTCCAGAGTAAAACTGTCAAAACTCAGCAAGAACAGGTAAACATTCCCTTCTTGGGAAGAGTGGCACAACTCAACAGGAGGCATTGGAAGCCAGCATACCCTACTAGAGCTGCAGATAAACCTTTTATTTCTGTTCCCTAGTTACAAAAGCAAATGAATGTTTAAGTCTTATTGTTGCTCACTGCTGAGACTAAGCTCTTTGTTGATCCTCAGTGCTTGTGGAGTGGTTCTGATGATTGATGGTGGAGCCATAACTGAGGCAGACTGCAGAAAACTACTACAAGAGAAAGCAGTGGTAGAAGTAGTACTGATTTCTCCATCTCTTCTGCTAGTTTTTATCATGTTAAGCTGCAGCTGTTTCTGCAGAAGCAGCATGGATCATTCAGCTGCTATCACCTTGGCTTCAAGGCTGTCTCATCAAAATTACAGGACACATCTTTTCTCCATAGTTTTAGGTACATTTTCCAAGAGACCCCATCGTGGTGCACAGCCTCCTCAAGCTCTGGCAAAAGCAACCTGAACTGTAGCAATAGCAAATCTCCTTGGATGCAAACAGGGACAAAACTGAAGAGACAGAGGAAAGAAAAAATAAAGTGCTTAAGATGGAAGCAGCATTAAAATATAACTTGTGCTCTTTTGCTCCAAGTATATGGGAAATTATTCAAATTAGTGAAAACTGAACATTTAAGTCTTTTGCACTAACCTTTCTACCATCTGTTTCTTGATTCTTCCTGTGTTTTACAGGTCACCAGTGTACCAGTTACTGTCATCAATGTCAGTCTGACTGCTCTAAACTGATTGCCTGTTAAAATTACCCAGGTGATCCAAAACAAGACCTTCCTCAAGGTCACCAGTATCTTTCCCTCTGGTTCCCTCCCTCAGTGGCACCTCTTCCTGTATTCGTCTGTGTGACCCCAGTTGCTAACACAAGTGTATTTCAAACAGGCTGCAAAGAGCCCTCAACTTTATCTCTCATACTAACATAAGAGAAAGATTACAATCTTCACAATAGCATGGGAATTAATTTATACCCAGATAAATTAAGAGCCAGTCAAAAGGAAGACAGATCTTTTAAAGTTAACTTTGCTAATTCTTTCTCAGTACACCTTTTCCTTCTGTGCCAACCTTCCTTCCTATACCCCATCCTTGCCAAGTATGAAAATCTCTTCGGTCAGACTCTGCCTTTTATCACCGCATTGTCCTTTATTATCATCTATTCAGAAACAGTCTCACCAGCTAATAAGTGGCCTCACACTTTGTTGTAAGAAGCTAAGATGTAGTCTGGAGTCTTGCGTATTCTTTTGTTTCCTCTAGAAAGGTGGAATGATTCCTTGAACCAGTTTTAAACAGCAAGACAAACTCTTTTTCTGTGACTCCCAAGGCAACCCGGGACATGGAAACTGACCTTGACTCCCCTCCCACATTATTTTCTTCAAAGTGAGAAGCACTTTTGAAAATTCTGCTAGTGTGGGTTTTCTGAAGGAGCAGAAGTATATTGTATAGTGAATGATAAATAAGATACCGATACTTATACTGAGCTTGAGGAGGTCAAGCAGGCAAAAGCACACTTGTCAGAAGCATTGCTGTAGTAATATGACAGAGCCGTGCGACTTTTGCACAATGTTCTTGTGCAGAGACGCATGTATTAAGACAGACAAATTTAGAACACTACTATCACCCTCAGTCAGACATTATCCATGTGTCATTGAACTGCCTTTGATTTGTCCGTTCACTGAAAGTGAGGGAACTTAACTGCATCGGCTTTCCTGACATCGAGCTGCTTTGTCAGGGAAGGAAAAAATTTACTGCTTTTTCTTGTTGGCAAACACAAAATCCCTGGAAGACTCACACCTATTGTTTGAACAGCAGGAACAAAATGCATCTTATCAGTGTTTGCAGATTGAGGGGTTTGTAAGATTTTGATCTCTAGCTTAATTTTAATTAATTTCTTTATCTATCTCAAAGCTATCCAAGCAGTACAACTTTCAGGTTTTTCAGGGACTGTAACTACTGAAAATATAAAGATTTTGATCCATTCTATTTCCAATTAAATTTTCATCCTCTAACTGTAAATGAGGAGCATGCAAACAAATTGTTTGATTCTACAGCTGGTTTTGATGCCTCTAGGCCAGATGTTTCTGAAAAAAGAAACTGACCTAACTCCACTAATCTCAAAGGAAAGACCCCTGTTAAACTTCATGGGCTCTCACCAGCCCTTGCAACAATTGTACTTAGATGAATTAGGCAACGCTTTCCTTTCTATTCTAATCTAAATCAAGCTTTTCATAAACAATACATATTTTGTGTTCAAAATTAAGACAAGGCTGAAGGATAGGACAGTTTTACTGGAACATCTAAACCAGGCTTAGCCAGCTGTACCTTTGAAACCATTCTTTTATGCAATTGCAGGTAACCAACTATTAGCCAGTGAAAAAATGTCATTCAAGTCAATTTCTATCTAGTTACCAAATTCAGGATTCTGCACAAATAGCTTGTAGGCATTTCTCCTCTTTTACTGAAATAAATTTGTACTGACACCTAAGAAAAGTCTACCATCTGTTGGGAGCCAGTGAACCCTTATTATTCCTTACCTGAGATGAGCAGGCATTTAAAGGTCATTTTTCCCTGAACGTTCTTTAGATTCCTTTGGTTAGATAGCAAAGCCAAGCCCATGTCAGGGAGAAGGTCAAGAACAGTCAAGTGAATACTCTTAATATTAGCAGAATAATTGGGCCTAGACTGTACTAAAAAAGTCTGGCACCAATAAAAAGCCAAGAAAATTTCACTCGACTAACTTTTTTTTACCACCTGTGGAAATGAGTCTCAAAGGTGTTAAAAATAAAGAAATCACATAATTGAATAGACCAAGAGGTCACATTTTCAGCTTTTAACTTAAAGCTACCACTTCTGGAGGAAACAAACTGTTTCTCTTGGGTCTTGATCCTTTAACAAGCCTAAGCCCACCCAAGAGGTGGGCATAAATGAACATTCATGCAGAAATGTTCTATAGTTATTTTTATCTGAAAAATCTCTTCTGTAACTTCCCATTTTGATCGCACTGGTTTCAGCTCTGCTAGTTAAGAAAGTATCTATAGCTCCTGCCTTAGAAAGTGATCAAGTAGATATACTCTGTATTATTCTATCCTCTCTTATTTTGAATATCCTCAGTTCCCATCAACATAACAGTTCCACCTGTTTTCAGTTCCTCTGCCTTTACTTAGGAGGATGTCATTACTATTGTCTTAACATAAACTGTATCCTAGAGCATTTAGTTTGTTATCAATAAAAAAATAAAATTCAAAGTTGATCCTGTATCATAAACTTCTCAAACTACACTGAGCTATGCAGCACGCACATAGTGACTAGCAGACACAGAGCACTACGTAAGCTTTATTCTCTTACAATAGCACTGACATGACAAGGCAGAGCACCCTCAGTGCTGAGCAACGAACCCAAAGCTGAAGCACTACCAGAAGGAAGATGGGAGGGCCACAGAACTGCCTTCTCAATTACATTTAGGAAACAGTGAGACACAGAACCTTGCCTATGGGTTGCATGAAGTAATTGCATCAGCATATTTTTATGAAGTGTTTGTTTCCTTCAGAAGTCAGTCTTGAAAACTAAAGTGTAGAGCATGTTTTAAGAAATTTAGTAACATTTGGGGTTGCTGAGACCTCTGATTCTTACCAGTTCCCTTAAAAATTTGGGACCCTGACTGATCTGAAAAATGCATGGGCAACTCCTCCCATTTAGATAATCTGAATCAATCTTGCAGTAGTTAAGATCTGTCCCACGTTCTATTAATGCAGCTAATATTTCCTCATTATTCATGCTGATCTGAATAATTAAGATTTCATTCTTTTTAGGAAAAGTTCCCTAATATGTGTGAGCAAAGGAAGTTAATGTTAATTAACCTACCCTTGAAGTGCCCTATTATCAAAGCACATGCTTTCAACACATTTTGAGATGCAGCCTCTGACTTTCATACATTTATTGACTTGCATTCCATGAAAAGGCTACATTCAACACGAGGGAGGCTCAGACAGTATTAGCTGGCAGCAATCACTGAATGATGATGTTCTGAACCGTATTTGCTTTTACTTATCTATTAGTCTCAGTGGTTTGTAATCCTCTCTAGTACTTTCTGTTTAACATGCACGTGAAAAGAATCAAGCTTTCTCCTGAATGTAAATAGTTCACTGAGGCGCAGGTCCCCACCACATTCCAGCAACATGGATTAGGTATCACTTCCTCTTGCAGCAGAACCTGAGCAAGAACAGCTATATCAGGCCCAGGGCAGTTCACCAGACAGCACGGCTGGGCTTGATTATCAAATGAGAATTTGTCCCAGCTCGCCATGATTTAGCATCTCATATTCAAACAACGTAGTAATAGATACTATGCAAATCCTTGCCTTTCCCTTTCCATGAAAATAGTTTTTAATTTTCATTTTGATTATGCAAATCACATAATTTACATGAGCCTGTGACTGGGTTCTGCTGAAGTGAAGGGGTTCACTTTTCCTAGCAATGAAGTACCAGGAAAGAGAACTACACGAAAGCAGATGATATGAAAGGATATAAAGGATTCCCACAAGTTTTATTTTCCTGTGATACTGATGATGTTATGCAAGAAGTTACATTTTTCACTAAAACAGCAGTTTTGAACACCTAGGATACGCACGTCACTAGAAACCCCCAGGAACACTGCAACTAGCGGCCAAGATTCTGCTCTTCACACTAAGACATGAAGCAGCCACACTCATCTACCTTCCAGTCTCCACCCTGCTCCCTGCCCAGGAACTGTCTGGGCTATAGCTGGAACAGGAGAGACCCAAGAGCAGAGTCAGCTTGTGTTACGCAGGGGACATGCACTCAGGTCTCGTTGGAATACCGCACCACTTCAGTCTCATCCCTCCAGCACACGTTGGTGTTCATATCCCCAATGTGTGCTATAAACATTGAAATTCAGGTGTTTGGTGTGGAAAAGTTACCTGAGTAATTTTCAAGATGGTAAAAATCTGACTAAAGTTCCTATGTAGATTTTCTGATACAGAAAATATTTGCAAAATAACACAGAAAACTCTTTAAGGAAGATTTAAACTATTCTTTGTACTGGCAGGAGAATGATCCCTCCCTTCCCCCTCAGTTTCAATATGTTTTCTGGATGAATATTGCTGCTTTTGACAGATGAGTATTAATGACACAGTACCAGCAGGAGCTATTTAAGCTTTGGCATTATACAGTACCACTCTGTGGAAATTAAACTCTGTGTGGAAGACCGGGAACAAGGCTCTGTGTGTCACTGAATTTCTACCATGAGGTTGAAGCAAGGATCATCTGAACGAGAGAGTGCAGAGAGGACCCAGAATAGAAGTACCAGTATCTAGGGTCTATATAGAAAAGCCAAATTCAAGGTTAGGCAGAAAAACGGCTTGGAAATTTGTTGTATGCATCCATTTGCTCCACTTCCTCCCAACATGAACAAATACAAGATTTTTTTAGTCACAAATACCAGGTTGTGATTATTGCTGAATCCACAGCCTCATTTGGGCTCACGATTGCAGCAGTAAGTTTTACTATCCTAGCCTGTAACAACACATAATACTTATTAAAAGTATTTCAAATTAAAATATTTCATTTTCAGATATTTCAATCACTACATAGCAACTATTTCCCATAACAGAGACTTACCGAAACAAAAGAGAATGCCTTTTCACACACTGAACCAAACTCCCTTTTTGTCCTTCCAGTTGGAATTTCCTTTTTTTTTTAAGAGGGGGAAAAAAAAAAAAAATCTGAGCAAGCTGGTGCTCTCAAAATGTTCCAAAAGAGACAAGATAAATGTTCATGCCATTCTAGAGTCTCCAGTGCAGGATGCTGACTATAGATGATACTACCAGGTGCTGACAGTGCTCTGCCAGTTTCTACAGTTGTTTCTAGACCTGCTCTGTACCATGTGCCATGTGTTGCCTATGAGTGAATCCTCATTTTGATTTCCTGCCTAATTGCTCAATTCTGAATCCATTTGCTACTGGAGTCTGCCCTTTGCCAGGCTACCATGTGTTTTTCCATCGTTCTGCTTCAATGTTAGAACTGGTTGAACAAACAACAATTCAGTCACATTTCCATATCTAAAATGCCAAGTTTGATCTGCAGTCATATATGAGAATCCTAATAATACTAATAATTTGTAAATATTTGTATTACAGATAGGTAGAAACACACACCAAATCTGATCATTTTGCAAATTTAAATAAATTACAATTTGGCACTAAAACTATACTGGTCATCATCTGCTACTCATTACCGCAGAGTATAGGCAGACATGGAAACCTTTACGGTCAACTGTACAAATGCAAACAATGCAGCTAACAGACAATCTGCCAGCTGAAACTGTGTTTTTCAAATTAATGATACTCTTAAATATCCTGTCTTCTCCTGTGCACTTCTTTGAGAAGGCCCTTAATTACTGTTATTTAATGATCTCCAGTGTTCCTGTCCACACCAATTATGCAACAATAGACATCAGGAGTTGAACTAAATTTCCATTGGTTTCAAGTGGCAATACACACTTTTATTGAGAAAGATGCTTGGCTCATCAAGTTCGAGCCCTTATTCCTGAAATTAGATAACTTACAAGTAGCACTAAGTAAATACAGAAAAGGAGCTCCCATGTGCAGAGTAATCTTATCTAGCTAATATGTGAAGAGCTAGCAGTTCCAGAATGAGTCTCAGAAAATGTAATCCTTTATTTTCCTAAGACCGAACCACAACGCCACAGACAGGAGCAATCTACAGTTCAGATGGCACACAACCTTCCTGCCCCTAAATGCCAGCTAGATTCCTTCCACAAGAAAATCTGGGTTTGTGCAAATGGAGAAAGACATATCAGAAGTGCCTGCATACCAAGGACAGTAGAGGCACCAGGACTGCAGGGAGCCATGCTCAATGTCCCTCCCCAGTTAGGTTTCCATGAGCCTACAAATAATGTGTTCCACGGTTTTATTAATTATCTCAGCCTTGAACCAAGCCTCCTAAATCTATCTTTCTTGGGACCTCTAACCTCAGAGAAACTGCACTGAATAAAAGGTGCCTGTATTTGACCATTTTGTACTGGTAATCAGGCAGAAAATTGCGAGAGAGAAAGCTACTGCAAACTGATAGATCTCAATTAACCTTGAGAATAATCTGTCTCAATGAGTTTGCATACTTTCAGCCCTTGTCTTTGTAAAACAAAACTAATGTAACTTTTTCTTACATATAGTTTAAAAATAGGAAGAATTCTTATCCAGCCAGTCGGATACCAGGTATTTCCCTGCACACCTTCATACATAAAATGCTATTTATTTTGCTTAAAAACCTAAATTCACTCATAGAGCATTTATTTGCTATCTTGCTGTTAGAAAACCCAGTCCATTCACTTTACCTCTGTTTCCTCTATTTTCCTTATTCAATAGTGCTGAAGGAGCTAGCTGATGAGAAGGCCTCTCTTCATTACCTTTGAGAAAGGTCATGGTCACTGGGAAAGGATTGGAAGAAAATAAATGTCACTCCTTTCCTCATAAAGGAAGATCCAGGAATTACAGGTTGGCCAGCCTCACCTCACTCCCAGGGAAGGCGGTGCAGCAAATAATCCTGGAAGCCATTTCCAAACACAGGAAGGACAAGAAGGCAATTGGCAGTAGTTAGCATGGATTTACAAAGAGGAAACTATGCTTCAACAACTTGATGGCCTTCTGTGATAAGAAGACTGGCTCAGTGAATGAGGGGAAAGCAACAGATAATGTTTATTTTGATGTTTGTAAGGCTTTCAGCACTGTCTCCCATAACATCCTCATTGACAAACTGATGGAAGTACAGACTAGGCATGTGGAGGGTGTGACAGACTGGCTGGCATGTCAGGCTCAAAGTGGCAGAAAGCCCAACTGGGGACAAGTCACTAGCAGAGTACCCCAAGGGTTGATACTGGGACCAATACAATTTAACATCTCCATTAATGCCCTGGATGATGGGACAGAATGCACCCCCAGCAAGCCCACAGATGATACAGAAGAGAGAGGAATGGCTGATGCATCAGATGGTTCTGCTGCCATTCAGAGGGGCCTTGACAGGATGGAGAAATGGGCTGATGGGAACATTGTGAAGGGCAACAAGGTTCCCTGTGCCTAGGGAGGAATAACAAGTGCCAGTACAGGCTACGGTCCAAATGGCTGGAAAGCAGCTTTGTAAAAACATAGGCACAGCGAGTGTCCAGCAAAGGGCCATGAAGATGATTAAGGATTTGGAGCATTGATCATATGAAGAGAGGCTAAGAGAGCTAGGATTGTTCAGTCCTGAGAAGAGAAGGCTCCAGGGGGATCTCATCAATACCTGCAGCAAGAGAAAGAAGATGGGAGATAGAGTCTTCTCAGGGGATACAACAAGAGACAATTTCCATTTAAATTTGCATTTAAAATACAGGAAAAGCTGTTTTATTGCAAGGTTGATTGAACACTATGAACAGGTTGCCCAGAGACTGTTGTGGGGTCCCTATCCTTGAAGGCAATCAAAACCTGAACAGACATGGTCCTGAGTAATATGCTCTAATCCACCCTGCTTGAGCAGGGTGGGTGGACTAGATTTCCAGAGGTCCCTTCTAGCACCAATGATTCTGTGAAAAACAAGGCAATGGGATAGCCTATTCGGCCTTGTCCACTCACAGAGCGGCTGGTAAAGGAGACAGACCTGAACACACCAACAGGAAAAAGTGATTTACAAACTAACATTTGCTCTGGCTGACGCAGCCAGCCTGGCATAGCTGCACTACAACCTGACAGTGCAAACACCAGCCAAACCTTCCTCTCCTTCTGGCTGTTCTGTCAAAAGCAGAACAATTTCCAACTAAATGAAAATACATCCATGAACTGAAGTTCTTCCCTTTCAAACAAGGAAGGCTGCTGTACAAAGAGGTGCCAAATGAATATTTTATCTCTATCAAAAGTCTCCATTAGCTTTTAGTGAAATCCCCAAACAAACAAGAAGTTTCAAAATATTTATATTTTGGTTGTCAATCTTGTTCTCAGGGGCACCCTAAACCATAAAAAACCCCAGCGTCTGGCATGAAATTTCCAGTGTGTCTTCATGGTGAACTCACCAGTATTCAAAATCTGATACCATATGTAATCTTCAGTGCTATTTAGTGAAAGGATCATACTGATTCTTAATTCTTTGAACACGTGTTCATTTGAAATAAATACAACTGCCCCTCCACTGAGTGCTGCTAAAAGTCAGCTCCAGGGGAGCAAGTGGACTGATCCCTCCCATAATGCCCTACCAAGAGCACAATTTGAAGCCCTGAACAGGGGTTGCAGACAGGGAAATGTTCAAAGCAAGATTTAAAATTTTGCATGAAATGTCAAAAAACTGTCTAAAATCAGATGTTTAATCACAGGATATAACATCAAATACTCAAATGACTCTGCACTACTACACAAAGAATGAGAGAATGTGGTTAAAAAATATTTTGTTATCTTAATCTGAAGAAGTTGGGATTTTTCTTCTATCTTACAGATCAGCTAAAAGCCTGCCTGGAAGGTTAGGAGAGAAAGAACAACATAAGGAGCAAAGAAATTGAAAAAATAATTGAAATCTGTCTGAAGATGTTTTTTTCTTACAATTTCTATTAACAACTTTGTTGTTTGGTTGTTTGTGGTTATTTTTGTTTTTTTGTTTTTTTTTTTAAACTCATTGCTTTTCAAACACTAACCTGTTTCTTTACATGATATTAAAATTGTGAAATCTCCAGACCTAGATTTACAAATTTTGCTAAAAAATTTATGAAGTAGTAGCCAAAATTACTGTGACTTTTCCAACTTGAAAAAAGGAATTTGTGAACCTGCCTGGTGACAGTGGCATGGTTAGAATGAGGAAGCGACTCTTGTTTTCAGAAGAATCCAGATGTACGTGGTACATCACTGTATGCATATTCTGGTAGATTCTTCTAAAATATGATGTAATTTGGAACAACCATCCCTCAATGAGATTTGTTCTCCTGAATCCCACAGGCAGATTTTAATGTCCTTTGTTCTGTGGTATTTAGACCTTCTTGCTTATTTTGCTTACAGGTATAGATATAGATAAATTGATAAAATTAGCAATATGAAAAAATGTTCTTACACATGTTCGATCACCCTAAATCAATCTACAACAGCTAAAAACAGATGTGATATAAAATTCTTACTTTGAACTATGGAAAATGTTGAATTTCAGCTAACTAATGCAGCTGGATTTAATCTTAAACAAAAGAATTGTAATCTTCTCAGCTGAGGATCTGAGAAGGCAAAGATTACATTTTACCTGTGACAGTTAATTCTGCTATGCTGGGAGCAGAGAGGCAGTAAGGACAGCTGCAAGGCAGGGTCAATCTTATGCTGCAATTCCACTCTTTCCCTCCCTGCCCACCGCCGTGTTTCTCTGCATCTCTCCAGATGCACATCCCTAATCCTAAGCACCAATTCTTTCTCTGCTTCAGCACACCAGTTTGGAATTCCCTAAAAAAACAACCCCAACCAAATCAAACCCCAAAACAAAACCACCACCCAAAGAAAAAAATATACACAAAACTTCACAATAAATATCAGCATGAAACATCTATCAATATGAGCTTATCCAGTAGATTATTTGGATACTCTCCTTTCCTACAAAAATTAGTCTAGGTGACATGGGCAACCTTTAACGAAACAGACATCTATTCAAAAGTCATCATAGGAAGCAGCTAAATTTTCAGCTAGCCCTGACTTAATCTTGACCCATATTTGAACACATTGTTAGCATGTCATTAAAATGGGCAGACTTATCTACATACGGAGATTAATTCCAAAAGGTGAAAGTAAATTACAGAACTGATTACGCATGTGACAACTGGCAGTATCTTGGGGATAAATGTCATGATGTATTTGGAGACAACAGGCAGGCACAACCATCTGCGGTGGTTGACTACAGTGTGGGAACACATCCAATACACAAATGTAGAGGTTTCAAGAGCCTGATGGAGGTGTGCAGCGTCGCATACCAAAAGCTTGCTGGATAAGATACAGTGTGTTCTCAGACCATATGTCTGTTCCAGAGAGGAGTCTGAAGTGTTTCACTCACTGTTTTATGCCCTACTCGCTCCTAGTTACTCCCAACTCTCTAGTGGAAAGCTCTGCTTGTTCACAGATGCCAGATTCCCATACACCGTCAGTGCTCCGTTATTTGGTGCTACAGACAGGCACAGACTAAACAGCAGAACCCAGAAGGTACAAGAACGAGAGGGCATTTTGCAGAGCACAGTGCACCCATATGTCTGGGTACAGAGTGCCCTTGGCATAAGCACTTATAGGACTCATGCAGAAATATTTGGTAATCCTGTACTATTTTGGGCTGTTTCAGTTCACACTCACCATCAAAATTTGCACAACTCCATGCAGTCACACAACAGAACACGTCTAAAACCCAGAGAACAAGGTGACCTACTGCTAGGGCATGGGCAGCTCTACACAAATGCCTAATTTCCCATGGAACCTATGTCAAGCTAGACCTAACAAGCCCACCTGGACTTCAGCTAATATGGTAAACATGTTAAGCTAACATGGGATAGTTCTTTATGTTTCCAGTTGCTGGAGTATAGTAATG
This sequence comes from Aramus guarauna, assembly GCA_013400195.1. Classification (NCBI taxonomy): domain Eukaryota; kingdom Metazoa; phylum Chordata; class Aves; order Gruiformes; family Aramidae; genus Aramus; species Aramus guarauna. The sequence continues at coordinate 461,918 of VXBL01006104.1, read as the reverse complement.
ACATTGGCTAGCTCTGCTATTTAATTCTGGCAGACTTATTAGAGCAGGCTGCAATCCATGCAAAGGTAAGTTAATTGCTTTCACAGCTGAGACAAGCCAAGAGCAGGACCATTGTTTCTCTATAGCAGTGGATCTGAGTCACCAGAACCCACCACACCTGGTGGACTGCACGGAGCTAGGTGAATCCTGCAGCAAGGAAAATGCACAGTCCAGATAAACCACTCATGGATAACTGAATGTTGATTACACTGATTCTGTCTGGAAGTACAGAGTACATCACCATGGTGAATACATGGAGACTTTTGTACTGTCCCAGCTGAATCCTCACAAAGGAAGTTTCCTGCTCTTCTGTAGTACAACCTAGAAACAGCTGCACAGTTTGACATCTCTAAGACCGGTTCTGCTCAGAATGCAACTTTGCTGTCACTCCTGAATATTGTGAAAGCGTCACAAGCCTTCTACACACACACACAATACAGTATGATTGCAAAGGTACAGAAAAACTCACTTACAAATAAAATGATACACAAACTTAAATACCTCGTTACATTATTTCATTTTGTCATTGTTAGTCTGCCCACTCTCCAACTCTTCTTGTTCTCTCTGGACCATACAGTTACAGACTAAGTGTGGAGCATAATAAGTTAATGTTTTACACACAGTACTTGCTCCTTCCATACCTACATTTCATGAGCTTCAGCATGACCCAGTAGAGCAGTGCTATTATTCTAAGTGTTGCTGTCTTCCTTCAGAGTTAACTATGAATTTAACACTGCATTTAACATTTGCATTAATAAGTGTAAGTAGACACATGCTACCGGCTATTTATTAGGTAATAAACATAAGAAATGTAAAAAAAAAAAAAAAAATCATAAAAACTCCAAGAAAAATCAGATTTTTATATTTTGACAGTTCTTTAACCTACAAAAAGTGTTTCAGTAGAGAAGACTCTCATTGCCTGCCACTGAAGTGTAGATGAATCATCCTTTTCTGAATAGCTTGACAAAAGTGGGATATGGAGTTCATTATTTATATCAGGAGGTCTGTTGCCTTATGCTTCATTAAACTTGAAGACTGCGTTACCACTTAAATGATCTCTAGTAAGAAGATCACTAAAAATTATTCCAGTAGATTAATAATTCTAAAGAACTATTAAAGGGAAAAAAAAACCCAACAAAAAACCCACAAAACAAACACCACAACTGTCAGGTTTGAACTAGAGACTGCAAAAGCAAATGCTGACACATGAAGGGGTGAGGGGAAAAAAGGTAGGTCTGCGGAATTCAAACATGCCATCACAACACTAATTTTGTTCCTCTTAAAATAGGAAATGGAACATCTCATTCTGGATGTCATCTCTAAGCATGTGGAGGAAAAGAAGGTTATCAGGAGTGGTCAGCAAGGCTTGACCAGTCTGACAGCCTTCTATGATGGAATGACTAGCTCAGTAAATGAGGGGAGAGCAGTGGGTGTTGTCTACCTCAACTTCAGCAAGGCTTTTGACACTGTCTTCCATAACATCCTCATAGGTATGCTTAGGAAGTGTGGGTTAGATGAGTGGACAGTGAGGTGGATTGAGAACTGGCTGAATGGCAGGGGCTCAGAGGGTTGTGATAAGCGACAGAGTCCATTTGGAGGCCTAGTAGCTAGTGGTGTGCCCCAGGGGTCAGTACTGGGTCTGGTCTTGCTCAGCATATTCATCAATGACCCGGATGAAGGGACATAGTGTACCATCGGCAAGTTTGCTGATGATACAAAACTGGGAGGAGTGGCCAATGCACCAGAATGCTGCCCTGCCATTCAGTGAGACCTGGACAGGCTAGAGAGCTGGGCAGAGAGGAGCCTAATGAAGTTCAACAAGTCAAGTGTAGGGTCCTGCACCTAGGGAGGAATAACCCCATGCACTGGAACAGGTTGCCCAGAGAGGCTGTGGAGTCTCCTTCTCTGGAGATATTCAAAACCCGCCTGGATACAATCCTGTGCAACCTGCTCTAGGTGATCCTGCTTTTAGCAGGGAGGTTGGACTAGTGATCTCCTGAGGTCCCTTCCAACCCCTACCATTCTGTGAATCTGTGATATGGCTAGAGAAGTTTCAGAAACTCTCCATCTAAGACAGGTGCCTTGAAAACCAAAAGATACCAATCCTGGGCTGCAATTTCTGTGAACTGTTGGAGAATACAATACAGTTAATATTCTTACTCACTTTCATGCTTAACAACAGAGTCCATTAAACACAAGGAAGTCATGTGACATGCTGACCTACATTACATACATCATGCAAGTAAAAAAAAAAAAACACAAATATTTTAAATTTAAATAAACTTGAGCCAGGAAATATAGATATGACAAACACAGGTCATATTCTAAAACATACACATTTTTATTATTTGAAGTTTACCTTACCTCCAATGGTGCACTCATGCCTGCCTATGCAACAAACTAGGATCCAAATAATGCAAATCTTGCCTCTGCTTTGATCAAGCAACTGATCTTTCTGCTTTTCTCCCTATTTCCCTTCATTTCCTGTATCCTAAGAATCTTTGATACATACCTCATCCTTATTTTTACATTTGAATGGTTTAAAAGTGAGTTATTTCCTCAAATAGCTGCGGTATACTAACAAATGGCTACGAATCACGCACATGCATATGGAGAACAGAAAGAGGCTCAGACATCTGAGAATGGTCTCCCAAGGGAGATTGAGGAAATTAGCTGAGATCTTGACTTGTTGTAGAACAGGGACAAGACTTACCTAGAAAAAAAGGTTTGTTCAGGTTCCAGGCATTAGCCTCATACTTATCAGATGTAGATTAATTTTTTCTTGAACAGAGTATTTGCTTTACAAAGGCAAATAAATATCGTATTTTGATGCAGTATATGTTGAGTAAGAGAGAACTTGCATATCCCAAATAAGAGATGACTGAGATAACTTGGGACTGACAATCAGAACAATGACTTGAGATCCCAGAGAGCGTAAGAAGTGACCTAGTACATAACCTGACATAATGCAGCAACCTCAAGAAATCCAATTTTGGTGTTGTTTGGCTTCCAGAGGCTGGCACTGGCTTTTTTCCAGAAATGCCCCTTTGGAATTACACAGGCAGAAGTGCCTTTAAGCCAGCAAGAATAGCCTGATGGCCTGGAAAACATTGACATCTAACTTCTTTCCTCAGATCACAACAGTTTTTAAACTCTGCTGCATGTTCATAAACTCTCCCTCTCTCTAGCCAATTTCCCTGCCCCCTGAAAGGCATACTTTAAGCAAAAAGAAAATTTTACTGTGATTTTTATTGTCTACAATCCCATTATCATCAACTTTATTAGGCTTTCTAGAATACCATTTATTGCCACTGGTGAGAAGGTAACCCAGTTCACATTACTGTGCCATTTTATAGTTCTCTGTTGGGAGAACATGAAGTTTCAGAGAAAACTATTACAATTATTTATGCAGAAAATTGGTATTTTGGGTGGGGTCTTTTTATCATGGTAATAGTTGTAGACCTTGGAAAATTACATTAATATAGAAAATTATTTTATACTAAAACCATCTGTCTTTGTTGTTGTAATTGTATATCACTGTTCATCACAAGCTTATGAAAATCAGTAAGTGCTCTGATTATAGCATTATTTCTATGAATAACCCCATTTAGATGATGTACTGTGATTTATCTTTAAAGCCATTTCTAAGCTGTTACTAGTTTTAAACATTGATCTAACAGAAGTTACAATAAAAAGTTATGAGACTTACATAAATGAGAGAGAAAATATGCAATAGAACAAATATGAAAGCAACTTTTAGAGCACCTTGACACTCAAAAGAATTACATGTTTTTATTTGCCACAGGAGATTTAAAGCACACCGTATCCAGAAAGGCTTTTTCAAAAAGAAAGATAGAAAACCACCAAAGGTTTTTATTTTTTCAGTATTCTCTAAAAATGAAACAATTTCAAAAATAATAGTCGTAATTAGTAGCTTCATTTTCTAAAAGGGCTACAATTAGGGACTATCCTTCATTACAAATTTAATGCTAAGGTGCAATTGTGAGCCTTTTATTCAAGTATTCCATAGCAGTGTGAAATTATACAGCCAACTACAGCTATGGTATTTTGGTACCTGGGCCCCCTTTCTCCCTCCAGCCTAAATCTATAAAGGACACCCCCCTTCCTCAATTCAAATGCAAGGCTAGAACTCTTGAAAGCAACACTCTTGATAGATTTTTACTTCCTTTGTTTTACTCTCAATTCCCCTAGACTGCATGATCCTTTTCCTGATTGCCAATGTGGATAATTAGAACAATCTTAATTCAATGTAGATAAAATACTTCCTGCCCTACCAGTGGCCCCTTTCAAGCACAAATGTTTACTATACTTTGGATATACAGAGAATAATTCCAATTCAATACTATAATCTCTGCAGAGAATCTTCAGTGCTAAGTACCTCAGGATTATAAAATGGTCTGGCTGCAGCGCTCTGGTCAAACTGGCTGACCTCCAACCACTTCAATTAACTGTAAAAGTGAAATAGAGTAGCGCCGTACTCTGGGAAAATACTGCAAGGAAGTGGAGCCAAAGAGTTGTTTGAGGAAACCTGAAAGAATCACAAAAGGACTGGTACAGTTTACACTAGTCAAAAGCCAATGTTGAGTAACATGATTTTTCCAAATATGTCTTTCAGACACCATCTGTAGCACCAAGCTCCTTATCAAATGTCTTTATAGAAAGACCAAACTAAGCAGCAACCCAGAGATAACTCAGATACAGTATCTTATTAGCCAGCCTTACTGTCAATGCGAATGCTTGACACAAATCCTTGACACCTGGAAAGCATTCCAACCATTATCTGGGAGGATTTCTGTATCCTTTGCAGAAGACTCTGTCAGTTACTAAGATAATATGCTTATGTTTCCCATTTAAATTGGTATTGAAGAGGTTGTTGTCCTTCACATTATGTGTGACAATCCAAAACCATAGGTGCTCCTGAATGAAATGTTAGTTGGGATTTTAAGTATGTTAAAGGTTTAAAGAGAAAATGTAAACTGTGAGGACATGATAGCTGATAACATGCTAACAGATGACACTCAATGTAAAGATTGTCAAGAGGCAGATTGTCAGAGTAAGTCACAAAAGAAATTCACAAGACAGTATCTCCTTCCAATCCTTTACTCAAAAGAATTGTTTAAGTGCTGGGAACTTCTCATACTACCATGACCATGCTCCTGTGATGAGCATGATAGCCATGAGTCTATTTGTGTTATGTCAGCCATAGCATTTTCAAAGCCTACCCACAAGTAAGCTTTCAAAGACATGATGCCTAAGACGCCTAAGGAGGCAAGCTGGGTGATAATTAAAGTGTTTAGTGGAAAGTTTTCTCAAAAGCTGTGGAGAAACCTAAAGACAGCATATATACTATAAGACCAGCTGAAGGCTTCACAAAGATAGTGTACTGTATCATAATGGAGACCATACCCTCAATCAGATCACGCACAATAAAGGGAAAAATACTGATAGGTTAATTTAAGTTAAAACATTAAGCTGGGGGTGGGGAACATCAGTAGTTAAATTTTACTGTTTTGTAAGTACACTTGGAAGACAGAAATAGAGCTTTGATTGTCCTATAATCACAATTCAAGTATATGGACAAAAAAGTACCATCACGCCGATATGAAAGCCCCACTCCACTGACAACTTAGTGTGCCTTTCCGCATTGTAGCCCCAATTCACTGAATCACTTAAGTTTGTACTGAAGAGCTGTCCTGAAATCAAGTGTGTAAGTTTTGAGTATTAGTAGTTCTCATGCACTAATTTACGAGCACTTGTCTCACAGAAACCCATTGGGCTAAATCTGCATGAGACACTGCATGAACCTCACTGGCTCAACATTTTCAGCACTCAAGCTGTCTTACTCTAAAGAATTATCCAATACCTATGGTGCAAGAGCTTCTAATTATGGTAAATTATTGGGCTGCCCAGCTCCAGGAGTTTGCCTTTTCAAGTCATCTGAATCAAGCAATATTCTGAGAAGTAAACAAAGCAGTGGCACAGCGCCTGTTGCAAGGAACCAGTGAAGGCAAATTACTGAATACTTCTTTGTGATCCACAATGCACAAGGCAGGCTGATACAAATTCCATGTGGTACCCACAGTGCCCAGATCTTTGTGTGCAGTCTGTTGCACTGATGAGTTAGGCATTCTTTAGCATGTAATACTTCACATATCTATATATTAGATGTATAGATATTATAGGTAAAATATGAAAACACGGTTAGGTTTTTCTCAATTTAAATTTCACATATGCTTCATTTCCAAGAAATGTAGGGAGGGTGAAATGCTACCAAATGTGAAGAAGAGCTCAATTATTGCAGTAGTCATTGATTTTTCTCTTTAAAAAGAACAAACAGATGATTAATTTCTTACCCCTGACCTCAATACAAATAAACAACATAACATACGGTTTGAAATGTAGTTTCAAAATGTATTTGGGCACACAGAAATGCCCAATCTTTTTACAATACAGATTCAATCCATGTCATCATATAACACCTTCAATTTTGTCTGGTAAACCAGTTCTGTACCAGAAACGCGCTCAGATTTTGATTTGCTAACATGCATGGATTTTCACTATCAAGATCTCTCTTAGTCAACCAAGAAGAAATTACTTTAATGATTGTTCTACTAATTGCTCGACTACTCAATAGAAAGGGAAGTAATTACTAAACTAATTCAACCATTGTCAAAGAAATGACGGACATAGGTTGAAAATACAAAATATAATTTGTACAAATGGTAAGCTTATTTAAGTAAATTAGGAATATTTAAGAATTCATTTCAAATTCCATATTACCTAGTGCAATCTAGAAAGACTGAACTTGAAAATGCAAGGCTAACTTCAGCAAAAAGGAAAATGCAATGTGTGCAACTTAACAGTGGACCCTGATATTTATTCTCACTGTAGAAAGTACTAACAATTGTACATCAAAATGAATTGTATTGATTGAAATTCAGACAGATAAAGCACAATACCGAGGCACTCTGCAGACATAACATTCAACCTAGGCAAATACAAATGGCCAAGAAAAAAAATATTCCCAAGGCTAAAAAAACCCAACAAACAGCCAAAAACTGACACACCCACACACCCCCAAACAAACAAACCAAAATCCCCTTACCTTTTTCTTGGGTGCAATCAGTTGGATTTCTTTTCACTCATCGAATACAAGTGAGGAACCTGGAAGGAAGAAAGAAAGAATGAAAAATGGAATTCACAACAATGTTCCATGGGGAGCTATTTTAACAACTGTTTGCAGTACTTCAACAATCATTTTTGTTTGGGTTTTTTTGCCAAGTCATTATATAAGTACTCTCTCAACACTGCAATTATGTATTTTAGATGAAGTGGAAAAATTTCAAGACATCAATAACACTGACCATAATCACATTGAGTTTCTGACTGATTATGTTAGGGAAACATGTACCAGGCAAATCTACTGATCAACATGAAGTTCAGTTTAAACTTACCCTACTCTGATGGAATATGCATATGACTGGCAAATAAAATTACAAATATGAAAAGAATGTGCAATAACTACTCATTCAGCAGGTAAAAAAAAATCCCTATTTAAAATGTCACATAATGGTTACCTGCATAAATGGTTTGTGACCTAAAACAATTTAATAATTTTAGATTACAAAAATATAAACACCTTTATTTTCAAGTCAAAATAGGACATAAAAGGAACAATAAAATTTTTCTAAAAGCACATTAAAACTGACCAGGTATAGAAAACCAAGAGACAGAAACGAGAAGAGAAATGACGATTCATGAACAGTTGTGGAACTTCTTGTCTTCATACAGGCTTCTACCAAAAGAATTTGCTGACATAATTGTAAATAAAGGTTTTTTTTTCCAGTAGATACTTGTACTTCTTTGATAAATGCAAAACTGTGCAAATGTTGAAAGAAAATTTCCCAGATGAAAAAGAAAAAACAATTAAAGACCATACAGACAAAAATACAGAAGTGGAGAAGATGAAATGTAAGCATACACAGACAGTCTGGAAATCAATGTAGTATTTTATTCTCAATGCCTTTTCTAAGATTTATTCCTTCAAATTAAAAAAAAAAAATAATCCTCGAATAGCCCATGTTGATTTAAGATGTGACTTTACCATCTGTAGAGTCTTAAATCCTTTCGTCAGTGTAAGATACCCATGAAAAAAATTCCAGACAAAACAACTGTCTCTCCCAATTATATCCATCAATAAAACCAGAGCAGTATTTTTAGGGATTATATTTCTAAGTCTAATTGCCTAGTTAATGCACACACAACATTTGCATTTGACTAGGCTTTCAGAAATCACTGTAATACTAGAAACTTTGGCCTCTCAGAAATGCAATTTTGTTTTCAGGGATGTCTGAACATCTAGCAGATAATATAGTCCATGGTTTACTATCAGAGTTCTTTATAAATACAATATAGTATACATTAGCACACTAGACCATCAGTTACAGAACTGCCAAGCTATTTTATTGACTGGGAGGGTGGGGGGAGAAAGGGGATAACAATGTTGGTAAAAGCTCGATAGAAGGCTCCAGTAGAACTGCATGGCCTTGTCTTTTAATACATGACATTGAATATCAAATTTTCAGAGTCCAGGATTGTTACAACCTGGCTGTCACAACCAAACCCCACCAAACTGGAGTTCTGTCAAAAGACAGTTCCTTGCATGGCAGACTCTCTGCTATAACGTGACCTGAAGAGGCCTCACAATGGCACAGGGAAACTTGATCTTGGCTATGCCCGTATGTAAAACGCGTAAGAGCAAACAAATAGTTTTGGTAAGCTGCGAAAGTCATCTAACTAAGCTTGTCTGTTCTTTGACAATTCAAGCTAGCAGCAGACAAACACACACTAATGAAGCCTTAAGATGCTCCCTAATTTCTTCCTAGATAAAGGATGATCCCCTTATCCCCTGTTTCTCTTACACAATCATTTAATATAATTAAACCAGGGAATCTTTTCATTTTACATCTTGTTTGATGTTTTTTGTCCCTTTCTATGTGCTAGGTTTCAGTTTGAGTGCAGAGGGTTTTTTGAGCAATGTTGGACTCTTATTCTAGGACTTCTCCACATCCATTAGAAAAAGGAAAAGATTAATAATGAAGGTGGAGGGACACTATTTGGAGAGCTGCTCTGGGGCAATGACTTGAAAGAGAGTGCTCTTCCTTCTCTTGACATTCCCCTCTCTTTTTAATGTATTAGGTCAGATGTAGCCTGTACTTTGTACAGCTGCCCCTCTCACCGTTAAGTCTTTGATGGATTTCTCTGCTGTGGAGATGCCAGCTGTTGAAGTGCCAATCTGGTCATCAGGTCTAAGATTTCCATCTAGGAGTTCCTCAAAACTCAAAGCCTGATTGATTTCCTCCTCTGTGATGTACTTAAGCACATCAACATAGAAGTCTGAAATATGTTCAAGGCATTAGTGTCTGTGAAGAGAGCATGCTGACTAAAGGCCTAGCTCTACTTTGTCATTAGCTGCAAGTCTTTGTCCTCTCCCTGATGTTTTCCTGAAAAAAGAAAAGCCACTAAATCCAGAGTTCCATCTAACTTTGCGTTGGTGAGCTAAATTTTTGTTTCTATATGCACATCAACAAATCAAAATGGATTACAGAAAAGAATATGACTAAATATAACCTGTTCTTTATTATTGATAATTTTTGACCAGTTCTAACATTACAAAATAAGTAAGAGCACTTCAAGTACATCTGCCAGAGGCAGTTATACAACTATTAGGCAGGAGATTTCAACTTTCAGGTCTGCACATTGTAAATGGACATTTAAATCACGATCTGAAAGTTAGATAGGATTCTCTCAATTTCCCATATTTGGGAATAGGATACTGTAAAATTGGGACACTCTCGAGCTTCCAAATTTCCCCCCTCTTTAAACTTCTTTGAAGATTGTTTCTCATTCCCCTTCCAGATAGGTTTTGACCTTTGCCCTTCCCTTTCTCCTCTCTTTACATCTATCTCTAAACACTCATTGAGCTACAGCACCTCTGGGAACAACTCATGAATCTCTGTTTGTTTGCAACCTCCCATCCTTCTCTCCAAAGTGAAATTTCACTGCATCTCCTCAGTATCTGCTTAACAACATTTGGATGTCCTCATTTGCCCAATGTGGCAAACCCACTGCTCTTAATCTTCTGTGCAAGGCTGTCCCACTACCTCTTCAGCATGTCTGAAAACCCCATCAGCTTTCCCATCATTGCAGCCTATAGTTGGCAAAAGCTGTGCTACGTACATAACCATATAGAAGTCTCATTGTTATTTTCCAGCGAATCAATGTTTTTGACACAAAGAAGTTCTTTACATTATTTATATAGACACTGTTCTTGAAAACAGTAAACTTCTTTATCTTTTGGTTTTTAAGATGGAAATTTTAGACTATACGGCATTTCAGCAATCCTATCAGTTCACAGGAATGCATGATTCATTAATGGGTTCATCTCCATTTGTAAAATTCTGAGGCAATTAAATAGGAATTGGTCTTTCTCCAGAGAGGCTTCTCCAGCTAAAAATAAAATAGAAGTTAGACAGTGACTGGCATTATTTATATCAACAATTCTACTGGAATGATAATACAGCAGCTTTCACATGCAAATATACATACATTTCAATGATTTAGGAAGAATTAAAATAAGGAGCTTAATACATTTCTTTGCTTGTGCTCAATCTTTTCATTTGCTGTAGAATCTTATGAAACATGCCTCTCAAAGCAATTCTTTTGGACTGTGAAGAAATGTCAATACACTGCACTGAAAATATTCTTACCACATATGAAAGAAATAGCAAGTGGTTATAAAGATACATAAATAGCTTGTTATAAAAAAGTTTACTCAAATCAGCATTCAACAACACAATCTAAAAAAAATAACGAATGTGTTTGTTTAAACATGTAAATATTGCTGAGATACTAAAACTTTCAACAGGGGATAAGATCATTTCCACAAGATTTATCATTAAAAGATTAACTTCACAAATAGATTTCAATCCTAGGTGACTATGCCTTTTAGCACACTTAAAATAACAGCGCCAGGATAACGGGCCAGGTCCCACTTTTGGTTGTCTCAGCAGAAGCAATAATGATTCCTTTCCAGGGCTAAACAAACAGAAACAAGGCGGCATCTGGAAACTTTGTGTTTTCTCTGCGCTATTTATTCATTGTAGGAATACTGGAAAAAAAATAAATTACACTGAATTTTCACAAGCATATTTTTCTCACTGTCCTAAGTTTAATGCCCTTCAGTAACTGTAGCATGAAGCTACATAGAAGCAAACACTAAATCTGAGTTCAGATGCCAGTATTTCATTATATGAAAAACACTATCTTGTTTGCAAGGTGCTACAATACAGAGATTAGCATACCATGATGTATCACTACAGAAATACAATATATTTCTCAAAACAGTGACATACACATCTGAGGTTTTCTCTCCTTTCCTGTTCATGCTAAATTTTTGCTTTCAGTTATCTCAGCATTGCCAGTAACTATGTAATTGCATCGTATTTCCAATTTTTCTTTTAAAATTTCTGATCCTCATATTCATGTGATCAACATTGATTTAGCATAGACAGTAAAGTGAAATTTCCATTCCACAAGGCTAGAAAGTAAAACTTGACTGTACTCTAAAAAGCCTACACAGAGATAGCAAATAAAACAGATGCTAGTTTAAAAAAGAAAACTCTCATCACTTCAAGTCAGTAATGATTTTTAACACTTCAGACTGGCAACAGTGTGATACAGAGTGTGATTTTTAGTTGTATCTGTAAAGTTAACATCTTATTAATTAGCATTCTTTTTGAGGTCAAAATTTTGCCTGTCATGGTGGCATATGTTTGGGTGGGCTTTTTTCATAAAATTCAGTGTCTACAGTGTTTGGGTGGGCTAAGAGGGTGATAACATTTGTGCCATCAAAAATAGAAATGTTCCTTCCTTCATGTTAAAATCTCAAATTTAATGACTTGTATTTGTATGTTTATAGAAGAGAAATCACATCAAACAATTATCCAACTGAATAGAATTAAATGTCCCATGAGATTTCTTAATTCTATTTCAAAAGGCTTACATGAAAGCAGGCTTCTCTTTTGGACAGTAAAAATATAAATCTTCAAAACTTTGACTTCTTCCTGACCTGCTTATCAGTTTCTTATGTTCTCACAAACAATGTTTCTCCTTCTTATATTTAAACTCTAACTAGCATTACAAAACACTGTTAGAAAATCACTCGCATTGTTGTTTGGGCTTCCCTAAAATACTGGACAGCAGTTCCAAGCCAGTCCTGCTGTTAAAGACTGTCTAGCCCCAAAATTTCAATTTGCCAGAGCATAGAGGGGCTGAAGCTTTCCAGTGGAGCTGACAACGCAATGAAGGCCAACTGGCTCTGCAGGAGACTCCATTAGCCAAGGAGTGGTTCTTCAAAATCTTACTCCGCTGCCTAGCAGTCAGGGCTGCTTCCTGGCTGCCACACCACACTTACTTTAAAACTGTGAGGCTATATATACAAGCCACCAATAAGAACAGACAATTTTTAGGGTACCAAGAAAAAGGGGTTCTTCTGATCCCTACAAAAGCTAGAGAAGAGACAAAGAACAACAGCTGGAGTAGTCAATTCATTAGGAAAGATATCCTACTTGTAACTCTGCTATACCATGGTACAAGTGTCAGTAAATGACGCCAAGCCAGGCACTCTTATCTCCCTGGTCTCTTTAGAAAAATGAGTATCATATCTTGTCCCTCATACTTGAACAGTAATGAAATGTGGTAGCAAGAGTTAGAATCTGTACCTGTTTGTGGAAAGGAAATGCAAACAGAATTCAATCTGCCTATTATCTTTTTTTATAAAAAGCAATTAGTGTTGTGCGCTAAATATGTTAACCTGACTCCTTTCTTATTTTCTCACTTCACTCCCACACACTCTGTATATCGATTAGAATGCCCTCTTCATGCTCTAGGTATCTTCTATAAGTCCTAAAATTTGTCATGATCAAACATCAAAATTTAAAGTCAGGTTTGTCGGTATCTTGTTATGCAAGCTAGGCAATCCAAATGCACCTGATGCTCACAAAACTACAACAAAATGTTGAAATGCACTTCAACACAAACAAAGGGTACACTGTAAGTAGCTTTTCTAAAACCTCTGCCAGTAGTCTGTGGTATTATCCATAAATTACAGAGATTTTATGCAGGGTTTTCAGCAAAACAGAGCATTATGATTATCCTGCTTTATTAGTAGCCAAGACATATGATCTGGATTGATTCTTAAATGTTTATCAACACTGATAATTGCAGTCACACCAGGATATTAGGGTGCCTCTCAACCAAAAGTCACAGACAACTTGATTACTCAAGGTGTTTCATTTGAGAGCTTTATTAAAAACCTGCAAAATCCAATCAGATCTATTTTACTATTTTCCAAAAATAGATACAATATTATGTATATCAGAAATAAGAAAAATTATCAGAATTTTGCAAATCAGTATCTAACTGTAGATACAGTTTAACTAATTGATTTCATTTAATTCAAGAGCACCTTATTCTGAGTGCTGTGTAATAGAAAAAGAGAAATAAATTTGACTAGGGTCATCAGGTTTTGAAGTGCAAAAGTGAATACTTTATACTACTTTATGCTAAAATTTTCAGTAGTTTCATAGGATTATGCTTTCACAGCAATGTTGAATATGATTGTACCTTTACAACCAGTAACTCCTGTAAACTATTCTAGCATGAAAAGTTGGTATCAAATTAATTTTCAAAAATGAAATAAATGTCTAAACATAAGAGTATGCCAAAAATTCATTTCCTCATCCAGTTATATGCAATCTTCCAACATTAGTCTTTGGATATAACGGCCTACCTGTATATGAAATTTAGAAAAAATAACTTGGGCTGATTATTTTAGATTGGAAGCCTCCTGCATTTAAATATATTTCATTACTTTTATGAGTCTGTCCTGAATAAGTACAGAATACATGCCAGTAAGAGCCTCCTACATACTATGCTGATAACATAACCTAACATATTATGATGATGCACAATGACAGTCTGTCAGAACATAAAGACACAATGGTATTGCATAGAGATGCAATGACTTGACACAGACAGAAATGTTTTCATGCATCAGAACTTGCCTGCTTTGGCCTGAAGGACAAAGAAGAGGAATCCACCATCTGCCATCAAGGTTTCTGCTTAAAGTCTGAAGCTTGTGCTACAGTTTTGAAGGTTTTTTTTGGTTTTTGTTTGTTTGTTTGTTTTTTGGAATGTCACTATACAATTTAAGTTTCACAGAGGAAAAAGAAAAAAAACAAAGAAAAATCACTCAAGGAGGCAAAGTTTGAATACGTCTACCACAACCATTTCTGAAGCATCAAGTACCTTAGCCATATTTAGACGCAACTCCTAATCCAAATACTTTATATAACTGTAATAAGTTCCTGATAATTTAAATGATGCCATTTTGCTGAGGGAAAGGAAAAAAGTCAACTATTTCTAACACTCAATCCACTCAAACCACTGAAGCCTCACTTCCCCTCTGCACGTTGCAGGAAGCCACCTGACTCAGGGCTGTGGAAGCCATGAGTCTGAAGGCTGAGTGCTGAAGTGCCCACAGGCTAGGTTTAAGGGATATAGACAGATACATGTAATTGGAAAATAGATAGCTAACAAAATTGAGTTTTTAGCAATTAAAATTAAATACAGAACTCATTTTCCAATGTCTATTTACTATGTTGTCTTGTTGATTTAAAATTAGCAGTGAAGGATACAATATTGCTTTGTCTGGGGAGCCTTTAAGCACAATATTGACAAGTTCATTGTCAAATGAGACCATACATACAATTCCAAATATTTATTTAAAAATCCTGAAGAATCTTCATCTCCTCCCTGACTAAAAAAGGGAAGACAATTGCTTAATCCACATTTACACACACAGAAATATTGAAATGTGAGCATTTCCCTATACAATAAGTGTTTTTTTTCAAAGCATCCTTTTTGTTTTCAGAGGTATTCCTTGCATTTTAATTGGGAGTACAGTATAGTCAATATCCATTTTAAGTTCCTGGGATTTCATAATATGTTTGTTTTACTTTCAGTCATAAACACAATGATCTCAAGTGACAAATGAATGTGTTCCAGGGGAGACCAATGCGACCCTCTCATTTTTTCATCTTTATTTAAATTGTAAATGTTGTGCTACTCACACTAAAGACAGGGCCTTTGGTAAGAAGAGTATATGATGCTCCCTGGATTTTTTTTTTCCTTTGTGGAAAAAAAGACTAACTATGGTGGATCAGGCCTGTATTAATTGTTTTACTCATCCATCTCTATCAGTGTTTTAATCTTTCACAGTCCTTCCACAGAAAGTTTGAACTTCACCCTACTACAGATGTTTTCACTTACTGTAACATTTCTTGTTGCATTATTACATAATAAAAAGTTATACTTAGCTTGGTCATAAAACCTGAAAAAAACAATTATTTAGCATCATTGAATCACAGAATCCTTTTAGTTAGAAAAGACCTTTAAGATCATCAAGTCCAACTGTTAACCTAGCACTGCCAAGTCCACCACTTCTACACATCTTTTAAATACCTCCAGGGATAGTGACTCCACCAGATCCCTGGGCAGCCTGTTCCAATGCTTGGTAACACTGTGGGTGAAGAAATTTTTCCTAATATACAATTTAAACCTCCTCTGGCACAACTTGAGACCATTTCCTCCTGTCCTAACACTTTTAGACACAACAGATCTCACCTCCAACATGACAGAGAAGGTCAGTCTATACTCCAGGTGGAACCGTACATGAAGCCAGGACTAAGCCAGCAGTAGAGCTTAAGGCAGGACAGCTTGGCTGCTACGCAGCGTGCACATTCAGACCTAAGCCAGCAGGCCCTCCAATGGCTGAGAGTGTCACGCGAGGCTTGGCAACCTGTGTCAGTGCTAGGCACAATAACAGTGTCTACCACTCCTCTGCTTGGTCTAGATAAGCCAATTCATAACTTCACATTCTATTAGTTTGTTATTTTTAGTTAGCCCTGATCATCAACATTTCACACTAAATATCTTTTCTAATTAAGAGACCTAAAGATACCTCTGCCAGCAGCGTCCTCCCCTTGGGATTTTTGTACCTTCCTTGTTTCCTGAAGTATTTCCTTCAGTTACTATCTACTTGCAGAATATATCTGAAATCTGCTCAAAGTCAATCTCTGAAGCTCCTCCCAAAAAACCTTTTTAGAGGATTTAATTTCCTCACTAAAGTAAAGCCAAAACTTTTTTTAAAAAAATACAACAGACTTCTGTAGGTCACTTTTCACTTCAGTTTCCAGGATTCCAATGGAAAAGGTATGAATCTATGAAACAGATAATGAGTACAAAGTAAAACATGAGCAACAGACTAGAAATATGCTTATTCCAGAGTGAGTAACAGCAAGTTTGTGTAGCTTTTTAGCCTCAGTCAGACACAGTTAACACTAGTCTTAGCATCAGTGGTACTAAGCACGCTGGCATTTCTTTCTTGCTCTGGCTACAATCTATCCCGGACCTGGTAAACCATTGTTTCATTTGTATGAAAACCAGTTGATTTTTGACAAAATTTATTGGGCTTTCCCCCCCCCATGTCTGTATTTTTTAAACAAAAAAATATATTGACACAAAATACACAATTTGGTCTCTAATGAAATGGATCTTTTCACTAGAAAAGATGAAGAAATGTTTCAAGTTGTCAATTATTTCAAATTTTACATGCTTGAAATAACTTAGAAATTTCTTCTCCCCCCTCCAATTTCCTTATGGCTATAAATATGAATTAACAAAGCAACAAAACATTTTATTGGGGGGGGGGGGGGGGGGGGGAGG
>VXBL01006104.1:427418-444958 GCA_013400195.1 Aramus guarauna | reverse complement strand
CAGATGGGGAGGTTTGCCTGTTTTTTCTTCCTCCAGGGTCTCTGAGCTTACAGCAAAGGTAAACTGTTTATATTTTAAAACCCCGTGGTAACTGAGAAGGGGGAAAATAAAGCAACCTTGGATGTGTTTGTCACTGGAACAACCAGCTTGGGAACCATCTGGGGTTTCACATCAATGTTTTTGATGCCAAATTGTTAGATGGAAATTCCCTGTGGGGTTCATTGTAGACATGGAGCCAAGCCTTTAAGTCATCTGCAGGTAAAACCAGCTGCAGGATTAATATTTGAGAGGTCACTGGTCATTTTCACAGAACAAATCCCTCATCTGGAATTGTTTGTGTGATTTTATATGATTATTAGTGAGCTTCTAATTAAACAATCAATCTGCTGGGGAAGGAGAAGCCAAAAGAGAGATGATACATTCATTACATAAACTCAGCTCTTTGCCATAAAGACCGACCGTAAGACTACGTGCATCTTAACTGTAAGTTTTTAGGAACAGTCAGTCTACTTGTAAACAATTGATTCATGACCAAGCTAACCTCTGCGAACAATCTATACCTTATTTGCATTACTGTAGCACAGAAAAGCCATAGTGCTAAGTCAAGACAGGTCCCTATCCTAAACACTGTTCAAACCCAGAGTTTGTTTCCATAAAAAGAAGAGAAGATAGCAAGTCAGAAAGCCAGGAGACAGGCTGGGAGCTGGAACACCAGCCAAGATGGTTGGGTTGTGTCACCCACTGTCACTGAGGAAGGAGATACTAGCTGGAGACATGGAGGATAAGAAGAATAGTTTGGACATAACAAGAATAAATTGACTCTAGACATTAATAATCAAACTTTCACATAAAGGGAACCAGTTTAAATCTACACAAGCCACACAACAGTTTATGTTTCATAAATACAGGAACTCTGAGTGGGGAGCTAGACCAGATGACATCCATAGGTCCTTTTCAAACTACATTATTCTTTGATTCTTCATTAATAAGTTTCAGAACAGCCTATTCCACAGACACTCTCCTCCATACTTTCTAACATTTAGTCCATGTTTTAAATTAAAAAGCTGAAATGTATTTTTTTAAACAAACAAGAAATACTCCAATGGAAATTCTTTTGCAACAATTTGTAAGATTTTACCCTTGTCCAAAAATATCCATATTTTTTTCTACAGCTCTCCTAAGTGGTAGGGGCATCATCATAAAACTATTGACAAAATCGGTTTACTAATCAGAAACCAAACTTCTGAATGAGAATAGAGATCAAATTATTCTCACTATTCTATTGGAGAAATCATCTTTTTGATAAAGAGATAGTCACAGGGCAACATATACAGAAGACTAATTTTCATTTGGGTTATGATAGCAACCTTTACAAGCGTCTGAAATAAATGCTGTAAAACTTCATCTAATACAAATACATGCTAACAAAATCGTGAAGCGTCAATGGAGGCCGTTTGGGGTTTTTGTTGTTAACAGATCCTGCCAACTTTCAGATGTATACTTAATTCATTTACTGCTCAGAGAAAAATGATCTGTTGGGCTTTCTAGGATGATGGAAGTGTTCACTGCCATCTACACCTATGTTTAACTATTCCGGTTAACCCTCTACCCGAACTTACAAGGCTTCCAGCTGACAGTTCTATTATATGGAGAATAGAAACATCAGCTGTGGGTGACTTTGAATGATGCTGCTGTTCAGTGCCCTCAAGAAATCACATGTATAACACTCAGGTGGCCAGATTTGTAATACAAACAGAGCCAGGTGTCAAGCTGCTCTTTTCAGTAATGAGACACTCATTTGTCCTCAAAAGAACTGGAAATGTGGATAGGTACAAGCCCAAATTCAGTGCCAAGATCACAGACTCCCAGCTGTTTGGAGTTGACAGGAGGGCTAGTATCTTCAAAACCTGTAACAGTAGCATCTTGAATTTGCCAATGAGAGTTAATCTTTAAGACAGGTATTTTAAATGGCAATAGGCTTACCTCAGCTTAATGAAATAGTGATTTAAATCATTACATATAACCTTAGAAAGCTGTTGCAAAGCTTGCTACCCAATATGGATGACATGCTTTGCACAGCTTAAGCAACATATTCTACAGAAGGACAAAGTATAAAATGAGTTGTAAATTCTGCAGTACTGGAAAATATAGAATCCTACATCAAGCACAACACAATTTCAGATAATTTTCTTAATGTATTTAATGAAAAAAAATCAGATACCTTTAACAAAAATACATGGGGAAAACAGTTACTCTAATTACTGCCCTCAAGAAAGACAAAAAGCTGTGGACATTTTGGACAACTGATATAATATGCTAAAGGCCAAAAACTAACCCTGTCCAGGCATCCTTTTCTAGAAGAGGGAATGTGACCACAAACCAACACAAACTTTAGCTAGCAGTAGGCCTGTAACGAAAAAAAAAAAACAACCCTCCATTATCCTCTCTCTAGCTTCATCTTCCTGCCCCAACAGTTCTGGTTCCTAGAAAGCACCCCTTTCATTTCATAAGCCTTGAATTTTGGTCCAATTCTCAGCTGCACACAGGTTCCTTGCTTTTTTCAGGCATCTGCCCACCAAGCTGCGAGCTTCCTTTCAGCCTGTGCATTCCACCTCCCCAGACACACACAGATGCTTCAAAACCCAGAATAAAAGAGCCAAGATAGGGTAACCTTCCCCCTTCTGGTGCTCGCCCACTCAGTCTCTGACTTAGAGCATACAAAACATAGCACTTGCATACTAAACAAATTCAGTGAGCCTACCATCTGTTGCATATGTACTTTGGGTGTAATGCTGAGGACCAAAGTCAGGAGCCTAAGGATACATTGTCCCATCTGTCTGCTGAACAGGACAGTTCTGCTCACCTGTAGCCTCACCCACCTGCATCTGGGGGTTGTCCTACTCCTTGCCTGCCATCCAATCTAAAGATCAGCTGGCTGCAGGGCCAGTTGAATTACTCAGATGGTCTGCCAGAAAACAACTGGTTTTTTTGAGGTGGTATGGGCTTGATCACTGAAGTGATCTGACTCGGAAACTATTGAGTCACTATGCATTGGTGGGAAGACCAAGCACAGGTTAGGACTACATATTTCAGCAACAGCCCTAAGTCAGGCTAGATTTGATGTGAAAACATGTGCAGAGTTTCCCTATGTCCTGAAGAGAAATAAGCACTTCTAAAGACCCACTCAGAGCATTTCAGAAGGAAGCTGACAATGCCTAAGGATCTTTTTAGCTATTCAAAATAGTCTGACAGGAGGAAACTCCCTGTCAGGGCTGTGATTCATCCCATTTCAGCCAAATACACAACCCCTTAGGAAATGCCTATTTCTCTTCAATTAACTCCTTCAAGAGGAGTACGAGATGATCAGCTCACATTCATATTCTGAATGTCTAAAGATAGGTAGGATGAATCTCCCACCTAAGATGTTTAACTGAATTCAAACAGGCTGACCAAGTGAAACTATTTCCAGTATAGAGATTTACCTAAAGGGGAAGATGGACAGAAGCAGCAGAGCATTCTCAGCTTCCTCTTCACTAAGCAGAAAGCTTAGTTGTCAAATATCTCCTCCTACTTGTGAACTGCTTCATGACCAAACAGTATCCCATTTCTAAGCCTACAACAACAGGACTACTTCACAGAAATATACAGTGTCAGTTGAGAATCTAAATGTGTTCAGTTTAACAAAAATTAAAACCAAGCTGTCCTGAGCATAAAAAAAAAAAAAAAAAAAAGTCTGCTAATTCTTACCATGCTTTGTTACGACCCTGCCAATATATACTTAAACAATACAGCCACCAGAACTTCCATGAAATGGAAACAGTGTTCACTAAACAATATGGCAGGGTACTGATAAAAACATGCAAGAAATATTTATGTGTAGTGCAGAGGTTAAATAAAGTAAATGCAAATTAACCCTATATTATTTAAAAGTCTTAGTTTATCCATCTTTCTACTTCACAGAAAGGCAAGCACCATTATTACTGCACGGAACACAGGTACTGCTTAGAGATCTGTAAAGAATATTTTTTATTAAGATTTTTATTAGAGAGACATTTTTAGTTAGGTATTGCCATCTACAGATACTGCTAAGCTGCCACGAGCCAGCTCTGAATAAAAACCTGCAAATAGGACTAGTTTAGAGATAACTATCAATATTATCTTCTTATTCAAACATTCCCTGCTGCAACATTGCTGATTCCAATGAGGATGGGCATGGAACCAAATTACTAAGATTTTGATTTTGCAAACTCCACCAGCACAATTGCACTCTTTGTTTAATTATATGAGCGTCAAAGGATGATAGCTATGTATAATAGGTACTGTGCTGAATGACCACAGAGGTGCTGCTACAGTGCAATACACTGAAGCCTAAAGCCACTACTATAAAGCACAAGAAGTGAGCGTACGAGGGATCAAGAGGCTGTATGACAGTCTGACAAGCTTCATTGGTTTAAAAGCAACAGTAAAGTCAGCGAGTTAATTTTTAATATTCTACTGTATTGCAGTAGTATTTACAGGCAATGTATTACATTAGCTTTATACTTCCTGAAGTGCAGTAAAAAATGCAGTATTGTTAAAAGTACTGGATATACTGAGCACAACACTAGCTCTGTTACATATTACTGATAATATAAGGTTTTGGAGTTTTGCTGGGTCTGGGGTTAGTTTGGGGTTTTTTTTCAGTAGCCTGACTAGTCTACATAGAACCTTCAACATGTAAGAGATTCTCTGAAAGAGGGAGCTGACTCATTAGACAAGGTAAAACATTGAAAAGTAGGCCATTAGGAACCTTCCCAACCACAAAATTCGGTTAATCATATGGGGTTTTCTAATTGGAAACAGAAAGCAGTAACCTTTCCATCAGGCTATAAGGTCTTTTCACATACTTGCTAAACCGCTCTTGAAGTTTCCAACAAACGACTATTTGAAAGCTAAAGTTCATTTCAATATTTGAAATAATATAAATGAAGACTCAGCAGAAGTTTCAGCAGAGTAAAATAAATTCACTTCAAAACATGAATTATTTTTAAAAAAACCAACTAAACCATAGGCAGTTTCCATTGCAAATGTTAAATACTGATTTTGGGGGGCCTTAGACTGGAAGAAAGGCTGAACAGTTTGTACAGTAGGCCAAATGTGTCACATAAAGCCTGAGGTATTAGAAAAGAAGCCATGTGTACCAACGATGCGAGGACCTTTCCCTGTGTTTGTTAACACCCAGAAGCTGCTCATACCACCAGCTAAAACCTGATTTGCAGTGCTATTCAGCAAAGTTTGAGAACTTTTGCTTTAAAACTGTAATTTAGCTGTGTTCAGGAACCCTAGCTGTCTCCACATAAAAATATTTCTCTGTTAACTTGATACCATGTGAAACACTGTTCGAAAGATAGAAAGGTAGTATATTGTTAAAGCTTAACAGATACTGAAATGCTTCTTTGCAAAAGAGCCTGAATAATCAGTCATATACAGCAATAAATTCTATTTTTGTATTTGAAAATTATACAGAACTCATATGGAAGAGAAAAGCAGGACTAGTTATTTCATCTGCTGAATAATAATGAACTGTTATATCTTGGATATGCAAAACATTAATAAGCAATGAGTAACTAGTTAATTTTTTAACCAACCCAGCAGCAATTAACAGTAGCTCTTTGATGTCACTAGGACCGCAAGGCTAGATATGTGCTTTTCTTTCTCCAACCATGTTGCAGTTCAGCACAGGATATTCAAATAGGTAGGATCCTGTGAACAAAGATTTGTGCACTCTAACAACATGATAGTTTTCTTCTGCCCTGCCAGAGAAGCAAGCTATATAAATAAGCTATATCCTTTTGAAACAACTTAAATGTGCAATCTAACAGCTGTTCTGTTTGCTGTTCCATTCCGAGGTTCAATGAACTTTGGATGTGTCAGTTATGGAGACATAATCCATCAAGAACAATAAAAAAGGATGGTGCTAAAGACCAGAGCTTTTACACAGTGTCTTTGGAGCTAGGAACTATCACGTATATCTATTCAATAACTTTGGCCACATTTGCTATATTGAATTACATTATTTATTTCAAACAGCTTCCAATAATGTGCACAAAAATATTCTCTACTGCAATTTAGTTATTAGGACAACAAAAAATATGCATAGGAACTAGTGATTTTTAATGGCCAATATATATAAAAAAATGATTATGATGAATTAACAGACAAGATGGATAACAAGCAAAATGTAGGAAGTGAAAGCTGAAATAATTTACAAAAGTTTAAAGACAATCTCTTCTTAAACTATCTTCTGCTGTTGTAGTCTGACTGTAAGCTATCAACGTACTTCTGTAAGCTTAGCCTTAACTATCTTGTTGTTTAATATAATTAGTATTTGATTCATGGAGAAAAATGCAGTCTTTGTATACGTGAGATTTGGAACCTGGAAATTAATGCAGTTCCACACAGTAACAACTGCATACAATTTCATATGACTATCAAAACATGGGCACTACCAACTTCTAGTTAGTTTCCAGTATCAAACCAGAATTTCCAGTGAAGAATCCATCTCTCCTTTTCTTGTATGAAGGGGAGGTGTTGGAAAGAATGAAGTTACAGGAGGTTTCTGTGTCTTACAGAAAGTCAGATGAATAGATGGAGCATTTATTCTGTAACAATGCATAACAAAGACTTCTAGTCTCAACAAATTACCAGTAAAAGGAGGAGTTTAAAGTGCTGAAAATAAAGACAAATGAAAAGTAAGATGGCAGAAAAGACTTTCCCCTGAGGATTATTAGAAGTTATTAAATATCATAAAGGATGTGCCATCCCTAGGCCTCAGCTTTTTTTTTTTTTTCTCTTAATGTCACTCTGTTTACAGAAAAATCTCTGTAAAGCCAGACTTCAAAATTCAGAATTCCTCCTAGCTCTACTCCCTTCAAAAACTGTTACTGATGAATTTAATTTCTCTCTAAACTAGAAATTTGCTTCTAACACCCTGAGAATATAGATGGCTGCCTGTCAACACTGAAACCTAAAGAACAGATGCAATGTATCAAGGAAGTTTCACCACTAATCAGTGTATTATGGAATCAAGTCAATGACAAACATACTTAAAATTTTGATCAACCACATAGCTTACCAAGTATAGTTCACAATTATGAACTTGAGCATAAGTATTTATTATTTAGACTTAGATTTCTTTTTTCCCCAAGAACTGAAAAGCAGCACTGATATCCAGCAACAGCACACTGAACTCCTACTTATATAATTCTCAAGCTGAACTGCAAAGGAGCACTGATGAGCTTGTGAAGTTGCAAGTGCCAGATACGTGATTTTATAAGCAGCCAGGAGACAGCTACCCTATACATGATAAACATTGAACTGAATGTCTCACCAATTCTATGGAAATGCAGCAGGTGATGCTTTGGTTCGTGTTGTCAAGATGGATGTGAGTTTGACTGTGAGTTTATACCAACACATCCAGTCAGTCTTTGTCCAAATTCAGACCACAGACTAAAAAGAATATAAGATTAGGACACACAAGTAACTTTATTCTCATCCTCTTGCCTCAAGCCCAGTTGTTTTAGCATTACAAATTACATACATCCACTAGGTATTTTTAACAAAATTATATTGCAAGTATGTATACACTGATGCCTTTGGCATCTATCATCATCTAAGGCTTGAATGCTGCTCCTTTCGCAGTGCTGCAAGGTTTCTGCACATAGAGGAAAACCTGACACCTCTGAAGGAGCAAAAAGCATATAACCCTACCAGAGAAAAATCCTTATAATTAGTCCTCTGCTGCATCATCCATAAAGTACACTCAGATCAAAACCTGAACGCAGCATTTTCAAATTGTTGCTTTTATTAAAAAGGCTCATAACTGTCTTAGGAGCAAGAGTCCTTTCTACAGCTGCCCTCCATAACTAGAAGCTTGGCTTCACAGAAGAGATGCAAAAGGGAAACAAACTAAATCTCTCAAAATCCTCCAAAATTCAATAGCCTTTTAAAGTCACATCACATAGTTTCTTATTTCTTGACAAAGATTTACAAAAATAGGTGTTAGTTTGAAAGTTGATCAACACTTGGTTTCTAATCAATGTATTCACGCACAGCCTTCTTATTAAGAGATTATTCAAACACACATACTTTCAGGCCCTACTCCTACATTAGTCCTCTGATTGAGGACTGATTCTATGCTAAGTAATAAAAAAAGTTTGAAATGCAAAACATCTTAGAAAACTCTGGCTCCAGAAAAAGGTGTCAATAAGTATTTTTGTAGTCATGGATCAGGTTTTTGTGTTTGGTTGTTTTGGGGGTTTTGTTTTGTTAAACATTTGCCATGAACTTCCTGTCATATTCACAAAATTGTATGTACAGAGTTGAGAGACTGCAAGGGAAGGAGAAACTGTGTGTAGATACATAAATATATGTAGGTATATACATACCTGACAGCTCTGAGTAATCTTTTCAGTGTCAAACATTCCTTGCAGGTTCCATCAGAGAAACACTTCCAGAAAAAAAAAACCCACTAATCCAGTTAATTTCACTGCATTTCTTTGGAAATATACATTTATGCTGGTACAAGATTTATAAACGAGCAGCTTTCAAGTGCCAGATATCCACATATGCTTGCTATTTGCCCTTTGTCACCTCAGTGAAAAATCAGAAAAAACTCATCCAAAAGCAAAACGCGGTCTATATTTTCATTCAGCTTTTAGCTTTGCTGCTGAAACTGATGACATGAACACTTAGAGAAATTGCTTTTTTAACGTGAATTTTTCCACTGTATGCCACACAGCTAGGAAACAAAATCTGCACTAACTCCTCTGGACTGTCCAACTAGAGCGGGGCTGCACAGAAAGTTCTCAGACAACTGGAATCAAGACACCTTAATTATCTGCCTCAGCCCTCAAACAGTTCATAGTTGCTAAAAACCTTGTTATTTGACTTTAGAACTGCTTAAGAGCTGGAGATTTCAGGATTTTATACACATGATGTCTGATACAGAAATCAGCTTAGTCATTAAAAGATGCAAATGAGAAGTCAGTGACAGCTGCTTCTGTTGATATCCCATGTGAATTAATTTTTTATTTTAGTTCATAAAAGTCAACCAAAAGCCCTGAGCAGGGGTGAGAAATCTTTTTATGGCAGGAGATTAATACTGAAAAATTCAACCATTAAATCATATCATTAGGGGAAATAATTAGCCACTTCACACAGCCAAGACAAGCTACATATCAAAAGGCAGTTTATGAACTATTTTAAAACATTTTGTTTGAATGAATGGGATGTACTAGAATAAAGACAGCAATCACACTTTATTTCCATACTTAGGAAAAGTTTAAAAGGACCGTGAAATAAAGCTTCATTGGGGGCCTAATCAGTTTTCAAGAGAAGATTTATCTTTGTTTAATCCAGTAAAAGCAGTCTATTAAATGTCACTGATAAATGGTCTTCTGGAAAGGCTGGAGAGTTCAACCAGTGGACATAATCTACTTTTTCGCGTGTAGATTCTTTTTCAGCTATGCAAATTTGGTACTAAATAGTCAAGGAACATTAACATAGAGATACAATCAAAGCAAGTGGTGAGAGGGGAAGATAATCACGTGAAAAAGCTCTCTGTGGAGAAAGTAACATTTAAGCAGATCAGGGCAATATTCTGACATATGTGACTGGAGCATAAAGTAGTTTGTATTCTTGCTTGACATGGTCCTTTCCCCATATTACCAACTTTAAATACATTTGTTACTCAAGTCCTACATACCATACTAGGGATCAAATGTCCTAAATGGTATACTATATATAGAAAAGTCACAAAATAGGTTGTAGTACAGCCTGACAATGTCTTTTCACATATACACCAAAACAGCTGGACAATTCATATTTAGAAATAATATCCAGGTTGTGGTATATTTCAAACTTGAACTCCATAGAACTGATTCTAATTCTAAATCAAGATATAAAATTAATGTATCTCCCACTCTTCCCCCAAATTGAGGACTTAGCTACTTCAAGAATAGAGGAAACTCACAAAAAAAAAATCTGATGCTTGCAACATTCAAATTTTTTCTCAGTATTTGTAAACAATAGAAAAGAAGGGAAATACAACTTCCCCCTCAAACATATTTAACTGGTTACCTTAATTGTAAAAACTTTTAGTTATATTTTTTGTTAATTTTGTGTACTGTAAAATCTTGTATCTCAGCTTCTCATAATGTATTAGTCACAATTCTATGTTGCCACACACCCAGCATCATCATGCCTACCGTTTTGTTACGCTATAATGAAAAGTCAGGCCTGCTCGTAGGAAGTAATTCATCTTTATCCCTAAAATGGTATTTGGCTGTCATCTCAAAAATTTCTGTGCAACATTAAAGATAATGCAATAGCACAGTAACAGAGAAATTACTTTTCTTCTTAATGCCTCATTACTGATATTGCTAGTATTGTCTATCTGTATCTGATACAAAAGGTATCTCAAGGGTAGTTTTAGGAACACAAATGATAAATAATTTTGCCCTCATTTATCTAACAAGAAACACATACAGATTTCTGTATTCATAAGCCATTAAAAGTATTATTGAATGCCATATTCTTTGATTGCCTCATCATAAGATACAAGTCATCATCGTAAGTGTCCAGAAACTTCCATTATCAACAGCACTAAGAATTTGCTCCCCATCCTCCATCAGCTACTTTAAGTGTTGCAGCAACTAGTTTGCTTCTTGCAAGTCAAGACCTGCAAAAGGTGAATTATATCATTGAAGTTTCATTAAATGCACCAAATGTTGCCTTTATTTAATACTTCCTAAAATATTAAAAGAAATAATAAAGCCTTAGAAACTAAGTGTGTATCAGTAGAAACAATGCTGCAAATGAGAAGATTTGAGATTTAATCTTGATTTTCATACCACACTTCCCTGGTTTCAGAATGAGAACTGATCCTCCCAATACACTGCATATTATCTTAGCGCGTAAAGTTGAAGAGCGGAAAGAAATCAGAACACTTACTCTGTTCTACTACTTTTACATCCTATTCCACTGAACACATATCTAAGACAGTATCTTCAGTCTGTGTTTGAGCAGCACAGCTTTGAGAGTGTGGTTATACTGCATGGGCACATACTAAAAGATTATTCTTTTATGACTGTGGTATGCAATGCTCTGGCAATAGAAAGATGATGATGCTTACATCTATCCTCTATAACCTATAGCTCCTGGTAGATCTCATGCAAAACAGTCCAATTTAACTTTTTAGAACTCATTTAACGTCAGTA
Organism: Aramus guarauna; assembly: GCA_013400195.1. Taxonomy (NCBI): domain Eukaryota; kingdom Metazoa; phylum Chordata; class Aves; order Gruiformes; family Aramidae; genus Aramus; species Aramus guarauna. Next base: position 433,700 of record VXBL01006104.1, on the reverse strand, counting down.
AGAACACTTTAAAATGAAAAGTTCATTGAGTTTAAAAGACCAAGATTTGAAATAAATATCACAGCTTCTTTGAAACCACAGAGTTTAGGAAACCTGGACATGTCCAGAAGTCCTTCCAGGGGAGGTAGTCCTTTTTCACACATCACAGCCCTTCGCTTATATCAGATGTCCAAAACCAATACTCCTTTCTTAAAACATGCCAAAATGGAATAATTTCTTAAGATACTACAAAATTACCTTTCCTACTCGTGTACTCAATTTCAACTATACTACAGTGTGGCATTACCTACTGAAAAGTCCTATGCTTGTTAGTTATTCCACATGATAGTAAAATTGTGACAAACACAAAAAGGTGGACAGGTACATAAACATGAATAAGTCTTCAGTACTACATAAGCATCATTTAAACACTAGAGAGCAATCATTCGTCTTCTTAATAAAAACATCATTTTTATTCCACCAAAACTGAGTACTTTCAGGGAATTTAGAAGGCTCCAACTTAATGTACCCTAGCACTATATTCCTTTCAGAATTTCTACTGCACATTTAATAAAAAAATACATTAAATCCGCTGTATATAACCAACAATATATATCCACTATAGAAAAGAAAGAACAGAGAAAGGAAAGGCTGAATGCCTTTATGCATTCATATGCATAAAGCATGTGACAAAGGATTTTAAAACTATCTGGATAATTTAACTACTTTGTTATCATACTGAAAAAATAGATTATGTATTCTCTTACTGGGAATGCACTTTTACCATTCAATTTTAGGAAAAAATGAGTTATTTGTAAGTATTAGCTAAACCTGATATGTATTCAATTGTATGGATTCATGTTTCTTGCAGAGAAATTGCCTCAACAATTACACTAAGTTAAATCGGTGTGACTAAAGAGAAACCTAATACTGTGGAACATGATCTGTACCTGTATTCAGACTTGTATTCAGATTTAATGAAGATGTTCCTGAACTAATGTCTTTACCAGGTGTTAGCAGCAGAACACAATGCTGGAGAGAGAAAATACTTCAAGCAAGATTCCTGATCTATTAAAAATAAGACATATTTCCAGTAGAAGGAAAGTTAACATTAAAATTCTGATTAAAATCAAATCAAGTGCCAAACGGTTTTGAAGTTGAACTAGACAATGTTCTGAACTGAAACATTTGCTTCTTTCTTCCTCTTGGCACTAATAGGAGAATCTATCAATACCACTCTTAGATTAAGCAGCTCGGTTGACTACAATGATGTGAGTTCAGTCTGGAACCATCCACTTTGTAATGATTTATGATTTGTACTGTTAGTAGAAAGCAGATAGAAACATTTACAAAATAACATAAGCAAATAAGTATTTACACTATATACTAGACTTCGTGTAGTGTTTTGGGGCCTGTATGGCATTTTCTGTATTAGAAACTGGAAGAGAGCTGTCTGTTCTTCCATCTGCATTAGTTGTTACATACTGGAAGATGTGGTCAGCACAAAGTTGAAACTTTGGCTTCAGTTCAGGGAATAAAGGAATAACTGCTCTATCTCCTCTCATCTAGCAAAGGTGGTTTTATTTATTTAGGGATTTTTTTATTTTTTTTTTAATGTAGAAATTTAGAGGCACAAGCTGTAGTATTCTCCAGTATATAGCACGGACCACACAGAAGCATTATAGGTGCTGTCATCTGTAGTGCTACAAAAGGTGCTAAGAGCGCTTATGCTCCATCAGAATATAAAATACTCAGAGAAATTTATATTAACATAAAATTAATTTTTGCCAAGACAAAATTACAATAAATGTTCCGGGGGGGGGGAAAAAAACATACTACAGCTATATATTTCTTGTGCTCTGTCTGGTCTTTTGACCTCTGTTGAGTGTTAGGTTGCCAGCTGAAGCTCCAACCTATTTCATCCCATCAAGACAGACGGAGCTATGCAAACATCCAGCCAAGCACACCTTAATGAGTGAGCTACTTCGAAAACTATAAAGCAAATTTAAACCAGAAAAGGACACTATGTCATCTGAGATGCAAATTTAGGATCTAGCCTCAGGAAAAACATATTTTAGTGGAATTTCATATAACAAGACATTTGGAGAAATTTCCCTTTTTGTACTAATGCTGGAAAGGTACTTCTCCCTTGCAAAGGACACAGAAGACTGCAGAAGGCTAGAAGTTCCAATGAAGAACCTGCCCAAAGATGAAAAACTTGATTTAAATCCCACAAAGGGACCAACATTTCAGAGCCCTCATGCAGGGCAACTTCAGAAATCAACCAACAAACCTTTGAATTAACAAAGGTGGACAAGGCTAAGGGAAGATAGAACAAAGTACAAAACCAACAGGCTCGGGAGAATCTATTAGTAGCCCATGCTACACCTCTGTTTTGAGGCTCTATTTCATTGACATCACTGCTATTGTTTTATGTTATGTTCTACGCTAGAAACATAAAAATAAACCTTTTAATTGACTATTCATTTCACAACTGGCAGCTTATGGTGAGTCAATAACTGGCCTCATAATTCTAAATTCACACAGTAAAACTCTTAGTTCAACATAATCTGTTAAAAATTAAGTTACAACTAAAATTAGGCTACTAAATCCACAGACAGCTCTCAAAGTAGGACATACCTTGACTTTCTAATTTGGAATGAGAGTTATTAGGTGCTGTCAGTGGCAACTGCTGAGTGCTCATTATTTCTCAAAATACCTATTTGGGGTTTCTGAAGAAGCTCTTAGAGATAGGCCTTTCAGACGCATTTCAAATTCTGTGATTTTTCTCACTTCCACCTTAGCTACTTGACAATATAACCACAGCTGAGTTTCCATAGGTACTTTCTTCACTCACTCCATTCAAGTGACAGAAGTCTATCATGTCCCCCCACCCCAAGATGTTTGCCTTGTAAAAATTTAATTTCTTCCTTCCTGAACTAGTACAAACTGATGCAATTCATGATCAGAATCCAAGCTCTGGAAATCTTACATTTCCAAGTTCAAGTTACAATGGCCTAAATTCTGCACCTTTATTCCTTCAGATAACACATCAAAAGTCATTAGCTGATGATCACAGAAAGGCCCAAACCTAAATATTTTCCCAGGTCAAGCTCTCAGTACAAAAAAAACAAAACAAACAAAAAAAAGGGACAATGTAAGATCAGATTCAAAACATCTATGATGAGTAGGTTTCAACAATACAGGGTATTTTGTCAGTTAATTTAGAACCATTATTCTGTCTGTATAGGTTAAAAAGGCATAGTATATTTGGAACTGCCTAAAAAGTTCTATTGCCATTTAAAGAGGTATTCTATTATTATTGATTCACCCAGCTCTCAGAAGCACTATATTACTGAACCATTGGTGCTTTTCAGACATTCACTCAGTAAAGACGACTAAGATTCATGGAAATATTGTCTTATTTCTTTTGTGCTTAAGAGGGAGGGCAGAGAAAGCAGGATGCTGGGCAGGCAGAGTGATAATATAAGCAATACCACAGACAAGGGGGCAAACCAACATACTTGCTCCATTTTAACCTGTTTACTTGCCTTTGTTACCAGATCAGCAAGGGCCCATAAATTAGAGGAATTTTTCTTAATTTAAGCTTTACAAGTTAAGCACCACACACAACAACAAACCATCTTTCCACAGACTTAATACATTGGATAATATAGCTAAACCAACTTCCTTACTTTTTTAACATATCTTACAAATGTCATCTTCCCCCTTTCTTAGGCAGATGGATGCATAGAAACTTAGAGAAACCAAGTTGCAAACATATTCTCTATTTCAATGGCTGTTACTCAATACCTCTAAGCCATATCCATTTTATTTCCAGATTGTCTTATAACTGCCTCCAAAGTGTGTTCAATGCACTTTAAATGTCAGCATTTTTAAGGCAGGAAGAAAGTCTTTTATTGGGGATGGGAAGGAATATTTTGATTAGGAAAAATATTAATGTTGTACCTCACAAACAATACTTCAGTGCCCAATGTTCCCACTATGCTCTTATATAGCATATTTCCTTGGAAAAATTTCCTTGTCTCCCACAATGAAAAATGTTGTACATGCTTGCTATGTAACACTCCAATCAGCCATTACCTTGAATATTTGCTCAATCATTATAACCACCCTTTTCCCATCTTCCTTACCCCAAGTACTGATACCTGTATGTCAGCCCTGCATAGGACCATCTATTTGGAATCTTAACACCGAGTTCACACTATCCTTCCCTCCAAATGTGTGCGTATCACTACAATACACGGTTACACCGGAGCACTAGAACCATCACAGCTGAAGCTCTGGGAAATTAGGGAACTTTTAGAGTGGCATTTTTGTTAAGAGAGAAGGTTAACTGACCTGTTTTCTCATACAAAAAGAAGAGGAAAACAGCCTTACAATTTTATGTGTATCCATCAACAAAGCTATAACCACCTTCATAAACACATTCTGTCAAACTGGCTTCCTTTGAAGTAATCACTATTCTAAAAACACTGCACTGGGATCCGGCCAGAATGAAACTGTAGAGTGCTACTGAAGTGAGTTTTATGCCTGAATAGTGATGTACATTATGGAACCATCTGGTTGTCTTTGCAGTGTGTGGAAGGAAGCAGGTTAAGCTATTGGACAGAAACATCAATGCCGTATGCTAGAATGTTTTGCAGCTAAAAGCATTTGGTAACATAACCACTTGATATTCAAGAGACTGAGCTCAAATACAGGAGGAACAAAGAACAAAAAATATGAATCATGCTGTTAAGCTTTGAATTTGTTCCCCCTTAAGAACTGCACCAAATCTCTCTAGTGGCAAGTATAAATGTTTATCCTGAACTATATTATTTAATAGTTCAACCATCTATTTTTAAAGCTTTTTGACAATTAAACCATACAAGATTCCTGCAATGCCAGTTCCTTTTTGGCAACAACTAGATCACATGGCCAGCACTACCAAAGGCATGCACTCAGAAACCAGAGGTACAAGATCCTAGGATGCCCAGTGCTGCCAGATTTTTCCAAAGATGATTCTGAAAGATACATATTGGTTTATGCTGGAAATTAAGGATGAGTATACTGTAATCTTTTAGAGAGGGAGAAGTTTGAAGATTAGCATTTCTATACACACCAGCAGAGCAGGTTTTCTTCAGCATGCAACAACTAGAAGTGCAGGCAAATCATTCAATTAAAAAAAATAACAAAATTGAGCTGTTTTAACTTCAGTTTGATAGCCTGCCTTCTCTAATACAGACTTGCATATCACTTCTACATGTCAAATCAAATCATTGGAATTAGATATTTTTATTACCTATGTGGTTTTCAATGTACCTCTACGTTTTCATACATGATTCTTATTAAAAGACCCCATGGGGTGGTTCTTTTTTACCCTTTTTTTTTCATAATATTGTATATTTTTAAATATTTTTTTTGTTCTTCTGTAACTTTTTGAAATCCTGCTCATGGTTCCTGTTTGGAATGTAGCAGCATAGAGCAGATGCAACCAACTCTCTCCTCTCTTTCTTCACCTCCCAGCCTATAACCATTTATCAATGTGTCTCCTAGAGAAAGCAATAAGTATACCTGTCTGTTGTGTGAACTCACCTAGAATTTGCATGGAAGTTGCACTTGCTGCATTTTGGACTAATTGATAAAAATCACTTAACATCTCTTCTCAGCCCTCAACTTCTGCAACAGAAGGCAATGGTCATGTTCTGCTTACTCACTAAGGACATTGCTTGAAAGTCAGACTGACATGTCCACAAGACGCTTTCACTGAATTACAGCTTCTTTATTATTGCCGCTTTCTGCAACTGGTTGCCATGTTTACCACACTGCCCCTTTTTTGAGGGGGGAGGTATCCAGCTGCCAATGAACTTGTAAAACAGTGTTTTGCCACACTTCAGGGTTTGTTTCACCCAAGAACAACAGTTCAATACAGCTCATTTGTACGTGCTTCACGCGCACAGCGAGTTTGTAGAAAAAGCAACGTAGCAACAGCTGATGCATGTCATTTACCCGTAGCATATTTTGTTATTTCTCTCCGTATCTCATCAAGAGAAGTTACTGAGCCCTAGTGTAGGGTAAAAGTCCCTTTGTCCACCACACCCAAGTGTAGCTAATATGGCTAGATATTTTACACCATTTGAACAGATATTCTGGCAGTTACTCTTGTAACACACATTTTTGTAGTAGTGCAAACCCAAGGCTGGAAATATTTCTTATTGGGAGTGCTGCACTTGCCTGCTTTTCTACCAGGAGCTCTGTGCCGGACTTGGGGGGGGGGGGGGGGGAAAAAAAACCCCAAAA
>VXBL01006104.1:369801-427380 GCA_013400195.1 Aramus guarauna | reverse complement strand
CCCACAAAAACCCTCTCATTTAAAACAAAGAAGTGGAATCAACTTTTTGATATTGATGTAACAGTCAAATTCACAAAAAAAAAAAAAACAAACACCCCATCAGACACTCACTTGGCCTTCAATCCCATGTCTGAGAAGGTGCAGAATCAAGGATGAGAAACAGACAAAAATAAGATGCATTAACAGCTCTAGTTTAAAATAGTAATAGTACATGTTCCAACTCAGATAGATTAAATTGTTGCATATAATGATTAGACTCTCTTGACTGTTTGCAACTGCACTGAAAGCAATCTTTTAAAATTGTATAACCCCATTGGTTTTGTATTTATTTTAATTTATTTTTTGTTAATTTGTAACCCCATTTTGGCCACAATATTGGCTGTTAAAGCAAATTCTGTGTTTTGGTCACCTACAACGTTACAATGATTTAAAGCCGGCTCTCAAGATCATTCATTAAAAAAGGGGAAGAACAAATCTTGATCAGCATGTCTGAAAATTGTTTTCTGAATGCACCAGTATTTTCAATTATGCATAGGCACCAATGACAGTTCTTATCTGTAAGAAACCAAGCAATAGCCTTGAGAGAGAAACACAAGTAAGTGTCAAGGGGGGGAAGTTGTATTGTTTCACCTAAAAGAAAATTTTGGTACAGCTAGGTGTATTTGAGGAATCCTCAAACTCGTGTTTTCAAATTTTAAAAAAGGAACATTAAAAAAAGTGGTTTTTCCACTGAGATGTTGTGATCATACATTTAAGATTATGCATTGCTTTGAAATGAAGTGTCAATAACAGCAGAAAGCTTTGGTCATATCAGTTATTAAAGATAGCATTGTTATTAAAATACATCACAACATTAATGAGAACAAAACACTGTTTCAACAGGTATTTTTTTCAAAACTAAAGTAGAATCACATTTTTAACATGCTATATAGTAATTCAGTTTTTAATGACACTGATTTCTAATAGACTTATGGTACATTTACATTAGTTCATTCAAAAAGAGTTTAAAATTCTTGAATAAATATTAATTTCTATCTCCCATTACTCTACAAACCATTACTTTCACCTGTTAGGAGTGACTCATTGAGACTATCTAAAGAGAATATAGATCAATTTAGCTGGTTGCCAGAAAACTAAAAATAATTTTCAGAGAAATACTGATGTAGTATCTCCAGATCTTTACATATACCTATGCTTCATCTGGCTCAGAGTGATTTAATGATGAAAAACATAAGGCATAGCAGGGAAAGGAAAAGAAGCAAGATCATTGTACTTCAGAAGACTAAACAGCATACAACGAAAACTACTAGTCCTTATTAGATCAATTTAATGGTGAATTCTTTGCTCAAAATAGAGCTTAACAGGAAAACATAGAGAACCTACTTTGTTCCTACTATTGAACTATTACATTTACAGTTAAAGCACAAAATACTTGACAAGATACTCACTTCTGCCAGTTTTGTAATTCAGAGGGGTTTTTTTTCTCTTCTGTATGCCACTAGTTTCCTAGGTGATAAGTTACCCTCTGTATAAGCAACATAACACTGTTAATTACAGCATCAATTATCTGCAAATACAGCACTATGGATTCAGTTAGCTAATGTTGTCTATAGAGCACAACAGGATTATGTTATGAACTTATGACCTAGACTCAGTTAAATGTAGGTACCATGACCCTGAACATACTTATGATCTTGACAAGTTCCTCGCTGCAAGCTAAGGACACTCAGTAGCTTAAAGCAGAAAGTTTCACCTCAAAATATTCGCCACAGATATAAGCCTAAGTCTGTGAAGAGAAATGAAGTGACAAACATAGAAAAAGTAATGTTTACAAAAAGTTTAATTTCACCCTAGGTTTGTTTGTTTTGTTGGGTTTTTTTGACTTGTTAGCATGCATATCTGAGGGGAGGATCTGATCCACAGCGCTACCAATACTGTGGTAGAGTCCAAAATTAAATCCCAGTTCTACTGATTTTTAAAGCAATTTGCAAATTCCTAAACATTTTTAAACTAAGTCATTATAATACACCTACCAATACAGACTATCTTACAATTTGTTTAAGACTATACATCATGCAATATAGCATTAATACAATTTATGCAGTGTGAATAGTTTTCTTTCAAAGCAGTAACTACACTCCTACAGAACTTTTCAAACCTCTACTGTTAAATATCTCCAAGCCTTGTACATTTGTTCTTATTCCCAAGGAACATGAATAGAATTAAGTAAATTGTGGAAGAAAAATAGGATGCCTACTGATCTCTGGAACTGTACATTTCTAATTAATCTGTACACAACAAAACAATAGAATCACCTTTACAATGAAATGGAATTTCAGGATTTTAGTATAAATTTTCCATTTAAAAGTCAAGCAAGGATATGTACTTTGATGAGAACATCATTGATTTTGTAACGAAAAAAAAACCCTGAATTTCAAGATCTTAGGTGAGACAGAATCAAGTCATCAGATGTCAAATATGTCTAGATTTCAGGAAAGTTCTGATCTATATCCAAGTTTCCTGATTAGTCATTTAAACTTAAGAGAAATTCCATAGAGATGTGTAGTGTTTTCCCCAAGATATACTTCTAAAATTTTGACCTGCACCTTTATCACTCATTTTTAGACATGCTGAGTAAAAGCTACCAGTCTGTATAAAAGAGAAAAATAGAAGCACCTTGACATGCTTTTGTTTTCCCCTGTATCAGTAAGTTTTTATGATGCTCAACAAACTGCCTTCCAAGCTGTCCATAAATTCATTTTGATATGTGAAGGCTTAGGGAGGAGTGTACCAAATGCTTTTTTGACCCACATTCAATTGCTCCAAATAATTAATTATAGAATGTGTGTAGTCATATGTCATATAACAGATTAAAAGATAATTGGCAGTCAGTTCAATTTAAAAAAACAGTCTGGAAAGCAAAGAGAATGCCATTTTAAAGGTTAAATGTTAATCACAACTGAATGAATGAAGATGTTTGTCTACTGAGATACCCAGTGAACTCTTCTGATTTGGGACAGTGTCAAATGTATTTCTTCCTAAGGCCATCCTCACTGATGAATGTTTGGCAACCCCAGCTAAAGTTAATTCTACATATTTTCTTCAAATATACAGCAGACAGACACAATTTGAAATCGCACAGTTACCCTTCATCTTAAATAGATTTGAAGATAAGCAGATATACATGCTCTCAGTGTCCTCATGCACAACTTCCACAGCAACTCTTCTCTTACCCACCAACTAAAATAGGGTGGGAGGAAATATAACTCATGTAGGTAGAATTATAAGTTTAAGGTAGCTTCTTTTCTGACCTTAGGACTCTAGTCCTGCCTTTGCTAGCACAACTGCACAATTTTCCAAAACTCAGGGCCAGCAGATTCTATTTGTTTTTACTCAGCAGACTCAGTTAAATATTTTCCCTATAGTCCTGTGCACTGAGATGCTGTGACAGGAAAACCTTTTCAAAACCAACATAATGTTAAGCTTGCAGTGGAAACAAAGCCTTCTCACATAACTACAGACTGTTTTCTTTTAGGTAAAGGACTGACTCCAGATGTCTTATTTCCTCAGGATACCACAGACACATCAGAAAACATCTGTAGTCTGCTGCAACTTCCATGTCTGGGAGAAACCCTCCAAAGTTTTTCAGTTTGCCGTGTCTTCGGGCATTTTCCTGTATTTGGCAGTCTATTAACAATATAGAAGTGTTTACCAGACAGTAGCTTACATTAAACAACTTTATTTCCTCCCACCTTATTTTGCACTTAACTAACAACTAGTAAAACTAATATTCGTGAAGTAAACTAGGACAGTACAGAAGTTTCTTGAATTACAAAATAGTTCCCAATACTTCAGTGTATTTTGAGACCTTCTACTGAGGAGGGCATACAATAAAAAACTTATGCATACACAGAGTAGATTGCAAAAAGGACGGTATACCACATGAACAATTCAGTAACTGAAATGTAGTCCAGTGAATAAACATGCATGTATTAAAAAAAAAAAGGAAAGTTTAACACTGCATTATTACCCTAAGATAACTATTGTATTTGACAAATCAGAGTCTTAAGAGCATTCAACATGACAAATACACTGATAGGTCTCTGACACCCTAGACATTGTTCAAATTTTTTTTTTAATATTGAGCATGGCAAGGATTGCAATCATCTGTACTTGTGGCTCAAAGTTAATTCTCTGTGGAAACTGGAGTCTGAGAGGAAAAGGAGAAGCTAATTAATATAAATTACAGAAGCAAGTGACAGGACTGTTGAATTCTTACCCCTGCAAGGGGAAGCAGACCTCCCGAACCAAAGAAAGTCAATTAAACACAAAAGACAATCTGAATTAATGGACACCTCCATTGCAGATGCTTACTGAATCAAAAAAGGACAAACTGATAAACCAGAGAATCAAGGGATGCCTTTGTTTTGTGCTTTTCAAACAGATACGAGTAAACCTTGTCATTGCTCCAGGACAGGAAAAAGCCATGCATGACCAAGCAAGGGTCTAGCCAAGATTAATGGACCATGCCTCTTCAACTACCCCTTGTGCTGGGTTACAGTCATTCCGTTACAGTCACAAACAATTCTTTTTCAACTTGGACCAGGTGAAGAATGAGCTTTTATTTGTCTGTGGTGTACCACCTACACACATACACAACGGGACTGCACAGGTAGTGGGTAACAGCCAGAATGTGTGAACTACTTAGTGACTCACCATTCGTTGCTTGTTGCCCTAAATAAATACCACATCTTGTGAAAAGTGGCTGGTTAACTTTATCATTATCCCCAAATAATATCAGAACTGAAGATACTGACTAAATTTGTACCAAAGCTATTACTTGACTGCAAAGACAGTCAGAGTGGGAAAAGCATAGGGATGGATATAGGCTATTGCCCCAGAAGAAGGAAGCTCCTTAAACCTCCAGCCAGTTCCTAAGCATGGCATCCTTGCAATGCTGTTCACAGTAGAAGAGACCATTCACACTGCCATGTATTTCCATTTATTAATTTAAACATTGTTGACACTTGAAAAGTAAAGGAATGATTTGCCTGCAGCAAGATCACTTCTCTCCAACCATCATCAACACAAGCATTCTGGACTTTTTTTTTTCCTAAATATTTGCAATATATGCCACTATAAAAATACAGTTTTCTCATGACAAATCAGAAAGTAGAAGATATCTCAAAAAGAGGAGGAAAACTATATAAATTAATAACCACAAAAGTAAAGCTGCAGTTTTGAGTCAAAAAGTTATTCCTCATGTTCTGCTTCTAAACTTTTTTGATAAAATGAAATAAATCATTGATTTGTCATCTTATGATATTGAATTAGTGTTCTTAAAAACAGTAGTACTTGAAAGTGCATTAACACTCAAATTATTCTTATTGAATACTTAAGCCACACACTGACATTATTATACCTAATACTATTTTTAAATACCCACAAAAAAGTTCTGTCTGCTAAGATATCGATACCACGGCTGATACATGTAAGGATGCATCCAAATCCTACCAAGCAGCAGCTAATCCTGGAAGCTCGGAAGAGGATCACTCTGGAGGCAGCAAATCCTGGTTCAGGGCAGCAGAATGTACATTTCTGATGCTAATCGCTCCCTTCTGCCGGAGACAGTGCTGCACTACTAAAACACTATTCACATTCATGTTCATTTAGCTCTGGTTGTGCCTTGCTAAGCAACAGACAGCACATGGACTTTGACTCCAGTGTCGGGAAGCTCAAAAAGATTTGGTCAGCTCCACTCCTTGAACCATCAAGAGTTTTGGGCACTGCCTGTATTGACCCTAACAGATTTACCCTAACTCCTCTTCCACTCCAGTAGCCCAGTTGCAGCCTGGCAGTAACACACACCCACCATCTCCCTGCTGTGGCTGACAAACATCCTTGCTTTGCCCACTCAGAAAAGGAGAGAGAAAGGAGTGAGGAGACCCTCAAAGGGCAAGCAGGGACATTTGCTGGGTATACACCTTCAGAGGCACACAGCTTTCTCAGCAAGAGCTGCAGGAAAACTGTCTTCCTCCTGTTGCTGTGCTGACTGATAAGAGCATGCTGAACTCTTTTTCACTTTGATTCATGCAGTGCTTCTCAAGCAAATTATTTTAAGACAGTGCAGGTGAGCTTCACTTGAAAGAAGCAAAGCTGCTGTGGGAACCCTAAGGGCTGCAAGGACAGAAAACTAGGAAAAACATACCAAACCACAAACCAAAACACATAGCCAAACAAAACAAACAGGTGAACCAAGTAAAAATGCAAGTGAACTAGTCACTGGTTTAGTATCAGTCACACCTCTACCAGCCATGGAGTAAGGTAAATCCAAAGGTCCCATTAATAGGCTGTGTTAGAGTGGTAAGAAGTCTAGTGTATTAAGGGGATGCTTTACTAATTCAAAACTGTAACAGCATTAATTTGGATAGTCTCTATACTTCCAACTATGGTCAATACATTTCCAATTCACTCTGCCACATTTTAATTAAATTATCTTATGGTAAATATACAAAAACCTCCATTACTTGATGGCATTTCAATCTTAGCTTTCAACTTCTTACTCACTCATGAAAAGTAAGCTTGGAAAACAGTGCCATCTAATGCTAAAGACCATAAACTAGGAAATTACTGTCACAAATTTAAAACATAATGTTGCAAATTTGTTTTACACTGATTTCCACACAGTTCTGTAATATTCAGTAATAGCTTAAATAAAAGTTTAAAACGCACCTGTCAAATGACAGATTTGGAAAGCAGCATTGCTAGTTGAAAAATATCTTTTATGGAAGTAAGAGCATCTAATTCAGATGATTGAGAAGTGTTTGTACCTGAACAGCAAATTCCTAAACCACTGCGGTACCTTCGTGTTGTCTGAGAGCACTAGGGAAACCTGAGGATCTGTTCTCAATTAGATCCATTCCTAATAAGTAAATATAGGATGACAAATAACATTACCTGCAAATCACGATATTGAACAACTCTAAAAAAGATGCAGAATAGTGTTGTCATTAGCCACAATTTATAAAAAAAAATAAATTACAATTTACAGTGAAAGCATGAAGACCATTCTGCTTAAGGACGTGGTTTAGTGGTGGGATGGCAAGGTTAGGTTAGCGGTTAGACTTGATGATCTTAAAGGTCTTTTCCAACCTAGATGATTCTATGATTCCATAGTGTTCTTGGTCAGCTTTGTACAGTAGGTTTGCTCTTTTGCCAAACTTCCTGATGCAGGAAAAGCAAGATGAGCAAGATCCTCATCTTTACAGAAAGAAACAGCAGGAACATGCATTTTCTAGGACAACTTTCTAGACATTTGTCAGCTTCATGTAGTCTGCAGCGTGGACTTTCCTCTCCAGACATTTCACCAGTTTCCTGAATTTGGTTCTTACACAGCAATGACATATGTGCAGAACTAGCAAGACTGGGTTTGTTTTCCATAACCTTAACAATGTATTAAGAACCTATATGGACTTAAACATTACACAGAAAAAAACAAAGGCAGTACAGTAGTGATGAAACTGAAAAGTTCTTCATAAGTTTAATGAATATGAGAAACCAAGGGAAGTTTCTCCTTTGTAATCACAAGTAGTTCATATATTAGCTTCCAACCCAGAATATTAGAGAAATTCACAGTGAACTGAATTAATGTATTAATGTTGTAATGTATTCATTCAAATTAAACAGACAGCAGAGCATTTGCATGAATTTTCAGCCACTGAACTTTTAACTCATTCTCCCATTTCAGATTGTGAGAAAAATCACATTTCACTTACAAATACAAACACTTTTCAGAAATATAGTCAAATAATGCCCCTGTACTAGATGACTTCCCTACTAAATTATTAAACATTCAAGGTTCTTTCCATAGATACCATAACCTTCTACTTTTAATCCTTCAATTAGTTGTTCTATACAACAATACTCTTCTCCAGGCTGATATGGTGAGATGGTTTTTTTTTCCCCCCAGACATGTTTCACTAAAAGCCCCCAAATGTCACTTCTATTTTTTTCCCTCAACATTTACTACAGGTCTAACACAAACATAAAAAAGAAATAGGAGATATCTTGCCATGACCACAGCTACTGTTTCACAACCCTGTTATGCTCAATGCTTTTACACTAAAATGCTAATAGTTTCACATAACATTAATTTTATCTTACTTGAGAATTAGTCCTATAATCTTCAGCAGACCTGCTAGGGAGATCAAGATGTGGATCAAGAAGCTTTGTTCTTCTTTTATTTCAACTGCCATGGAATACAATGTTATATTAATTAATTGTGTGGTGCTTGAATGATGTAGATTTTCTTCACTGAGGTAAATATCATCCTGAATTTAATCACAGACTGGTTTGGGTTGGAAGGGACCTCAAAGACCATCTAGTTCCAACCCCCCTGCCATGGGCATGGACATCCTCCACTTGGACCAGGTTGCCCAAAGCCCCATCCAACCTGGCCTTGAACACTTCCAGGGATGGGGCATCCACAGCTGCTCTGGGCAAACTGTGCCAGTGCCTCACCACCCTCACAGTGAAGAATTTCTTCCCAATATCAATCTAAACACACCCTCTTTCAGGTTAAAACCATTATCCCTCATCCTCTCACTCCATGCCCTTGTAAACAGTCCCTCTCTAGCTTTCCTGTCGGTCCCTTTAGGTACTGGAAAACTACTATAAGGTCTCCCCAGAGCCTTCTCTTCTTCAGGCTGAACAATCCCAACCCTCTCAGCCTGTCTTCACAGGAAAGGTGCTCCAGCCCTCTGATCATCCTCTGGACTCACTCCAACAGGTCCATATCTTTCTTCTACTGGGGACCCCAGAGCTGACACAGTACTGCAGGTAGGGTCTCGCCTTCCTCGACCTGCTAGCCACGCTTCTTGTGATGCAGCCCAGGATACAGTTGGCTATCTGGGCTGTGAGCACATCTTGCCAGCTCATGTTGAGCTTTTTGTCATCAACCAACACTCCCAAGTCCTTTTCCTCAGAGCTGCTCTCAATCCATTCTCCATCTACCCTGTAGTTGTGCTTGGGATTGCTCCGACCTTGCACTTGGCCTTGTTGCACTTCATGAGGTTTGCACAGGCCCACCTCTCAAGCCCGTCAAAGTCCCTCTGGATGGCATCCCTTCCCTCCAGTGTGTCGACGCTACCACACAGCTTGGTGTCATCAGCAAACTTACGAAGGGTGCACTCGATCCCAGTGTCCATGTCACTGACAAAGATGTTAAACAGTACCAGTTCTGGTACCAACGCCTGAGGAACATTACTCATCACTGGTCTCCACTTGGACATTGAGCCGTTGACCACAACTCTTTGAATGTGACCAATCAGCCAATTCCTTATCCACTGAGTGGTCCACCTGTCAAATCCATGTCTCTCCAATTTAAAGGATGTCATGCAGGACAGCATCAAATGCTTTGCACAACTCCAGGTAGATGAAGTCAGTTGCTCTTCCCTTATCCTCCAATGTTGTAATCCCTTCATAGAAGGCCACCAAATTTGTCAGGCATGATTTGCCCTTAGTGAACCCATGCTGACTGTCACCCATCATCTCCTTAATCCTTTTATTTACTTTCTTTCCTTCGTAAGTATACTCTAAATATCACGTTGCATTAGACTGTTATTATCACAACATAAAAGATTTTGGGTTTGGTTCTAACTTAATTTTAATTAAATTCTCACATGCACACACCCACACAACCATGAAGTACACAAATAATAAGGAAAGACACTGTTTTGGAGGCTCAAGGTAAGTGTTTGCCTTTGAAACTAAAAAGGTGCTAGAAACATGATGCAAAAGCAGACATGGCTAAAGAGTAGCTAAAAAGTGAGAAGATACCCTTCAGAAAGCTGAAAGTTTGTGCAAAGGATATACAAAGGATCATAAATTCTGGCAGGCTAAATGTAAGAATACAGGCAAAGAAAAAGGACAGGGAAAGTGTTTTAGGATCAGCTTATAAGAGTCATAAAACCTAGTAATATATCCTTTTTCAAACATATCAGGAACAGAATACCTGCCCATGAATCTGTAAAAGCAATTATTATTCAAGGTATAAAAAAAGAAATGCTCAGGGAAGATAAGTTTTGGGTTTTTTTAATTCATTTTCACTGTAGGGCAGCTTAGAAAGATTCCCCTTACTGGATCCCTTCATAATATAAGGCATAGCAGGAGATTGTTTTTTTTTCTCTCAAATCAAAGGGCTGCTGGAAGACACTGTAACAACAGAAAAAAACCCTTCTAACTCCGAACATTCTAAACAACAGCTCCTCGCTGGGCTCCGGCAGTATTCTTCTATGACCTTCTGGACAAAATTTACAATGAAATAACCGAGCAGTTAACTGTGCTGCGTAACCTTTTTGCTGAAACCTCAGATTCCTTCAAAATGAACTTCCTTCACCTTTTTTTCAGGTGACCCCAAACTCCCAACCCTACCTTTCCTTTATGATCTCCAAAGATTTAGTCCTCAAATCCATATAGTCCTAATTGCTTCCAAGCAATTGCACCAAAGCTAATGCATGCAAGACAACTTGCTTTGTTTGTGGGGAAAGATCTACCTTCCCTCCAACAGTTCAGAACAAAGCCATCCAAATATAAGATGAAATATTATTACTTTGTTTTTCCAGAATGTGACTGTTAACAGAAGCAGCTACAAAAGATGCAATTCTGCTTTAAGCTTCCTTACTAGCCTGCTTGCCTGGATAGATACAGAAATGTCTGTCTCAGTGAGTCAGCAGAATGCACCCAGCTTTCTTCTTGCAAAATAATGAACTGGTCACAGGACACAAGATTTCAGCAAACATCACCAACACAGTAAAACAAAGATAAAAGATTCTCAAATATTCTGTGATGGCATGACTGCACAAATTAATAATGGCATTAATCAAAGTATGTTTATTTTCCTGTCATATAAAAAGTGAACAACCCTAGGCATAACACTTGGTTTAGCTCCCATGCAGTAGCTACCTAAATGAATATGATAAATGAAATGAGTTTAACAGTTTTGCGGTAAAGGCAGCTCTACACCACTCACTGCTGGTACAATGTGTACTTAACACATGAATAGATTTTGCAATACAAAAATACACATTAACATTCTGAACTTTGGTATAAGTTCTATACACTAGAAAATGTATGCAGGTTTGCCCTTCTTTCTATAGAAAAAAGTAGTATAAGTTATTCTGGTGGCTCATGGCAATTTTAAAATGGATTACCTCTAATACACCATGTTCCATTATGAATCATTAGAGGAAGAGTGTTTTGATGATGTATGTCACAATTTATAGGTTCTCTGATGAGGCAGATAATACACTGATGTAATGCATTCCAGAGATTTGGGGGGGTGGGGGGTGGAATCCACTTTTGTTCTCTTTAAATGAATACACATGGCCATATTCTATGCTCGATCTACCCCTGCTGACATCAAAACCACATATCTAACATTGTCATGGTGGCAGGAAAGCATAAGGACTATGTCCAGCAAATATATAACCAGTATGTTTATTTTCCTTATATCTTTCCATGACCTGATCTATCAATTGCAAAGAACAGCCTTGATTCCCACTATTCAATAGTATGATTGTTACAGCTCAACATGCACACGACTCAAGTGCACAGTACATTCCCAAACCTACTCATGTACACATGCTACAGGCACTTGAAAAAAGAACCAAGAGATTAAAGCATTATAATACTGCAAACTGAACCAAAAGAAAAGATATCATGAGGGCTATTATCAACTTGCCTCTCTAACATTTTCATTAACATCTACTCTGAAGAGATTATTTAACTTCAGAATGAGGGGGAAAGTTGAAGAGGATGGAATTTGAGACTCTGCTCTGTTGCTTTCCTAGATAAAAGGGAAAAAAAACACCCTTGAGTTTTACTGCTGTACAATTTTCTTTAAGAATCTTTTACAACCTGGTAAATATTCAAATAAACAATGTTCTAGGTAAGAGTAATTGATATCACTCTCTGCAGTCAAAAGCAAGACTACTGCTCCTCAGAACACAAAGTGCTCTGTAAACGACTTGAGCATCCCTATTTAGTTCTAACAGCTTGATGTGACACAGTCACATGATATTCAGGATATTCACTCATCTGTATTCAATTCTTTGCAGTATTATTCCTTTGTTGCTTCCTCATGTCCCATTCTAGAGTCTTGTCTGTGAAATCACATTGTTTCACCCAGGGATGGCTGTCCCACAGCTGCTCTAGATTCAGAGTGGGCTCAGTATGTTTTAGTGTTTCATTTGGTTTTGCGTGTCACGCTATGATTCCTGATGCCCTAAAGCACTGGGGAAAATGCATCTCATCGGTAAAGTGGAAGCTTCCAACTATCCTGATAGTGCTACTGGTATGACCAAGCAAAATCAAACGCAGATTAAGAATGGGAGGCACAGGGGATTAGGATCATTAGCCCACATCTCCCAATGTGCCTCAGCACTAACTCATACATTGCCAAAAGCAGCTTTCCTCCAATTCCATAACACAATACATGGGATGCAGATGTTGATGCCCCATCGTGTATTGCCGACAGTGTTCCCTCATTCATGTCATGGCAGCCTCCAACTATCTCCCAAAGCCACCACATTCATTTTTATAAAGATATGAACATGACCAGAAGTATAACCCCATACAAATTTCATTTTGCTTCACAGTAAATTTGCTCATCCTGTTTGCAAGTCCCTAGTTCTGGTATGGCCAGCTAAGGCACAAATACTGACTTATCTGATACCATGGGGCATTAAAAATGGATTCTTCTTTTTATTACATTTAATTTGTCAAATTTACATTATTACACAAGTGTTACACATGACTGACTTCACAATGCTCATATAGTACATTGTTCTCACTATCTGATGCAGTTACTAGTATAAACTAAAAATGGTCATTGTAAATTAGTCATGGAGCAATTAGCCATGGAGAAATTCACATGTTGCACTGATTTCATACCCACAGTACACAGCTTTTTCAAAGGTAATTCAAATTTAAGTCGTGACAGGATTACACTGTCTTCAAGAACTGTAATGAAAAGCAGCTCCTGTGCTCTGTTTCTTTGTGCACATAAGTAACAGGAGAACAGCACAGCTGATGTAGGTAACTAAGGAGAATTTTGACAGTCAAGCTAAATGGCAAAGTGTTTATGACTTCTTATAGTATCAGATATCTAAAGAGGAAAAACAAAACAAAAGCAATGAGCAACACAGAGATGATCCTTGAGTTAACACGCTAGGATTATAGAATGTTATTCTACTCTAGTACAACTATTTCCACATCATTCTTCCTCCTGCATTTCAGGTGAAGTGATCAGAGATTCTTCTATTGTAGAAACATGTGGGGACTCACCGAACAACCATACAGCAGCACATACGGATACTAAATCAATGCCAAGCTGCTTGTTTTTCTCACATTATGTATTCCCAGTAATTCAGAACCCCGTTATCCAGGCTGTACTGTGTTTGTTCAGCATCTCCTCTGTCCTAACTTGCCAGTCTCCTGTGGCCTCTTTTCCATTCTTTGGGAAAGAAATTTCTGTTTCCTTCAATGAGTCACACATCCTCAACCACAGCAGTCATTGCTTTGTGCAAATTTTCACAACAAATGATTTCTAGGACCAAGATGCCACGTTAATGTAACTACCTAGCAGAAAGCGAAACACATTGTTGCTAGTTTTACATACTGCAGAAATGATTAGGTCAATTCTCAGATCATTTATCAGTAATGATTCACTTCTAGTCAGAAAAACATCAGCCTCTTTCAATGGGAATTCAGCTCAGTGGTAACAGAAGAAGTTTGAACTTGGTCTGAAGCTTTTCACGCTTTGAGCCTCATTTATGATCACCATGATTTAAACTTTGGCAGGTCTCATGCAGAAAAACTGAGAAGGGATAATTAACTCAGCTTCACACTACTATCTCCACCTTATTTGTTCTTTTTTCTCATTAGAAGACTCATCAGAATCCATAAATGGGAGCTGATCTGTGAATTAAATTTGTTCCACAATAACAGATAAGCATCTGCAAACAAAACTGAGTTTATGTTAGTGTTGTCTCCACCACAATCTCAGAGAATAAACTGCTCAGCATATTAACGAAAACTCCACCAGTGTCAGTTACTTTTTCAAAGCATGCAGTTATTCCTAAAATGCATGTCAAAGTTGGTCAGCCAGCCAGTCTGAGCTATCCTAAAAGAAGAGCTGCACTCAGCCACAGTTCTATCTTGTGCATTACACTTCTTTCAAAGCTTTTGTCTTTCTTTAGACTCTTTACAGATCTCC
The DNA here is from genome assembly GCA_013400195.1 of Aramus guarauna. NCBI lineage: Eukaryota > Metazoa > Chordata > Aves > Gruiformes > Aramidae > Aramus > Aramus guarauna. Next base: position 413,105 of record VXBL01006104.1, on the reverse strand, counting down.
AGCCTGTAGTTAAGATTTCCTTCTATCCCCTTACTGATAGAAAAGCCAATTTAGAACTCATCTTCTCTATTGCTACATCCTCATGCTGTTAGCCACAGAACAAACTGATCATGTGAAATACTTCTCTATTTTGAACTGCAGCCATTCACTGATATTATTCATCAAGCATACTGATAAATTGATGTGATCTTTCCAGAAGCAAAGGAAGACAACAACTAGCAACCGTAAGACCAGAATTGTTTCAAGAGCCTTCTACTTCATCATAGTAAGAACCGACTGTAAACTCTTTGTGGACCCAACTTATACTGTGAATACCTCCAGCCTCATGCAGCAGGAACAAATATAGCATTATATTTCCATTATATATCCCCACCACTACTTTCAAAAAGAAGCAACAAGTGTAAGAAAGAGGTATTTTATTACATTACACAGTGCAATGAAGATGGAACAAGAGAGGTTCAGACTTTTTGCTCCCTGAGGACAGTCAGGCACTGCAACAGGTTACCCAGAGAAGTTCTGTGCTCTCCATTCCACTTTTAGCAGTAGGTTGGACTAAAGCTCTCCGGAAGTCCCTTCCAGCCCAAGTTATCATATGATCTTATGATGCTACAAAACCTAAGGTATTTCTCTTTTTTATGGGATGTTTGCTCTCTAATCTTACACGTACGACAACTTTTTATTCAGTGATAGTAACTGATGCTTTGATTCTGTTAACACAATTAAAACAAATATTTGCAGAAAACCAAATGAATTCACAGAATGGTTGGAATACAGCTTCTGGGGACAAACATATCATGTATAACAACCAGGAAGAAAACAAGAAGCAGAGTCTGGACTAGCAATGTATTGAGAGAAATATATTAGAAAACAAACTATCTATGCCTACTTGTCACACATCATTTACAGGCTGGCAAGAACAACAGTAGTCTTGATTTTCCAGCAAACCATTTTCTACATTGTCAGTTGGGGTGGAGGGAAGGATCTCTGAAAAATCTGATGGAAATAAATGTGCAAACTTCATACAGAACTGAGTAATATCTTTTCTGTAAACAACAGTAAACGTGAAGAAGAGTTGCTTTTTCTTTACTATTTGGACTGAAGCAGTTAAGAGAGGGAAGAAAGGGAGACAGGTCTTAACTCAATGTTTCCCCTCTCTCAATTGCAAATGGAATTAATGAATGACAATCCTCCCAGCAGCTTCCTATTTTCCCTCCTCAGGGTTTAAAGGTCTTTCTACAGACTAGCATGCAGCCCTTGCCACTTTCAGGGCATGTTCTGCAGGAAACAGTTGCTTACTCAGCTGAATAAAAGCCTCTCCATGTTCACTGGTAGGACACAGACAAATCTTAAACGACAGGACAAGCTATCCTAAAGAAGCACCCTGAGTATGTTTTCAGCAAAGCCATGAACGGAGGCGTGACAAGCAGCAGACAGAACATAACATTCTCTTTCACACGTCAGGAAGAAAAAGAGCTAGTAACAAGTCTTACCTTATATGCACCCTTCTGCTACTGGGTGCTTTGCAAACATAGCTGGTTCCACACTGCCTCAAGATAGAAAGAGACAAAAACAAATTTGTATTTCAAGCAAATGGTGGTGGCGCCTCCTTGACATCTGAGGGCCTAAACCAGGAGTTTGGCACAGAAGGATAGAGACTGTAATTTATGGTGGCCCGTCTAGAGCTAAACGCAGAGTGGGAAATTGCCTTGTTCCCTCATAGTTTTCCCCTCAATTCTATGATTAGGGTGAGGTATTCCCCTCATCACTGACTTAAAAAGGAAAGGGGGAGGGTGGGAAAATAATTTTAAAAAAAAATCATATCCATCCCGGAATTTAAGAAGTCAAGCACAGTTTTACTGCTAACTTGCAGATTCTGGACAGGAACTGTCTGAGGCAGTGACAGCTCAAAAGAAACATCTTCATATAGCAGTTAATGGAGACCCACTAACCTCTTCATTTCACTAATATCACCACCTAAAGTCACTGGGCATGCCTCTAGACCCTCTTTAGAAAGACTGCTAGCCTCAGGCAAAATCCCATTTGTTGTTTCTTCTGCTTTTGCTGCATTCAATCCTACACAGCTAAGCTAGCACCAAGGTCTGATGGGTCAAGAAAAAAAAAAATTATCCAAGTGTGCTGTTATTCTGGAAATACCCACTTCAAAAGCTGTTTCTTACAGTTCTTTCAAAGAGTCTACTTTTCTCCAGAGCTATATGCAATCACAGTGTCAGGCAGATACTCACAAGGAAAGACAGACCTAAAGGATGATGTCAGGAAACTACCACCAAACCAAAAGAATGCTCAATAAATGAACATGGCTCAAAAATATTTTTTTCAGTAAACTCAGTAAAACTAATATAATTTCATCATTCAGGATCCTGATACAGGATTCAGTTTTATCACATGGCAGATCATTTTAGCAAAACAGACATCCATTGAAGAAATAATGACCAATTATGTGGCTGGTTTGTAAACTGATTCTAGTAGCAACAGCACCAAAATGTTTTGCTGCAGCTTATTTTACAACAGCTGTAAAACAGTAAATGCATAGGCAGGAAAAACTATGTTAGGTAGAAGTAGTATCTTTTATGATACCAACTGGTATTCCTGGAAAATCCAGACAATATTCCAGACATAAAAGCCTTTCTTCATATCAGAAATAGAAGCAGCAGTTTCCAAGGTACACATGAGTTTAGCAGAACTGTTTAGGTGCAGATCAAGTAGACCATCTTTTAAAGAAAGGAGAATTTAAAACAAAAAAGTCGAGCAAAAATATAACTTAAGACCATTGAAAACTTTGGTCTAGTCATGCTGAATGAGTATTTCTTGAAGAGAAAAAACAATACCGATAAACATAAGGAAGTTCAGACACACCAACCAAACAGGCTGCCTTGTTTTCCAGCATAGGACATACAAAGCAAAATGTCTTCTCAGTAGTGAGAACATTAGACTTTCTGTCTGGTTTAGAAAATTGGATAGGAGTAGTAGTTCCACTTCTTTTTCCTTTCACCTAGTCCCTCCAATTCTTTTTCCTTTTCGCCTTCTCATCTACGTAAAACTGCAAGCAAACCTTCAGCTCTTAACAGACAAATTAACATCCTTTTACAAAGGAATTAGTGAGTTTGATACATACAGAAACCCACTGCTGCAAGCTAAAATAGTCACTGCTTTATTTGAGAGAATATATTTACAAAACAGAAATTTTTAGTTCCATTATATAAAAATTAGGGTAAACTTTTACAACAACTTGGCTGCATTAGAGAAATATCAATACCTTTATCATTTTAATGATGTTGCGGGGTCAGTTGAAGTTAATGGAGTTGCACCAGGGATTAATTCAGACTAATTAAAGCAGCAAATTAACTGAAGGCTTCTCACACTTGCACAACAACAACAAAAAACCTTTGTGGAAGCTTCAACTGCTGTCCGTTTCACCTCTCTGCCAGGAACTGTAGGACCATAGCACTGCTGGTTGAAGAAACACAGGCATGTGGCTGAGCTACTGATGAAGCCGCTAAGAGAGTTCATAGGACCCTAACGTAATTCAGGTTGGAATGCTACTCAGATCTCCCATCACTGCAGGGTGACCAGCAACCCTGAACAAAAGGATACAACAATGCCATAGCTATCAGAGGTAACAATCTAAGCCATAATTACTAGATCCATCAGGCCTACCTCTTGACAACCCCAGAAGGGTCACAAAAATCACGCACATAGATCCTGCTCTCAGAAAGCTGCTGTGTAAAAGGATCAGAAAGGAACAGATGCTGTTACATTAGCTTTTATCCAGCTGAACTAACTCCAATCTCATTCAAGTCAAGGAGATTTTTGACACTTAAATGCTGATGGACTTTTACTCTTTTACCCATAACAGCATCCAAGATTTCATGTAACTCATTAAAGGTACTACTCTACTGCCTAGGACCGACAGCAGGACCGAGAGCAGGAGGGATGCCCCTAAAGTGTTTGCTTCTCCTTGTGCTTCATATTTATAGAGATACGCAACATGGTGGCCACAGTCCTGCATTGACTGATCTACTTAAAAATATCATTCACGCATTAACATGAAGTATCACTGCCTCTGCACAAACCCACCAATATAGACACTATGATTTGCAAAACATTTTCTTAATTCATATAACTGTTGGCTGATTTATATTTTCATGTCTTTTAGCAAGAGACAATTAAAGCTGTTCAGAGAGACAAAGCAGCCACAAAGTAAATTCAGAATGTCAAAATGGGTAGAATTTTAAAAGACTAATTTTGAGAAGCTGCATAATAGACTCAGCCTACCTAACAACTGCTTTGAATTGAAACATTTCAAGTGGATTTTCACTGAATTCTAATTTTCTTTACCAAATGTTTATGATCCAGGATGTTCTGTGACAAGGTGGGGGTTTTCTTTTATTTTCTTCTTTTTCTTTTATTTTCTTCTTCTTCTTCTCCTCCTGATGGACATTGCCATGAGAACTACAGTGAAATGCATTCCTCCTACTCTGGTAATAAGGTACATATTTGATTTTAAATTATAAAAAGCAATACTTTTTTGGCGTTGTTACGTTTAGTAACGCAAATCAGGCCAGCTGGAGATGTTACTTCTGCCCCAGAGAGTCTTGTGAAATGTTTTAAATTGTAAAGGGAAATAAGTGATTCTAGCTTTTACAATAACACAATTCACAGTGCCTTCTCCTGGTATTATTTTTCTGGGAATTGCTGCACATTGCAAACTAACGTAAACTTCTATGAGCACCTTGAGAAAAACATGCATTTAGAAGTTTATTTAGGCAAGGTAAGAGATTATGTTGAGAAGAATACGTTAGCATACGCTAAGCAGAATAGAGCCACATCTCCACCATGGCTTCATTTCCCTCATTGTATACATGGACAAATGAGCTTAAAATTCCTACTTCCCATTGGATGCAAAGTCGTAATGTTTACATTCTGGTCAAGTCCGACAGACAGAAACACAAATTCCTTAGCTAGAGTAACTGAAAACAGTTCTTCCTGGGCAAGATGAGAGACAACCTGAGTGATGTTAACTTTAACTGGTTTTTATAAAAAGTTTCCAAAAGTAGCTTAAAATTATTGATCCTGAAAAATTAATTTCTCAAGCCAAAACAGACTAAGTATCATGAGGGCTTCCATGTTTTTATTCAATATTAGTTCAGTTTAGATCACGGGATAGATGCCACAAATTTAAAGTGAGCAATTACAGTGAAGGTTGATAAGCCGAAGGAATAATGCTGACACTTTGCAGAATTCTTGTGTCCTATGGGTAATTTTTTCATTCCAAATAGTCTCTGCAATGCCAGTACATCCACCTTCCATTTGAAAAGAACATGCCTCTCTCCTAAACAATTGTTTGCAGACAATTACAATTATAGTGATTTCCAAATCCATGACAAAAATCAAATCGCCCCACCTCCTGGGCTCCAATGTAGCAGTTTTGAAAGGAAAGAGCCAAGTTCCCTTTCCACTAATATGCTTTAAAAACAGATCTGTACGTACTATCAGAGAGGGAGAAGAAGAATGATTTGGAAACAGCACTCAGCAGTAACTGGTAGCTTAACACAGAAACACACCCTATTCACATCCTCATATGGTAATTGAAAGTTCTTGCTATAACCTGCATTTCATGAAGTCCAAGAGATTTGACCCAAGCTAACTTTTCTAAAATCACTTTCAGCCTATACTTCACCTGTAAAAAAACCCCCTGTAACTAAAGCTCCAATAAGGTTTTTGACAATATATTAGATGCCTAACAGGGTCTAATTCTTCTTTCCTCCCATGTAGCACATTTTTTTTAAGTATGAAGATTAATTTGAATAAACACCCTTAAACAAATGAAATTTAAAGCCAGCTGTATCTCATAATAGAAGTGATAGAAATTGCCCCTTTTCTATCAGCACTTTTTGATTCCCCAGTTATATTTTCCAAACATTGAAAATACTGTTAGCTGTATGGACAGAAAGTTAAGATAAGTCTGTCTTCTGACATAGTTTGCAAGAAGTAATGCAAGAATAGAGTGTAGTAAGAGTTCATTCTGCAGTAGGAATTGGTATGAAGTGCATACGAAGAAATCACACCAATGAATTTTCTTCACTCAGGAGAAACATCAACCTAACCTTCTGTAGAAATGGCAGGAAACCCCTGTAAAAGAAACTTCTTTCTCTGGGGGATATGGAAAGAAGTGGACTAGTGTACTGTAGACTCTGAAATTTATCTCTGTGTCTAATTTTAATGTTATACATTTAAATATCAGATTTGTAGTTTAAAAGTTAGCTTTCTTCCCTAGTATGTTCCTACCTCCACAGAAACACACATAGCTACTCTATCAAAAGAGTTAAGCTGTTTTGACTGAAAGTGAAGATTTTATCTTTTCACGAAATTGCAGAGATTCCTCACAAAAAACATATAAACTAGATTTCCAGTTTGCTGGTTTTGTTACTGAGCCAAATTCTCAGAAAACTGTTTTCATGCACAGTGTCTCTATCCTGAAATGATGATTATTCATTCCATCTATTCCCTTGAATAAAGTTTGGAATAAGCAATTCTTAAGAGTTCTTGTATATAAACGTTTGCACTAATAAAAGTGACAACAGAAACGCAGCAGCAGTAAAGGAGCATGGGACACAAACATGCTTGATGCACTTGGTCACCCTTCTACCAGAAGGGGAGAAAAGGTCTACACCCTAAATTGCTTATAGTTTACAGAGGAAGAGTAAAGGTTGAAGTATCAGTTAAAAAGTAATTTTTGCACACAGGAGACAGAGATAGAGGAGTTATATTTGGTTTGTTGCTGTTTTGTTTGGTTGGGGTTTTTAATATATGACATAGATTGTAATATATTTTAATTAATTACTTCTTAAGGGGTCTTGCTGGAAAGAAGTCCCTATTCTGTAAGAATGTAACATACAGAAGAGTTTTAGTTGTTTTGCTGAGCGGAAGTCTAAATTTGTAAATAAAAATCAGTTTATTCCCAACACGTGTTCAACAGCTACATTCTTGTAAGACACTGAAATATGGAGAAAGTTGACAGAAATTAGCTTAGGAGAACTGTCCTGTGCAAAGGATTCAATGGGGAAGAAGCACAAGGCATCTGTCTCTGTGGAACTGAGCAAGTGGACAGACAAAGCCTAAAGTTTTAATAGGACAATAGAGATGACATGCAAAAATAAGACATGAAAAAACCTAGATGGCAGAAAAAGAATGGTGCAAACCTCCAAAGTCATAAAGAAGCTTGGAAACAGTAATCTCTCATTGCCCTGTTCTGCCTCTCTGCAGTTCAATTCCTTAATTTATTCTAGTCTGACACATCTGCAACTCCAGTCTTCTCAAAGCAATCAACAAGTCAGGATGAGGATCAAACTGATTGTTAGAGCTAAATGGTGGTTTGTCAGATTGCCAGAATGACTCTTTAAAAGAAATATATTATTACAGTTTTAGCAAGTCCATTAATGTCACAGTCTACAGCAAGTACAATGGGCATTCATTTTCCTGTGCCAGTCTTAGGTATATGTACCTACTCCCAGGATGAAGGATAAGCCACTGCTGTAACCATTCTATTTTACTTCTCTCACCTTCCAGACTTCCTCCCACAGATACACACAAACTGTGCTAGTTCATCCCTGTTTTGCAGTCATATGCAGAAGCTTAAACTAAGATCAGGGCCCCAGTGTGCTGTACATCAGTAGCAAGACACAACACTTGCCTCAGAGCTCACAGGTTAAATAGCCAGGACAGGTAAATGATAGGAGAAATAATGGAGAAAGCTGGAGATAAAGTTACTTGCCCAAGGTCACAGAGTAAGCCAGGAACAGGACCCATATCCTCCTCTTCCCTTCCTAATAGGTCACATTTCCTCTCACCTTTGGCTGAACTTTCTTCTCTGCCTCTTCTCCTCAGTTAAGAATAATTCATTCTCCAGCTCTCAGGTCAAGATTGCTCTTTACATACAGTAACATTAACCAGATAAGAAGTCTTTTGGTACCATATTAAAAATACTGAAAAGCATAGCAAGATGAAAACCTTTCAGCGAAGAATGTTGCTAATGTGGTTTCTTTATCCATACGCATGTAGAATTGTTTCTTTTTTACTGATATTGACGTAATTAATTTTGTCTCTTTGAGCCCACGGCAAGAATTTAATTTCTGCAACTCATAGCTTGAAATGTGAAGGAATTCTGCATTCACATTAGCTGCAACAATTCCTTTGCCCCAGAAGTATGAGTTCATAGAGTTTACTGCAAACACAGTAACAAAATTTAGTAGTGTAAAAGAGAACTGTGAATTTTGCTACTAAAAAATTTTGCATTTCTTCACCACTTTTACACGTAAGACTGGATCATCCATCCAAATGACTTGGAGCCTGAAAGAAATTCTAACTAGTTACTTGTTCTAGATAGATAAACAAAATTGTTGTCTTGACATTAACTAGACTAAGTTACTGCATTGAATAAAGTTCACTGACCTGATTTCTGAAAGTGCTAGATACAGCTCCTATTGACCATAACTGTGTTAATAAATTGACATTTTTTTAAATAGAGGTCGTCCATTGCTCAATTACTCTAAATCAGTCTGTCAAAGAGAATGTCCTTTGGCTAACTTCTATTAATTATAGTATAACATCCAAAGTAGCTGTAAATAACATGCCTTAAGCCTTTAATAGAAATGCTGATCACATCATCTTTTGTCATTATCTTTGAACTCCACGCCTAAATTCTGTACTTTTCTGGTTACACTTTGAGTTTGAGGGGTACAATACTTGCACTGCATGGCAAAGGGCTATATAATTTTAAATCACCCATTAAAAAAAAAAATGGAGAGCAGGCAATGGTTACTAAGGAAATGAGAAGGGTACATTACACAGTGAGGATGAATAAACAGCAACAGTGGATTTCTTTCAGTTGTCCAAATTGATGGTGCACATCTCCCACAGCAGAATTGCGTCCATTGGATTTATGGGCAGAGCAGCCCCTTTTACCCAGCCATCAGTCTCTGGTGAAAACTGCTGGATATTGGGATTCCTTTGCCTAAACATCATGATGTATTGTTTGAACAGAGGATGGCCTGAGTAAAGAACGTAATATATAACTACTCTTTGTCTACCACTCATATAAATAAAATTACCTAGTTTTAGCTCTTGAAATACACCATACCAAGTATTTCTTAATAGTATACTTCATATAATAAAATTTCAATATAGCATAAGGTTGCAGACCAGTGAAGAACAAATAGGTGGACTGCTATAACAACTGTATGAAACAGCTCCAAGGGAACCTAAATGAGAGTGAGAAAATGCATCAGGGACATCTCACAGTGAGAAGTTTGGATGCTGATGTCTGATTGCAACGCACCAACTTAAAGATTGCTCATCAACCTTAGGACTCTACGGGTGATGAAAGAGGAGACAAACGCCAAATAAAGGGGTGGCTGTAACTTGGTTAGTATGGCAGATGAGAGGGCACAGCTCTTAGGTTGTGGTTCAGTATTCTGACTAGGTGGGTGATAAATTCTTGGGTTCCAAAGTGCAGGCAGGTTTCTCTGACTAAAGCATAATTCTTCCTCCCAAACAATTTTGCTTACAACAAAACCCATGTCAAAAAGTAGAGAGAAATACAGAAAAAACAAAGCTATAAAAACTAAAGAATCATGATCTTCAAGCTAGACAGTGACTTTACTGAGCAACATGTTATAAATTAGCTTGCACATGAGTGCAGAGTTGGACGACTTCTAGAGATATTTTAGGGTCTACATCATTCCATGGGTCTATAGAAGCCACACGTTTGGCCTTTCATTTCAAAGCTTGCCCTGGCCTTATGCGGGCTCATGTATTGCTTCTCTTAAACAGAAAAGGAATGGAAAAACATTTTAAAGGCTGAAAACTCCCACTATTTACCCATGTTTAAAGAAAAGTGAATTTTAGAATAGGAAGTAGAAATAATATGTAGTAATTTTTAAAAAATCCTGTCAATTTTTCTGAAAATAATTTCAGAAAGTGGTAGTGGCTATTGCAGTTCCAAGCAAATACATGCATGAGAGCTCAGTATTAGAAGCACTAAAGAGAGGACACTTATACAGGTGTCGGGGGGAAGACATTGTTAACTTAGTCAATCACTATTCACACATATTGGATTTAGAATTAAAAAAAAAACAAAATCCATGCAACCTTAATTACTTATCCTTAATCTGAAAGCCTCACATTTTCTACCATTTTCATTTAATTTAAAACATAAATACTTTACTTTTACAATAGTTTTCCCTGTTGCATTGTCTTTTGAAATCCAATTGCAGTAAATTAGTCTGCAGTCATTAAAAAGACAGGCTGAAAGATGGACTGGCAATGAAATCAAAACATAGAACCATATTAGTGGAATAAGAGAAGTACTTGAGCTGTCTAATACGATATGTAACTGAACTTCTAATGCCAGTTTAAGCTTATAGAATATCACATGCTTGATGTTAACATTATAAAACAAGAAACACACCAGGAATAATAAAGAATAGGTGCTACGTGTGACTTCTAACCTCTTGGCAGATAAAGGTTGTACAAAAACCTTCCCACAGGTAGAAACTGCATGTTACACACTGTATTGCAACTTCTCCCTCACCATTTTCAGCACTGTGCTACAACAGGATGCACGGTAGGATGCGCAGCAGCTCTTTACAGTGACTTGGTCCTTAGTTTTCAGTGAAGGTTAACAAAGTATTCAAAGCAAAACAGATCCTCTCCAGCTGGAGGGAGGAGGAGATATCTCAGAATGTTCCCTATGGGTATTGGACATGGCAACACACAGTAAAGACTATTTAAGTATGAGCACATATAAAATTTCCTGTTGAAAGCGAGATGTTCACTTCACTTTTCTGGCTAAGTACTACTGATGTACCTAAAAAGAACAGGATTTGCCTTCTGTTTTAATTCACACAAACACACAGTGACATTGTATCTTTTCCTCCCAAAATTTTTAATTTCGTGTAACTTATATGAAATACATCTAATGTGAAACAGACCTAGGAGCCTCCAAAGTGCAGTGTTTCCTGAAAGCATCTTCAAAAGCATCCAGACTCTTTCCACTAATTTCATTTATACCAGCTAAGAAGACTCAAGACTTCCATTTGCTTAAGTATCTTCAAAATCTGCCTACTGCTTTACATAGTCAATTACTTTCCTCCATGATTCTCTAATTACTTTTTAATCCAAGTAGTGCTAACAGTCATAAAAACTCGCTACAGTTTCAACACACTGATTAATGTTAAAAGTTACATTGTTAGGCCAGAGACACACATGAAACAATTTCTTACTTGTTTTAGGGCAGGTAAACAAAAATCACATAAGCAGACTTTTTCCAGGCCGAGGGGAGGGAGAGGGAATTACAAATTTTGGATAACTAGAAGCTATTTACCAGCTTTTATTTTAATTCTATCAGTACTATAGACATTGATAAATACTGAAGAATGTAGTTTATCTGTTTCAAACCTCCTGTTAGAGAACTTGGAAAGATAGGTAAATATCTCTCAATTTAGTACTACCATAAGGAAACTACACATTAAGTTTTGTTTAAACAAACATTTCACATGTAGAGTAACAAAACAGAGGGACAGACAAGCCTCTTACCTCAGCTCAGGTGCCAGAAGTTCAGACAGTCGCCTCCAACTGCTGTGACCATTTTTCCACCACCTGTAAAAAAATACAAAAATATTTAATGAGGTAAGAAGAGAATGAATTCACACTGTTTAGTAAGGGCATTCACCAAAAAAAGTCACATTCATGCCTATCACCAATCCCAAACAAAACTAAGTACTCCAAGTGCAACAGCACTAGTACCCTTTAACATTAGGACATTTGATTCAGTGACAGAAGATGCTAAAAACCCCCACCCCAAATCTGAATCCCTTTGAAAACAGACTGAAATAGTTTTATTTCCAGAAAACTTTTAAAATATTTCTTCAGTCTATGAAATAGTTTACACAAATAAACTATAATCTTGTTATATCTTCATAAACAAAGAATTAAAGGATGGTAATATAATTAATGCCAGCCAGGATATGTTTATGGAAAATGCATCTCAACTAACTTGATGAGATTAAAAGTTTGTATTAAAAAGAAAATTGCCTGATGTAGTTAGAATTTTATGTGGATAAATTAGAGCTGGTACTTCCTCAAATGTTGACCAAGAACCTTGAATGAAATAAAGTCAATACATGTCATGTGCTAATCAAATTAAAAGCTGATTAACTGACAAATCTCAGTTGAAAGACTAAGCAGAAAATCCTCATCAGGGGAGCAGAGTTTTTAATGGGTTCCTGCAGGCTCTACAGGCTTTTAATAATTTATTTTTTTACAATTAGCCACCTGATGGGAAAAAAGTAAAACCTGAAGATGAGACTGAGAAAATGGTAAGCAAGAAGCAGGGTATGTCATGGATGCACAAGGACATATACCAGTGGAATCCAGTGCAACATGCACTTTAACAACACTGAATGCAAACACGTGCGCACATTTTGGCACACAGAATGCAGGGAGAAGGATTCCTTCTGAATTACTGCGTCACAGGACAGCAGTGAGAGCTCTGACATGTTTAGGTCTTGCTTGATCGCTGCATTTTGTTGTCTTAAGGAAGACAGACTTCAGTTCTTTAATACATTTCATTTAAATGGTTACTATATAAATGCACGTGTGCACGCTCATCTTAATGCACATACATGTATATGAAAAGGATGTTCTTCCTGGAGGTAACAAATATGGAAGGGGAAAGCATGCTGTTTACACAAAAGGATTAACATGTTGCCATGGAGATTTGATTCTTTATGGATCTGAGTTCCTCACCTTAGTGAGGAATGAAACACCCCTGTGTCATGACACTCCAATCAATGTGCTAGAATCAGTGACAACCATCAATCCCTTCTCTTCAACAAGTATGTCCCTGAGGGCTGGGAAATTGTATTTACAAAAAGATACAACATAAGATCTGTTGAAGATAACTAAAAAAACCCCTAAGTCAAAATTTTGTTACTTAATTCTCAACATATTACTGTAATTCCAATATTATTTTTCTGTCTTATCATTACATTTTTCTTTAAAATACCTAGTCTGAAGAGGGCCAGGGTCAGCATTTTAAGTATCTCCAAAACAACCATTTACAAAACTAACAAAGACCAAGCAAAACCACAACCTATGTGCAACTCAGACTAACTAGCCAGTGGAATGATTAGACTGAATAAACAGCCATATGAATGCGCACAGATTTCCCTCATCAGGTTCAGAAACAATGCAGGCAAATTGTTCTTCACATACTTTGTTTTCAGCAGCATCAGGGACTTTTTACAAGGGCATGTAGTGATAGGACCAAGGGGGCCTTAAGCTGGAACACAGTAGATTTAGATTAGATATAAGGAAGAAATTCTTCCCTGTGAGGGCAGTGAGACACTGGCACAGGTTGCCCAGAGAAGCTGTGGATGTCCCCTCCCTGGAAGTGTTCCAGGACAGGCTAGATGAAGCTTTGGGCAACCTGGTCTAGCAGAGGGTGGAGGGTTGGCACTAGATGGGCTTTGAGGTGTCTTCCAATCCAAACAATTCTGTAATTCTATGATCCCCTTTTTTTTTTTTTTAATTCCAGACATATCACAATAGGATAGAAAACACTTGCTAACAGAAAAAGCACTAAATCTGTAGAACTAAAAATTAATTTTTGCTTATGATAGTCAATAGTCTAGCATAAGAACTTTGAAGAAAGGACAATCATTACCTTTCAGAAAACAGGACAGTTTCATAAATAACAAATCATATCATCATATTACTCTTAGAGAACAACTTATTATTTGCTTCATAAGCATAGTTAGCAGGAATGAGTTTAATCAGCTATACAGGTTAAATAAATAAATGGGGGAGGAGGAGTATGCTCCTAATTCTGAGATAAGTTAATTTTCAGAAGTGAAACGTGGTACAATTTCATGTTGGATATAACCCAGTGCCCTTGCTAATTGCTATCAAAAAGCAGACTCTCATCCTCTGCCCTGAACCACTTGTTCACACCCCTCCTCTGCTTTGGGCCTAGTGAGCATGCTGACACAAAAAACAAACCCAAATAGCTAAACAACCCCCATCATCTTTCTGTTTAAAGGACACATTAAAGTGATATTTCTCAAGTTATTTAGGGACCCAGACACACATATATTTTTGTAACTACCTTTCTAAATCCAGCCCTTGCTTGTCAAAAATCTACAATGTTCAAATGAATGATGGGATTCAAACTTGATACTAAATGGCACATATGCTTCAGATATGACTACGGCTATTAGTGTTCATATCTAATATTTCAGCATCTCCTGTGGTAAATTATTCCCTGTAACTGAGAAGTAATTATCACAAAGTTATTGGGTTATCAGACTTCTAATGATGTTATAATCGCTTTCATTACACAATTGATTTGTCACAAATGCTCATATTACAAATATTATTGACCTCCTGCCACTCCTATAATGTAATTAAAGTTGCAGTTCAGCTTAACACATTGCCCTCCTGTGCTGCTGAAGACTCATCACAGAAGTCACAAAGTATCTGCAGACTCACTTTCTGGCTCAGCAGCAGTATGAGACCTAGGGCAGACATTTTGCCACCTATTCTCTGAAGTCTTACTTTCTCAATACTTTGTCTTGGCATTTTGATACCCTACTCTGTTTGTTTATTTAGCCATGCTTCATTTACCCCAACTACATCATATTTCTCTTCAAGTACAAAACGTATGTCCTATCCTGCAGTTTTGCTTTGCACGCTTGATACACTTACACCAAAACCAAATTAGCTTCTGCTTTTCCTTGCCTGGTATTTTTCTTCTTGATGAAATAACAGTCCAACTAATTCACCTTCTATTTTTTCCCTGATTGTTCAAACTTCTGCTTTTTAGCACAATTATTTTTCCCATTCATTTCTCTCTGGAGATTTTTCTGAATCTATCAAAGTTCAGAAGAATAGACTGAAGGAAGTGCAAGTGTACCATCCGTCTTATTTTAGCAGCTATCCCATCCAAACCTATTAAGCTAGGTAGATTTAGTACAGCATTCAGATCTTCAAATGAGCTGTCCTTCTGAAATAACATGAGAGCTTTGTGAGTAACCTTTTGAAAATGAGAGCCCTGATATCTAGTATTGTTAAAACATTTATTCAAAGTCACTACTTTCACAAAAATCTACCCAAGACCCATCTTTTCTTTGTTTTTTCTCATCTCACAATTGCTTTGAAGTTTAACTGATTGAGGTTAAAGTGCCTGCTAGCAACAGGGGGTTAATCTAGTTTGCATATTGAGTTCTGAAAGTCTATGAGGCCATTATACTATCCATCTGCCTACACATCTCCTGCATCTGAGAGACAACTACATTTTAAAAGCTGCAGAGAATTAAAAACACAGGATGAGGAAATTCCCCCCCACAATGTTTAACATTATGTGACCTTCTAGGACTAACCCAACATGATTAAGCATTAGGGAACTAGGGAACAATAGTACTATAAAAAAGATGTCCAAAATAGCAGAAACTCTGCAGTGTGATGGTTAAAGTATATCTTTAAGTTAGTAAAATGGGAAGATAATACTAAGAAAAAATAACACTGAAAAATAAATCTAAAAAATACACAAACCATTAAAAAACACTAGAGAAAAATCTTGGTCAAAAGGAGGAAAGAGTAATAAATATTATAGGGGTTTGGGCATTTCTGGTATTTAAATTACTGCATTACTAAATGAGAAGGAAAGAAAAAAAAGAAGTTATGTAACATAAATGTATATTGAAGAAAGGATGAATGAATTATCATTGTCAGAAGTGAGAAACAAATATCCAGTAAGCCTTCTAAATTGTAATGCTTGCCTGTGCAGGAATCTGAAATGCTATGTCACAAGTAGTCTACATCTGATATGGAGGGAAGATTCCAAAAGTAGAGTAACAGCACCTGACTTACATTGCAGTCACACCCAGTGTAGACTTCAGTGAAGTCAAGGGAATGAGAACAAATCTGGCCCATCATTCAGTAGCCATATATATTCATAATCCATTTTCTGATAGGCAACAAGAACATTAAACAGTAAACATGCAGATTAATTTTAAAAGGCAAGTTGCAAAATCCATATTGTAGTTCTCTAATGTCCTGCACCTTATGCCACCATTTAAATCTTTCCAAAAATCTCAATACTATTACACTCTAAGAACATATTGCTTAGCTGTGTGACAGTTTAAATCAGTAGATGAGATCTGTAAACAAGTGAGAATCAACTGCCTCATTTATCCTGCAGACCACTCATTTAGATCACAAAAAATGACAGGAACAATAGGAGAAACACACTCTTGTGAAACAAGAGTTACAATTTCTACCTTAAAACTATTAGAAAGGACAATTGTATCTCCCAAGATAGTGTTAATCTGTTTATGAGAACCATCCATGCTAGAATATATATACTAGCCCTATCAAATTATAAAAGATGGGAAGTATTTTACATAGCACAAGGCTTTTGTGGAATACCTTCACAACAGACCTGAGTACTATGCAACTTCAGCTATAAAACTCAGAACAAATAGCACAGAAGATGTGTGGGTAGGAGAGGCTAGCTAGAGAAGACAAAACTTTCACATAAATAATAAAGCTTAGGTCACATAAATCTTTCTAACTGCTACTGTACTACTGGTTGCTTAGCAATATCCCCTGACAAAAAAAAAAAATAAAAAAATAATCTATTTTGTTCATGACAAGTTCACTTACCAGAGATAGCGATACTTGTACTCAGACTTTAAAGATGCTTAGCAGGACAGCTAAGCTAATCTTAAAGAGCTCACTGCACTCCAAAGCATCTGCCTTACTGCTTGTTTCTCTCCAATTTGCTCCATGCCTAGCTATGCAGTCCTGTCTCCTTCCATACCCCACATGTAGCCTCTTACTTGACTGCACCATATACAGTTTCAGCTCAGTGAGACCGCAGAAAACTACTCACACTTTGTACTGTATTAGTTTCCTGCAGGCTTAGCGAGCTGAAGTAATTCCTTGAGGGATCAGATGAACAGAACTGGAGCTACACATAAGCAGAAGTGTGGAAGGTGTGAGATTGTATCTTTTAGTTGCCACAAGCTGTTAGATCAGTTTAGACCACCTCATCTAACTTCAACCATAAGGAAGAGTGTAGATTCAATTTGACTTTCTATTTAAAGAAAAAAAATGTTTTGTTGTTACAATAATGTAGGAGAAAGACAATACTGTCAGGCTACCAAT
The DNA here is from genome assembly GCA_013400195.1 of Aramus guarauna. NCBI lineage: Eukaryota > Metazoa > Chordata > Aves > Gruiformes > Aramidae > Aramus > Aramus guarauna. Next base: position 395,858 of record VXBL01006104.1, on the reverse strand, counting down.
GTCTAAGAGCTCTTCACAGGAAATTCACTCTTGAGAAGAATGTTCTCACTCTTCAGAACAAGTGATCTCTAGCAGGGAGATGCTGCATGCAGGGAGGTGGAAGAGTTCAGGCAGAGATGAAGAAACCCATCAAGCATTTTTTTCCAGTTTGGAGGCAAAATTTTAACAAAAGAATCTTCTTTTCACATACTCCTTGTCATATCAGTGTTCTGCCCATGACTGCACAAATAAATTCAAACCTCATTTCTGAGGCGTTAAATATCTCTCCAGTGTGCTCCATTTGGAAGCAGTTTAGGGAACACTCAGCTAAAATAATACGTAAAACCAAAGTTGCAACAACAGGACTGAAAATTGAGACCTAGTTTAAAAATATACAGAGAAAATTCCTTTCAGAGGATTCATCATTCCTATAGCAAGGCATGATCTCATGGTGCAAATGTCCATTTGTATTTAAAAAAAAAATGCAGAGCACAATATGTACTAAAATTATATCACTAATTTCTTTCTCCTTCCTAGGATCCTGAAACAATATTTCTATCTTTGAAACACAGCTGAACAAATATAAAGATACATCCATCTTAAACTCTGTCACGGTCACAGGAATTTCCCCACCCCTAACCCCACTTAAGTAATTTAAGAAACAATTGTATCCAGTATAACAGTAATTCTGAATTATAGATGTCAAGATTTGAAACTAACTAGTTTTCAGTAGATACCTTCCTCTGTTTTCATCAGTTGTCTGTAAGTCAAAAAAAAATCAATTATATGTTTAATTAACCACGCTATTGAAAAAAAAAAAAAAGAGCAAAAATATAGATGATTATGCCACTGCTGTTATTTTCTTGCTATTCTGAGTTTAAATTTAATTAATGTCTTTTGGGAATATAGTTCTTTATTCTTTGAAGACTGGTACAATTAACTTTCACCAGCATGATTAAGTAATTCTTCCTTATAAGATCACACTGTTTCTGTAAGTTTTTCACATTCACTTACATGTACCCCTTTCCATTTCCACACATAATACTAATGACCACTATAAAATACTGTGGATACTGTAGACTCATCATTTCAAAGAGGATGTATAGAGAAACTGACAGGCTTATTGATTCTTGACAGATATAATTAATCACTCTGCCAAGTACATTTCCTTATTCCTGTGCTAAATTCAGGCTCAATTGGCAGTAACTACTCTTGACCAGATTCCCATCAAACTGGTATGTGCCACTGGGCCATCCATCAATCCATTACACATATAACAAAGATGTATAAGGAATTTTGTGTTGGAATACATGCCTCATAAAAGCAATCCTCTAAAATACCCAAAGAACAATGCAGCAAACTACAATAATGACAGCAGAAACTGGTCATCTACATAGTTTACATGTGATTTCCCATGACATCTTAAGACAGGTGCTGTAAAGTTTAACAAGGGATTACCATCAATATTAGTAGCTCAATGATACTATACTGGAAGGTGTTAATGGCAATCAAGGGAGCCCAGGATCCAAAGGCAATCCTAAGACTTCAGTGAAGCCTGTGGTTGTGCCAATTACACTTCTTTTGCCTGATCAGGAAGAGTAACAAAGTCTCTCAGTGCAGCAGCAGACAACACAGGCAGCTAGGGCAGAAGTGAATCTCTGCAAATACAATACAAGAGGTATTTGTTGGAAGAAGCATGCTGTCAGCATTAAGAATATGGTCCTGACAGAAAACAAGTATTAGATTTTTATAGCACACACACAGCTGAGAGGCCTAGAACTTTCTGAGCAAGAAAACAGTTGGTGATGATTTCAAGAAAATATCTTACTTTCTATTTTCCCCCCTTTGAGTGTGCATGAATTACGCCAAGGTGCAGACTGTATCGTAGGGCACATCAAACACAGCATAACCACCTGGTCCAAAAAGGTGATTATCCCGCTGTATTCAGTGTTGGTGCAGCTTCACCTTGAACACTGTGTGCAGTTCTGGGCCCCACAATTTAAAGAGGATGAAGGTCCATGAAACTGTCCAGAGGAGAGCAACAAAGCTGGTGAAAGGGCTGGAAGGAATGTCCTATGAGGAACAGCTTGTCTAGTTTGGAGAAAAGGAGCCTGAGTGCAGACCTCATTGCTCTCTGCAGCTTTCTGAGGAGAGGAAGTGGGGAGGGAGGTGCTGAGCTCTTCTCCCTGGTATCCAGTGATAGTGCATGTGGGAATGGTCCAAAGCTGCACCAGGACAGGTTTAGACTTGACCTTAGGAAGCATTTCTTTAACAAGAGGGTGGTCAAACACTGAAACAGGCTTCCAAGAGAGGTCATTGGACAATACCCTTAATAACATACTTTAACTTTTGGTCAGCCCTTAAGCAATCAGGCAGTTGGACTAGATGCTGCAGGTCCCTGCCAACTGAAATAGTCTATTCTGAGGCAGATCACAGCTTCAATTCATCAATTAAAAAAATAGCATCAGTGAAACTAGAGTCACCAGCAGCCTCTTACAGAGGTCACAATATCCTGGCAGAGTAGGCAAAGTCTCAGGTTTATAATGCTAAATATTGTTTCTGCTGCCCAATCTAGATACTGGCTCTAGATCTGCTCTATGGGGTTTCCCCCTGCCCTCAGGGCAATACATGCAAAAAAATCCTCTCCAGCACATCACGAGCATCAAGGAACCAGCACCTACCCATGTATCAAAAGGACAGGAGGAAATGAAAACTAGTTTCAATGAAGTCATGCACTGAGCTGACTATAGTCTTGAAATATTTTGACTCTATTTCAAACATGGGGAGTCAAAAAAATAAAAATAGTTTCTGCAGACAGGTTTACTTTATAAGAAAAAGACCTTTTAACAGAACAATTTACATTTGAAAAGATGTTTCAAAAGCAATCTTTTCTCCCAGACTGTAATTTACAAACTATCAGGTTTGTTCACGATAGACAAAAACATTTGTGGTGATAAGTCACACCAAGGGCATATTGACCACATAAGGTTTTCCAGATGCTTCCAGAGGTGAAGGAATGAAGAATGTTATTCACCACTGTAGAAGACTAATTCCCACTGTTTTTATTTTCCTGCCTTCCTTTGTACCTGTGTTTCTCTGCATAAGCCCCAATGGGAAGAGGCCCCGCAACTAGTTATACAGAGCACTATTGCAAATTCAAAGGAGTTTTCACTCAATCTAGGATTAAGAAGCTGCTCAAATCTCCACGAAGAAACACACAGTGCTGGATTTCTACTGCATAATGCTGGCTTTTCCCAGATTAGTGCATTGCTTTTAGATCACCAAGTGCTAACTCAAGTATCTCTAAATAATTTGTTTGCGCTAACCAAGAAAACCATAACTCCCTCCCATAAAATTTTGGTTTTGGCAATTATGTTCTTGGAAAAACTGATGTGTCAAATATAGGCAAAATGCATGAGAGCCCAGGGGCAGAGCTGCATGGGCCAGTCCCTCCAAGTCTGTGGAACTCAGCTGTTGATGGAGACTCACAAGAACTACAAATCTCACAGCTCTCAAAACAAAATTTATTGCATTAGAGCTTTTTCAGAAGTGCAGTACCATGAAGGAGAAACAGTCAGCTGGAAGAAAAACAAACAAACAAACAAAAAAAAAACCAACCTAAACGCTACAAGTATCTTCGGAAACAAGATAAAGCAAACCAGAGGAAGTACATGCCTTCACATTTTGACACAATTACTTCCAAAGTAACTAACTCTTTCTACTTTTTTGTATTTTGTCTTTGAAGAAGAAATTCCAAAAGCACAAACAGGAATTACATTAGCTATAACTGCTCTTCAAAATATTAGGTTTTCTTCTCCTCAGATTTAATATTTTTAATGTACTTTAAAACTTTAAATGCAGCATACAGCTGTGCTATCTTACATCTTACACAAAAAGGGATAACTGACTGTATGTGTCCGTAAACAACTCATGTATTGTAGAAGTCCTTCTTTTGTTCTCTCTTCAATTTAGTAACTACCACCATGGTGGAAGAAGACAGTAATTTTTCTTCCTTCATATTTTGAAATTAAATCCTGCATGTTTTAAGACTATTTTTAACTCTTGTTTTCTTGTTAATTAGCAGACTTCTAATAATGCTGACAGCCACAACATATAGAACCTGTTACTTTCTGTAACTGTTCTAGCAGAAAGGAGAAGGAAAAAAAAAAAACAACCCAAAACAACAACAAAAAAACCAACAAAAAACCACCAAAACAAACAAAAAAATAAAACACCTTTCACAGCTCTTTGTGATCTTACAGCTAACTCTTGAAGATGCTAACTGTATAGATTTTTAGGATTTTGATAGTATACCATCACAGAAAGAGCCTTCTGCTGAACTCCCCACTCCAACTAACAAATGTGCACGTTAGTTGTGCCTCACAGTACACATACTGGACTTTATATAGGAATATTCTCTCTCACATGAATACTCAATGTGCCTTTAAAAATCATAAATATAAGCAATTAACTGGAGGACATAAATCTTCCAGTACTGAAAAAATGAGTGATGCATCTTCTAACTAATGGACTGCAAATGCTGTAAAAACTCAGGCTTATACGAGTGTTCCCATCCCCGGTGCCTTCCAGATAAATATCTAATTATTTGAAACTGTAATTTCAATATATGAATAATCTCAGCAGATTGCTGTAAGTAGATATTGATGTATTCCTACAAAAATGTCTTCAATGGCTGTAGAATCTATTTACACTTTTTGTGTATTTTAACTAGTGCATTTTTAAAGTCTGCTACTGAAGATTAACACATGTTCTAAAAGATAATTTTAAATTTTGAGAGTTTAAAATCAATTAGAATTGACATGAGGTCAGTAGAAGCTGTAGGCACCTGTTTTAGATGAAACAAAATCATAAGTCTGAAAGCTTAAAATACTTCCAGATAGAGCAGTATTTTAACTATTCTATTAAATAACAGTACTTATAAAAATATTTTATACTTGCTAATACCATTTAAAAAATATCAAGCAATTAAAGAAGAGGTAACAGTGTAAAAAAAAAATCTAAAAGGAAAAATTAGTTATTAACTTCCATATTGTCCATCCTCCCAGTTTCTATCACTATTACACCCCCCTGAATAAGCAAGACACATTGCTGACCCCACTGAGGTTTTTCAGTTTTGGAAAGAAAGAAAGAAGCTAAGCCTAAGAAACAAGTTGCATTCCAAGTCTATTGACTTATTGAACCTATTGTCCCAAAAAGGTTGCAGTAACCTTTTTGGTTAAAAATGAAAAATCAATATATGCTTATTTGTAAGGCAGACCACTTGGACTGTTAGAGCATGGTTTGGTTAACAATGAGCTAACCAATGAAAGTTTCAGTAGAATACATTGAGGCAAAAATCTAATGGCAAAAGCATTCCAAGCAAAAGTGTTTTTCTACTGCTACACAAAACTTTAAAATATTTATATGTTTACAGATAACCAGTGTATAAAATAATGTGCCTAGAGAATGTTTAGAGGAAGGAGATAAGAGATTTCCTAGTTTTCCTTGCCTAACTGCTGACTGTGTCAGGCTTCTATTATAACCAGAAAGTGAGAAGCTTCTGCTGAAGTGAACCTGGGGTTGTCTCTAACAATTTTATAGTGACATGTAAGAAGAAAACTCAGCAAAAGGCCACAAAAATTGGGCACTCTGGTCTTAGTCTGATCTGACTGATGCTCAAAAACAACCCATTTTTATACACAGTACATTGCAAACTTCAAAAATCAGCATTTGGTTGACTGCATTCTTTGATGCTGGAATCGTGTTCCATCTCTCCAGACTATGATTGTAAAGACCTTTCACAGGATCAAGTATGAAGGACCTCTGAATTAATTTTATTCACGAAGGATGCTGCTGGGCTGAATGCAATGAAGAGAGACAAAATGAAATATTCATGGCAGAAAGTTGTTCTAAGAGGAGGACTTAAGAGATTTAAAACTAAACGCCAACGTCCCAAAGTTGGAGCTACAAACTGGTGTCAATACGAAGCTTACTTGCTGGGCTAACGTAGAATTAAGTGCTGGTCAGTATGTAATTGAACATGATACACTGCAATACAAGAAATACTTAGTAATAAAATGGGCTGTTCAGTCCCTGGAATAGTTTTTGAAGAAGTTATCATCCTGAACACATGGCTAGAACTCAGTATGTCTTCCCTTTCCATATACAATGATTCAGTTTTTGAAGTGAAAAGCAGCACTTAAGTTTACTGTGTTAAAACAACAATAAAAATATTGTTGGCACAAAGATCCCATCAGCTATCCACACATACTTGAAATGGACAGAAAGAGGGAACAACAATTTCATAAGGCTGACATTACATTGACTCCCTTTCAGAAGCACTTAGTACAGTTTTTCATCTCAGAAAACATAAATATGTTCGTAAATAAAGGTTCTGCACACACAGTGAATTGAGCTTACAATCCTAGCTTATTTTAGTTTTGCAAGGAAACATGACCAGCATCATAAGAAAACAGGAATATTTTCCCAGTTACAACTTATATGAAGTCTGACTGCTTGACTCAGTGCTAAGGTCCTACACTCTTTCCAAACTAGAGATGTGTTACGACACTCATGAGAAATGCAATTGGTGGTTTCCTGAATTTTAATAAATTAACTATGTCATTTTGTTCAGTGCTTTTTTTCCCTATTGCATGCTTGCTGTGGCACATATCACATCAGTTATTGTTTTTAAAGAAGACTACATCTGTTAAATGTCAAAGCAAAAAAAAATAACTTAATGTATGTCATAAGATACTGTATTTTATAATAAAAATACTTTTATTGCATGCCAACCTGTAAGATCAAGTATTACTTTCTGAAATTCATTAAAGTGTAGGTACGTGAACAGAATACTTTTAAAAATTAGTATTCAAATTTGACTGTCATGCAACTCTTGCAATAGTCAAAGCTCCTAAATGGCAAATAAAGTTATGAAAGAGAGAATGCTTTCTTTTCTTGGCCAATGCTAGAAACATCGGTGGTTATGGTCTAAAGCTGACTGAAGGAAATGGGAAGCTTTCTACTGATTTCTTTCATTCTTATTCAGCCTAATAGTACTATTTGTTTTCTCCATAGGTAACTCAGTTAAAAACAAACAAACAAACAAACCAGGAACACAAGAAATCTAATGCAGAAGACAACAGAAATAGGATTGATTGAATACCTGCAGGAGCACATGGAAAAGCTCCTTCAAAAAAAGATGTCGTCTCCCTCTGCACAGAAGTAGAATATCTTGGCATCAAATGCTGGAAGATGGGGGCTATTCCATTTCAACCCTGGGGGTCAAAAGGAGGAGCTGGTGAACACACACACACACAAAAGGATTCCAAGCTGTCTTACTTCACATCACACTTTCCATGGTAATGAGAGATCATATTTATTTAGTACCTTAAGTTTAACTTCCTGTCAATAAGGACAGAGTATTCACATCATGCAGAATCATATTCTGATTCTAACCCACATGTAGTTTATGGTTTTGGGTTGGAGTTGGTTTTTTTAGGTTTGTTTTGCTTTGTTTGGGGGAGGGGAATATGTCTTATTAATGTTGCAGATCCACTAAATGAGAGAATGAGCTTGGAGTTCCTCCAAAATGGTGGCAGAATGCTGCAAAGAAGATTCTGCAGATTTGGGGTTGGTGAGATAGGCTGGGTTGTATAGCCCACAATAGTTAATCATTGCTCACTATTTTCCCACAAAAGAGAAAAAATTTTGACTTCCTGCTGGCAAAATGAACCATAACTAAGGAGGGGAAAAAAAAAAAAAAAACCACTAAAAGAACTTTTTGCACTAACACCTAAAAATTCATTATTTCATGTATAACAAATTGATATTCAACCATAATGCTTACTCCAAAGTAATTTTTATAGATACTGGTTGCAAAATTATAAAACTGAAATAGATAACTTCTAAGATCATGGTCTGTAAATAAGAGAGAGGGGACAGGAAATCAATTATTTTCTCCAATGTAATTAAAGCAATTCCAATTTTTAATGTAAGCTGTACTGTTTTTAAGGTACATTACTCTTAACACTAAGTCATTAAGTACATCTTCCGATTTAAAGAAAGTCTGATAGGTAATGTGGGAATTCATCTGTGTATCTGCCATAATAAGCATGACATTTTCTCTGGTGCCAGATGGAAGAAAGATGACAAAAGAAGTCACTTTCCCCAGTAATTTGAAGGCAAACAAGTCTCAATAGTTTGCCAGGCAGAAATGAAGTGAAAGTGAGTGGTAAGCCAGTTTCTTCAGACCACCCATTCTCTTTAGGCAGTGTTAGCCTTCCCTAGTGCACTGGCCACCACCAGAGAATAGTATGCTGCACAGAGGCAGGCACCCAGCTCCTTGAAAATTGAGATCATGTCTATTGGACACATAATAGCACAAAACCAAACAACTCCCTATTACCTGAACCAGCTCCAGCATGGGATGTGGCAAAATCCCAGGGACAGACAAAGATAGCATGAGGCATCACACAGAGGTAGGACTTGGCTTCTTCAGAAGTAAACGTGCATGTATTCTTGTGTGCTCCACAGAAGCTGCAGAAAGGCCCCTGGTTTTTCTAATGAAACAGTTCATGTTCTCCCAGGTTAAGGGAAAGGATTCATAGTTTAAGGATTAAGGAACAGTGGTAACAGATAGCAATGGGAGATTGCCTTTGATAGGGCCCAAGCTCCAGGGCCTGCCACCAGCCGTAACAGACTAATAGGCCTCAGAAACTTTCTGTTCCCTTTGGCTATACAGAGATGTACCAACTCAAAGGACGGCACGTCCTTTACGTTTCTGCAGTCAGATCTCCTTCTGCAATGAGAAATACGAAAGAACTGCTCACCAAACTGCTGCACAAGAGAAACTGCAGTGTTGGGAGGGAATGTTGATTCATGCTTCTACTGCTGAAATATCAGTGCTGGAAAAGGACATTTGTGAGGATGAATGACTGAAGAAGTGTAAATGGCAGGGACTTGCTCTAGTGCCAGCACTGGAATGCAGCCAGTACTGTCCTTGAAGCCTGCAAATTGTTCCAGGAATAATGACAAAAGCCAGCTGATGCTGCTCAGTCACATAGAAAACCAAACTTGCAGTGTTTACTGACAGCAGTCCACGGCCACAGATGACTACTTTGGCAAGAATGTCACCTACCTGACAAGACCCCCTGGTGACCCTAGATACTCTAAGATCTTAACCACAGTCACAGGAAAGCTTAGGTACAGCACAGTTGCAGGATGACAAAAAGGACAGTGGTCGCCTTGCCTGACTCAAAAGATTTGCTCTGGAAGTTTCTGGGGCTGCCAGAGATGAGAGACTGAACAGTCAAAACTGGACACCTTGCATGCCTGAAGGGACTGTTGTGGAGTCTAAGCTCTTCACACACTTGTCCGAGACTTGAATGGCTTGCACACATATCATCTCTCTCATGGCCAGGGCATTACAGATTGTGGGAATGAAGATGACTGAGTGCAACCACTGCAAGCAGCACACAATCACAAAGAAGTCTTGGGTTAAGGGTAGGTAGATAGTAAACAGCACAAAACATTTGCTGCTCTACTGGAAAAGAGTTTCAAGAAGCAGAGTGATCTGCTTCAGGTGGGTGGGAGAAAGGAACTGAAATTGCATCCTCTGCTTCTTGCATGTCTATACACCAGGCTGACAGAAGGAACAAAGATGCACAGGGTGTGTGGAGGGGTGGAGTGGGAAGGAAAGGGACAGGATGCAAGGGGGGGGAGCTTTCTAGTCTGAAGTAATTAGGCACAAATATACTCATCATTAGAATGAACATGTGGACACAAAGAAAAATCGTATTCCTTAAAACAGCATGCAGGCACCATAAAATGGATTCACCACTCCAAAAGAATACTGCTACAGCCTCCTGGTTAACAAATGTGGACTACTGCTGAGACATGTCTTTTAGCTATCTTTTTGAGCTGTGCTACCTTGGGTGGTTAATTGGATAGTGCCATGGTATAATTGCACACAACTGTTCAGTGTAAAATCCTCAGTTACTGGAAAGAAAAAGTTTTAAGAAAAATAAAGAAAAACTCCAATAATTGTTTTAAAATATGTTGACAAGTTGCTTTTGCTTCCACTCCACTGAGCAGACTTCTGCCTTGCTTGTCTGCTGTAAACTTATGCTACCCAGCACGTCAGTTCTGTGCATGTGACAGCCAGCCTTTTTCCTTGACAGGAGACAACCTTAGCAATGCGAGGAGCCAAGATTAGGTTCTAGTTGCTGGAATTTCAAAGAATTTCTTTGTTGAGACTCAGTAACTGTTTCCCATATTTATTTTAATAACCCACAATTGCCTACCCAGTTTCAGATTTTGAACTTTAAATCAGTCTAGTAGCTGTTACATACTTTTGAGGAATAGTTCAGCACACGGAGACCTTACATGAAGGAAAACATTCAAAATACACATGCGCTATGTAATTAGTTGTTGAAGCAGATCTAAAGCTACAGGAAGCAATACGTGTCGTTTCATTGTAGAGATGAATGAGCAGACAGAATTACTTACCAGGAGATCATGTTTAAACAATTGCTCTTTGCTAGCCAGTAGTGAGGGAAGCACACCAGGACAGCGGCACTGCAGTCCAGTCATCAGGTCTACTGCCTGGAGCTGGGCACACTCCAATTTTTAAGCACGTTTCAGAAAGGCAAATACACAGAAAGCTATATAAGTTGACAAAAAATTGGAGCAACTGTTCAGCATACTAGCTGTTATTCATATGTTATATCATACGACACCTTCGTTACCAGAGTGCACAATTAGTTCACCTCAATCTGTTAAATGCTTTTTGATGCTGACATTTACATCCCTGGACAATCAAGACACTGTCTAAGTGAATCACTGCATCTGTTGGCTTGAGTCAATCCTGCCCCATTTATCAGTTCTAGGATTTTCAGATCATAAAGATCACCAATACAAAATTACATTTAATAGTATTGAGGAAATTATTTATTAAAAAGTATTATTTAATTACTCAAAAGGTAAGCAAGCTGGCATTTTCTTTGATGATAAACTCACTCTCCTGAGCCTGTTCAGTGGCGAGAAAGTTGGTATCTTTCTCTCTTAGAACCTTCTTACAGCTCTAAACTTCAATGGCACCCTGCTGTATTTCTCGTACACATCTAATGAATGATGCAACCACTAACCTCTTCCAATGTAGGCAATGGTTTACGACACCCAACCATCACTTCTGATATTGCAGAACAAAGTTTTGCAAAGATACAGTACCTTCAAAATAGCGTGAACCTGAAAAGGCAAGAAATGAGCATATGCATAGGCAAGAATACATAACAAAAAAGTAAAAGCACATTAACTTTGTGGATTATCAGGTCATTTCAAGAACAATCAATATCAGAACTTTATTCTTGCTAATTCAGAGCTTCTTACTTGTTGGGAATTTCCATTCCTGCTAGGGCGAGCTTGGTGCTCTACAAATGAGGTGACACACACAGTGACCTTTGCCAATGTGTTATTGCCACGTAACTAACAAGCAGTAAAGCATATGTAGTTCCTTATCTATATTACAGTCCTCATTATTGGTTTACATTTGCTAGAATCTAATTAAGTGCAAAGATAAGTTGATGACTTCTAGTGCAGCAAAAATTTTATTTTTTCCAAAGATATTGCTACATCATCTAATTTTATAGTGGAATAGTTGGCAGCTCCTTCTGTAATTAAAGCATATAGTTACTTTTTAAGATATGGATGCTGTTATACTTAATTAAATATTCTGTATACAGTTTTTCCTCATCAACTAATTTATACATAGATTAGAGCTGTTTTATTATGCTATTACATATTTTATATATGTAAAAATACATTTGATCTGAAAGAAGGCAACTTGCAGTTAAAAGCAAGAAAATTAATCTGATTAACTTCAAGTTATTTAAGTTACAATAAAAACACAGCTAAAAAAAAAATCTCATGACAAGATGATCAGCTAGCAACAGTCCTGCTACAGCAATGGTAAGGTGTTCCAGCAGAGTACTGTTATAGTCATGGAGTACTGAGTGATTTTAGCTCTTGCTTATCTATTTTTTTTTGTTTGTTTGTTTATTCTATGTGCAGTCACTCTGCAACACATCTTGACATTTTACATTATCAGAGTCTAGAGATGGTTTCTAGCACATTACTGTGTGTTTCTAATATGGACACTGAAAAGAGCTAGAAGACTACATTCAACTTTAGAAGAAATCCTTTCTGTTGCATGATGTATGGTCACATGTAAATTAACCACCCCACATTTTCCATGGGGAATCCATCTTGTTTGGCAAAAAAAAGGGAATAATTTTAATCAAAATCAATTTTTCCTCACAATAGAGTCATATTTGAGACCACCATGAGCTCAGGAAGGGGCTGCCTCCTCAGGCTCTCATCCCCCCTCTGTGAACCATCACTCCCCAATGCCTTGTCCCTGCCCAGACCGACCTTTTTTCTGCCATGACCCTTCCTGCTCCTGCTCTCATGAGTCCCAACCAAAAATGCTTCTTCTCCTTGCTGCCTCAGCACAGCCTGCTCACCCTTCCTCTCACCCCCTGTCTCACGGCCGCGCCATGATGCCTTTCCACACAGCGTGTCCTAACAGTACCTGAGGTAAATTGAGATTTTGTCTGAAACTGCTAAAGTTATCCGAACACATACAGAAGCAAACATCAAAAATAAATTAATAAAGAAATAAATCCCTGAGGACAGAGAGCCAGGTGCCCTGAGGCACTCCTTGCTTTCCTTACCAAGATGTCTCCTCTGCCCTGAGGCGTCGCTCCAGAGCGCCCCTCCCCTGCAGGAGGCTCCGCCCCCAGAACCTTCCAGAAGCTTCCAGGCCACATGCCCCACCCCCCCCCGCCTCTGGGTGCACCCAGCCACCTGCCCTGGAAATGCATGCCCCGTTTTTAAGGCAAGGTACAAAAACCCCCAAACACTTGCGAGGAAAGAGGTGTGTGAGGGGAGAAGCGAGGGGAACACATGAAGTTCAAGGGGATAGCTTATTCCCAAAGTAGTACTTTGCAAACCACCATGCCAGCCTTCCCCTTCTCCCCCTCCACTCCAGAAGCCCTTCACCACACTGCAATCCCAGAAAGCAGCCAAAAGTTTACAAACACAAAGCCTCCTTTCAAGTCCAAAGCAAGGGGAGATGGGGGACAAAACCAACCAAGCACCAAGACTGGGGTGGGGCCTGGTGGACTGCTATAAACTACCTGCCAGTACCACAGCAAGCTCCATAACCCCCGGGGTTCAGCACCACACACACACACCAGGAAAATCTTCACTTCACAACCCCTTTCTTAACAGGAAGGGCAGCTTAATGTTGTCTTGGCTCTTAAGACTCAGCATGCCTGAGGAAAAGCAGCTATTAAATACCAAAGGGCACAATACAAAGGAAAGTGGTTTGCTTCTTAACATCAGTTCTCTTTTTCAGGTTTTCACTTTACTGGCTGCCATTTTATTAAACAGGGCCTTCTGCTTTCCCAACAGACTTTTCCTTTAGAGATCTCCCTCCCAGACATGGATATTTTCATAAGATTCCCTTTTTAATACCAGAAATGGAAAGCCAGCCCCTAAGCCTTGCCAATGCTTCAAGATCCACAGAGACTCTCCAGATACCATGAGGTGACAGCCAAAGCTTTTAGATTTCCTGATAGCCTTTCAAACAACAAAAGGAAGTCTTCCACAAGAAAAGAAATATCACTGGAAAAATTAAATACAACCCAGTCTTAAAAACTTCCTTCTTAAGTTTTCCTAAATAGGCATCAAGAAAAGTTACAGTGTACAAATTTCTGCACTCCTGAGGACCTCTGATCTACTTCTCACTGAAATTTACCCCTAACACAGAAAGGAAATCTGCACCCAGCAAGAACATCTTTGGAGAAAAAACAAACAAAACTCGACCACAAGACACTATCTCCTGTTTCCTGTGGAGGAAAGAAATAAAGTGTGCTTGCCCACAAGAACAAATCCAGCAAGCAGCAAGTTGTGACAGATGGACATATGGGTCTGCTTTAAAAATTCTTTGTATCTCATGTAGTTTGCCTACTTGGAGGAGAAAAAAGAAAGAGGAAAGAAAAAAAAGCTACTTGCATGCATTATGGACCTACTATGGACATCTTTGGCATCCAAAGCAATGGTGGATGGACTATTGTGCAGTTCTATAATGCTTTTTATCCAAGGATATTAAAAACACTGTAAGAGATCTCACAGAATTCTGCCTTTGAGCTTTGAGAAATAAGCATACAGAAATAAATAACGAAGTATTCATGCACACGCACTGGTTTTGTGTCCTCCCATTTTTAGTGACTAAACTTGACCTTGCTCATCTGATGCAGAAGTACTGAGCATCCCCCAAACGCGCTGAAGCGAGTGATACATGCTGTCGCCTAATAGCACTATACTGCTATTGCTAGTACCAGACCACAGATTTTGCGTGTACTAAGTTTGCAAGCCCTCAGAGGCTTGCCAGATTTGCTCTGTCTGAAGTTTTTCAGGTCTGCCTGCAGCTATGTTGTGGCTGGCTTTGCTGAAAAAGCAATGTTTTTCTTCTAACCAGGTAGGTCGGTCTAACCCATTTTACTTTTGTGAGGTACCACTGTAGTTTTATATAGACAGCAGTAACAAGTAGTTATTCTGTGTAGAATAAAACATTTACGGCTAACACCATGTAGTATACAAAAATATGGGCCTGGTATGATAGCAGAGGCCTTTGAGAGGTGTAGACACAGGATGCAGTGCAGAGCAGTACAGCAAGGGATAATAAGAGATGGGGCCCCAGGGCCACAAACAAGTCACCTATGATCAGGTAAAGAAATGCAGACCCGGAGCTGGATCAAAACAGATTTTAGAAGTAAGAAAGATAACAAAGAAAGAGTATTTAACATGCAAAATGCATCATACGCTATAAATTCAGATGCAGTGTGGAGTTACAGACCAATAAAAAAAGAGAATATTCATGCAAAAGCATGCTAGAACACATAAAAATAGCCCCATGTAAAATAAAAGGGAGAAGAGAAGAAAAGGGAAAAGAAACTAATGTAATATTCTCCAGGGCAAAGGGGTGCATCACCCCTTACCCCCCAAACACCTGACTGAAGCTCTTGATTTTAGTATTCAGAGGAGCAAGGAAAACTGATTGAAACTAGTTAGTGTGTGTATAAGAATTTTACCTGTATTATTCATTACTGGGATGTACTTCTGCAGGCAGCATTGATTTCTTTTGTTTTGTTTTTTCCTGTAGTAAATGGATGTGGACTAATAACGATTCTTCCATTAGACTGTGAAGGTTTCTATTATACTAGCAATAAATTCTTGGCTTATATATAAGGTATGTTTCCTTTTTGCCAACAACAAGATTTTGGGCATTACAATGCAATTTAGACACTCGACATTAAACTGAATCAAACATTCTACTTTATAGACTTTTACCTCATCCCTTGCTCACAGCAGGGCCAAGACACAATAACCTCCGACAGAATAAGCCTTCACACTTGTCCAAATTATGAGGTCAGCTTTCAGTGTTGGAGGGACTATTGCACAGAGTCAAAATACAGCTTTTATTCCTTTCATGATCTCTTTTCTTTAATCAACATGGAGAAGCTGACTGTAACAAACCAGATATGTTCCTGAAATGTATTCTACTTCTTTGTTTCTTTTTGAGAAGTGATTTATCTCTTATAGAAGAAATTTCAATCATGAAACAAAACTGCAGGAATCTTTGAAAATAGATTTTTCTCCCTTAAGAAGATTTTCCCCTCTAAGGCATATATTACCAGTAATATCTGCCAAAAAATATACAAGAAAATTGTTCAGTAAACTTTCTTGCCCTGATTATTTGAAATGGTTAATCACATGCTAGCAAAATCAATACATATATGGCAGTATATCTATACTCTATTACTGGTAACTATAATGGTGAACAGAACTTCTCCCAATAGAGAACTTCTGCCCTACAGAGTTAAATATGTGATTTTTCAGAAACTAAGCAAAAATATTTGTTTGTTACGTGAAAAAGGAGGGAAGTAAAGAAAAGAGCAGCAAGCCACGCCCATCAAACAATACTGAACTTACAGTTAAATATCACTTTGTTATCCTGCATCTTTGGAAGCACATGGAAGACAAATGTTTTAAAGATGAATGTAACAAACTGAGTATACAAAAGGCCTGGCTTATTACATTTATACTACGATTACAATGGGATCAGATTTTAAGCCTGATCTGAATAACTCCTGCCTGAAAGGCCCCTATCCACAGGGAGCTCTGTTGTACCTCTTCTCCTACTGATCTTACTTAAAGGAATAATAGTGAGAATTAGGAAGATTGTAAGATAAAACTGACAGCTCACCTAGTAAATTAGACCTCCTGGAACTCCTTCACGCTTCACGTAAGTTACAGGTCATCACCATCTCTTTTATTTGTCTTTTACAAACATTTCTTTCTGCCTATTTGCAAGCATAGTCATTCCCATAGTTACCGTTTTCTGTAAATATAATAGCTAAAAATCAATAGTCACTATGATTCTTTTGAAGTTCATTATAAATTTTAGCACAACCAAAACTAGTTAAGATCCCCTGGCTGCAAAGACTCAAATACATGAATAAATCTACACAAATGAATAACTATTTCGGGGTCAATGCAATTTTTCATCAGTGTGAAGAAAGTTTCAAAGAACTTTTTATAAACCAAAGATTAGGAATGAAGCAAAAATTTTCCTGGGAGAATTAACACTTAAGTGCATTCACTACTATAGTTTTGTTCTGATCTAGTTTTTAGTAACAGATGTTTAGTTTTTCATGAATTTCTATGCTCCCCATATCCCCCCCATCTGCCTCTATCCTCAAGAATGCCTCCTATAAAATATCCAGCACTTCTTAATCGCAAACCTTAACACTCTTAACATTGGAATATTATCTCTCCAGTTTCACTAAGGAGCCTCAGTTATCCCCTTACATTGTAGGAATACCATGCATGTGTGTTACCTGAAAACATAAAATATTAAACTAAATGAAATTATTTCCTTATCTCTAAGTTTGTATTTTCAAACTGGGGGGGGGGGGGGGGGGGGGNGGGGGGGGGGGGGGAAGGGGGGGCCACAGGAGACCCACCCTCCTGCTTACCAGCAGCAGATGGGAAGCAGAAGACACCACCTTCTGCAGCACAAATTCCAAAGGCTTTCTAAGCTCATGACATTCTTTTTGGCTCTGAAGAAAATCTCTCCCAAACACAGCAGCACAGAATCCCCTGAGAAAGCAAGCATCCAGCAAATACTAACAAAATGGTTTGTGTTTCTGCTGCCTTTTACAGATTTGCTGAGCAGTAGCAGAATGGAATTGGCAGCGCTACTCAGGTCCTGCTTGGAGCCGAGAAGGCAGCAGGGAAACTAAGAATTGTGTCAGTAGTCTCTCCAGAAACCACCAGGTAGTTCTACTCAATGAGTCTGTGCATGCTGTCTTTTTTTTTTTCCTGGCAACATTGTCCTTTTGCATGAGTCTGCCAATGAAATGATGGGTTTGTGGGAAAGCTGAAATGACAAAGTAAATGTCTTTGCAATGCTAAAGGCTTCCAAAATCAGTGGATGCCTTACATATATGCTCTTGTCTCCCAAAACCCTGCATACCCTACACCTGGCTGGGAACTCAATTCTCCAAGAACCTCTTTAAAGAGGTACAATTGCTGATACCAGTTTTGTAAAATGTCCTTTTTCCATAGTTTTCATCTCATTGGCAGGTGTCAGTGCATATGTTGTTTTATGGTCTATAGAATAAAATTTTAAATGCGTTCTCAAACTCCCAGCTTATATCTACAAGTATTTATCTCACACATTTTACTACATATGTTTTCTTTCACAATTCACTAGGACAAAGTGGGAAATGAGACATTACTCCTATTAATAATATGGTATATTTAACCACCATTGCTTCCCTTTATTATCCTTTCAATTCAGACACCAGCATATCACCTTAAGGTGCTTTAAGTCCAGCCAAAAAACTCAGTTGGATGACTCAAGCTATCAGACCATCATAAGGTTCCACAAAAGAAGAGACCTTTCATACAGAAAGGTATGCAAAACATTCAAAGTTACAACAGGAAATAACTTTTAAATCATCTATTTGTGGAAAAGATATAATTTCCAACATTCTAGGTTGTTAAACTGAGGCTGCCTTACAAGAGTCAAGATGAAAGCTCTCCTTTGCAAAGGTTTTCCATAATTCTCCATTTCTTGACTGTTGATTTGCCTTTGAAGGTGAAGTCCCCCTCGCAGAACACACCAAACCAGCCGGGACCTCTGGTCGGAGCTATGCCAGCCTGTCTAGTCACACACCACTCAACTCTGAGCAAACAAGAAAAAAGAATAAACAGACCAATCATCGGGTGGGATTGGGTTTTTTTCCCCCTCCAGCACAGCAGCACTGATCAAGTTTTCCCTAAATAGGTTGGCATGGCGTGCAGCCAGCTTACATAACCTAATGGAAATTATGTGCACAGGAGAGCCATGTAACTGACTGAACAGGGCTCTTGAATAATATGCTATGAAGGCTGTGTAAACAAAGTACTTCACAATATCTTGATCCTTTCTTACTGCTTTGTAGTTGTATATAATCAATATAACACTATCACAAGGACTAAAAACATGACTGCAAATGTTTTACTGGTGTCATATACCATTCTACAAGTGCCATTACAGACCTAAGTTTTCACAATGCCTCAGAATATTGTTATAAAGTTATTTTTCTATGTATGTATATTAAAGAACATAATGTACAAAGAGCTTTAAAGTATTAAAATATTAGGTTTCTGAAGTAAGAATAAAAGCTTTTTAAGGCTGAGAGAAGAAAAAAAAATTACAAAAAGCAATTCCAGAACTAAAGTTTCTGTTTCAAAAAGTGACAAGCATTTAATAACCATGCCCCTGTTGCTTTCAACAAAACTTACGCTCTAAGCTGCTTGTCAGTTTTGAGACGGGAACTCTGGATTATAATTTTCAAAACTACCAGTCAACCAAGTGACACATATCCTTACTTTTACTACCAGAAACAATGTAATACTACTCCATTTGGCAGTGTTTGAAGGTCTGAAGATCCTCTGAATTTTACCAAAAGTCAGGTATTGACTCTGTCACAGTGAAAATCAGGCCGATGCTTTTTCTCTCCTCCCTCAATATTTCATGAGGTTCACTACAAAAGAACCACCATTACATAAACAGCAACAAATTAATTCCAGAAGTTACCAATAAACCCATATTACAATGCTTAAAATTCAGTTCTACATTGACTACTGCTATGATACCTTGTGTATTTAGATCTCAAAAGAGAGTACAAAGGCATAGAGAAGCACTTGTTACCATGAAAATAAAAAAATCTGTTCTTTCAAATGACTGAAGGAGTAATGGGAGAGCAAGAATGAGCTTTAGACAAAACGGAAGATAGCCTTATAGCATGATATATGTACACATTGTCACTGACTATGGCTCATATGTTGGTTTATGCTGTAGCATTTTATCTTACATCTACTTGAAAGTACTCAAAGTTAGCCTTTGATATATTTTTCTTTATAAACTATTTCTTATCATAACATAGTTTTCTTCTCATTTTCCTGGATGCAATCCAAAGTGATTTAGGAACTTAATAACAGAACC
Source organism: Aramus guarauna (assembly GCA_013400195.1). Taxonomy (NCBI): domain Eukaryota; kingdom Metazoa; phylum Chordata; class Aves; order Gruiformes; family Aramidae; genus Aramus; species Aramus guarauna. Next base: position 376,258 of record VXBL01006104.1, on the reverse strand, counting down.
TATAAGTTATAGGACAGTTATTTCCTTATAACTAACTTTGCTATGCATTTTGACAGGCAGTCCATAAGACTGGAACTATGAAATTTATTAATACAATTTTTAAATTATGCTTACTCTTACTGATGAAAAAGGGCTCCCTAATGCATGCCTGTCAGTTCTCATTCTGTCAAAAAATACAGTTCTTTCAGAAGCCTATCCTACAGCCTAACAGAACTCTTCAACATTTCACCTGGTAAACAATGGGGTTTTTATACCCAATTCCAAAATCTTTTAAATTACAGAAAAGACTTCACTTTTCACCATACTGAAATACAAGGAACCCTGCCTTTCTGCTCTCATAAAGCTTTAATTATTTTCACTGCTATGCTATTTCAACAAACTTAGGGTTAGCAACAGCAAAGGACCTGCAGAAGAGAGCTAGAAGAGGCATTAAATAACCAATAAATCTTCCCTAAGAAATACAAAGTGCACAAGCAATGAAACTCTAAATTGCACTACCTTGCCGGCGCTGCTTGCAGGACATAGCCTGACCAGACTGCTTTGTTGTTTGAGTGCCCTGGACATCATTCCCTCTCCAGGTCTCTGTGAGGAAGTCTGAAGGGAGCAGATTTACATGTCCCCTTCAGAGGCCTTGCGCAGGAGCAGGGATGGCTCTACAGTGGCTGAGAGCACTTTGTCTTCCATGTCGCTCTCCTCAGACACTGCTCTGTGAGCTGGCAGAGATCACAGAAGCCAGGAACAAACCATCATCCTGTTTCCACCGTGCAAAGTAAGGCTCACAAAAGCAGAGTGTTTGACTTGCCCAAACTTGAATGCACATTGAGCTTTAGAAAGTTTATATGCTTTTGGCGGTAGAGTTATAGGTAAATGGACAATGCTTCCTTTATTCCTCACGCCTCCACAGGAAAGTGATAGAGTAGCTTCAGAAATCTTTAATTCTGTCTGATAGTTTTCAGTTTTCACCTCCATCAAGGCTACCACATCAGAGATACCATATATAGAACAGTGAAAAGTTCAAAAGATTTGTTCAGGGATACTGTAATCCAATGACTTACATACTATGACAATATTTAAGAGAGCCATAAAACAATCTCCCTTTTTTGTTACCATCTTGGTAAGTAGATATATGCTTTAATACCATGATATATCCCTTAACACCATGATGCCTAGACTGTCACATGTATAACAAGGACCATAATACTTAACTGAACAATTCAACAGTGCTTATGAAATAGTATCTAACATAACGATTCCAAGTCCAGGTGTACTCAGGTACTACAACCAGCAGCAAGACCCAGCTCTGTGCAAAGCAAGGCACAGCTCATGAGGAGTTGGGCTTTCATACCCTCCAGAGCCACACACACACACACACTACCACAGATAGTGAGTTAGGTCACACCCATTTTTCAGACTGAAAGACTTGATGCAACAGCCAGGGATAAACATGTTTAATGACACTTAATTACGTTCAAAGAAACTCAGTTAATACCCACTATCACAGAGAGACGTCAGACCATCTCAAGCTGCTATAGTCCAGAAGAGCAAGGATAAGATAATTTGAAATCCTACATTTAGATTCTAGTCCAGGCTACAAAAATCTTAACAGTTTGGAAGAGCAATCTTCCACATGCACTGACCCAGCACTTGGCTGTAAATAAAGCAGCTTCAAAAAATTCCTAACATCCTTCACATGCTGTATTGAAATTTTCTAAGTTGACTTTCCTCAGCAAAGTGGCCTCAGCTTTGTTAATTTGCAGTAGTTATCTTATTTCTTCCTTCTTTGATTACAGCTATTGTCTAGTGACTTTGCTTACAACACTGACCATTATTGACCACTTATGCTCCATGACATCTTGGCACAGCAATTCGTTATGCAATAAATCAAAAAACATTTGGCCACATTTCTGTGGCTCATCTGTGTTTTAGCATTCTTTTAATCCTTAAAAACTTCATATTTCCAGCTACAGTTCACATTCCTGGGCACTACAAGGTTTTGGTGTCACTTGCATCTCATCAGAAGAAACCCCATATAGTTTCATTGTGCTTTCTTATATTCTGTTTCTTCAATCTCCAAGGTAATTACAGAGTAGCTCAGAATCCTGCTAAGCAACAAGAGTTCAACACTCAAAACGTTTGGGCAACTGAGTTGTCTCAACAGCAACAATTCTTTTTAAATGCAATCCTACTTTGAAATCTCTTGACACCATTAACCAATATGTGAAAAGGCTACAACACATAAAGGTTTAGATGCCACTCAGAACTAAGTAGTTTAGTGAATCTCTTCTGTTAAATCATTTTGCTTTTATACTACTCCTATCAAAGTCTAAATCTGGCTGAGCTGCTTTTGAAAGTAGTTATCTTCCAGCTGGCAGTAGGAACTCATATAGATATTTTCATCAAGGTATTTTACTTGATTTTCAAAATATGAGATGCCACAACAAGAAAACAATGAAATATGAAAAAGGCAAACTGCAATATTTGTGTTTACATTTGCAAGCTAGACTAGATGAAATATGAAACACTTCTAGTCCTCAGTGTAAACAACTATTTCATACATTTTAATAAAGATACAAGATCATCCAAGGAATTGCCCCTAGATAACATGGGAAAATTGGAAAGTAAAATTCATGACACTTCAAACAAGTGAAAAATGCATTGACATTTTATTCAGTGCTCTGCCAAAAAAAAACCTTCTCAAACTGCCCATTATTTTGAGTATTAAAGAAAAAAAAAGCAAGTCTTTGGTTTAGACTGGATCAGCTCTAAATATAGAAGGCTCCACATGGGAGCTTTTATACTGAGTCTAGCTTAACATCCATTTGAAAAATATAATGAGCCATTACACAAAGTGTTATACCAAGGTCCTGGCCTGCTGGCCTTTCTCTTTTCTTGCCTAGCTTCTCTAAGCACACCATATGAATAATTCTCCAAGTAAAAAACAAACTGCCTTTATCAGCTTCGCTGTATACGAGCTGCTTCATGAAAATTCTAATAGTAGTGGTCAGTACATAGAAAAAAATATTTCTTCATCGCGCTCTTGTTCTGATACAATGCATTAATTTTCTTCTGAAAATGTACAGTTTTACTAATACTATGTGGAAGCACCTGTTAACATTACAATTACTCAAAAAGAGGCAATATTGCTGCGTTAAGATATTTTATTAAATAAAAATATTCAAGACTAATCAGGTTACTGTGCACATTCATAGATCTGCTTCAAAATATTCATATGTTCAAATATACCACTTTGATACAAATATCACAAGGTAACATCACAGGTAATAATCTATCGTAGTATCCTCAGATATGCTATCAAAACAGGAGCCAATTTACATTTACAGTTCTGAAATGGTATTCCATGTTTGATAAGGAGTCACACAAAAGCAGTGAGACTCAGATTGCTCTAAGACATTTCTTAAAATTTCTTCTTTCACACACTATTAAAACAAAAGTGAATATCCCTGTGATACCTAAATTGCCTTTGATATCCAGGCTAAAATCCACTACTACTGGATTTCCACACTGGTTTTGTTCATTTTTTAAAACAAAACCAAGTATACACACTCTTATATCACTGTTCCTTATCTAACAATTATTACAAGGCTATCAGTAAATACATTGTCTCCAACAAGAATCTCGCCTAATGTATCTCTTCTTTCCAGTTGTTTCTGACCAACTCAATCTCTATGTATCAGGGTACAGTTGATAAGCACTCCCCTTACCTAGTTCCTCTAGGCCATACTATTGAGTCACTGACAGTTGCTCCTCCAACCACCAGGAGTGTTTTTTCAGCCTGCTGCATAAGAGCAAAATCTCATTTCCTTCTTCACAGCTCCTCTTTTGTACACATGGAGACAAAAGAGGGTTCTTCTTCCAAGCAGCTGACAACTACATATCCCTGCATCATCAATACCTGAATGCGTTCTGCCAGAAGAGATGCTTATGTCATGGTGTATGACACTTTTGACAAGTTAGCTCACACTGTGCTTCCAGCTGCTGCAGAGAGATTTCAACCAGTTCAAATTCAGGTATTCTTGTATTACACCACAGTTATTGCTGGAAGCCATTAGATAACTTGGATATCAGACAGGATCCAGACCTAGGCTAAAATGTGGAACAGGCAGCTGGTGTGAACCCTGTTGCCACCATGATAAAACACAGAGACCAATTCTGAAAGTTAACATCAGTGAAACTATCCATGCCATTTACTTCCTCCTAGAATTTTGCACTTCTCTCAAAATCTCAGGTACCCGTGAGTTACAAGTTTTTATGATGTTGAAACGTTAGTAGATGTACTTAACAGAACAGAGAACACAGCCACACCTTTCCTCATGCACCCAATAAAGCAAGATTAAGATACAAAGACAAGCCAAGTGTTGCCTATCTCTTTGTCAACTTCCAAAGCCAGACACTCACCAGGACCACAAGAGGCACAAACAGAACTCGCTGCCAGAAATACTTTACGAAAAACCACCCATATCTAAGAAGATGAGGACAGAACGAGCACATCTTTGACACGAAGGTGAACAACTCTTTTGCCATACATAGTTTTAAATCTTTTAGTCTCTTATCCTAGGCATCCTATGAAATAGCAATTGTGGTGGATTCTCAAGAATCTAGAAAACAAACATATTTGTGTGCACACTGCCGGTGTCTCCAGAGAAGTTCTGTACCTGACAGAAACCATCACCCAGCACTCAATGGCTAAACAGCCCTCCTGCTACTCAGTCACTTTCCTTGCTTTTTCTCAGATATCACAAGCACTCCACAACAGTGTGGGAAACAGCAAGATGGAATAAGAGCTCTGAGAGCAGTGGGTATTTGCAATAAAAACATCACGTGCAGTCAAAGCCTCAGTGAAGTCTGTTTTGATTGAAAGACACAGCTTTAACAAGGTTATTGCAGCACTCAAATAGTAGAGCAGTATAACCCGATCCCAAAAATCTAACCATGCAGATAGGTAGTCTCTAACTATTCTCTTAATTTAATGCATTAACAGTGCACAATTTAATTGCAATACATTATTTTTTTCTATAAAACAGTAAACCATAAACTCTCCAGCAAATTAAAACAATTAAAAATTTACGTGAGCACTCAGTCAACAATTTGGTGATACAATCATGTATTTTCAATTAGATATTCACAGTCTGCAAGTGAATTTATTTAGGCTAATGTATCAGCGTCATCAACAAAAATATTCATCATCATTACCACTTTCATCTGGCAGAAATTAGTAGCAGATGTTATGGAACTTTTCCATGTTTATATTCATAGATGCTCGACATTCCCCCATTGAGTTCAAAATAAGAAAACACAATGAATAATAATCCCATGTTCACAGAACACTATTTTGAATCATAATCTGTGCCTACTTTCAAGTCACATCTCAGACTGCAGCAGCCATTATGTTTTGGACTCAGTCTTCAGGAAAAATAATTTGCACTGCATAAAGGATGTAAAACATCAAAATGGAATATCGGCTTGCAGTTCAATTACTGTCCAATCATTACAATTATTCCTTGGCAAGTCTTATTTGCATAAACATAGTCTTACTCCACACCACCAGGAAGAAGCATCAATTCTTCTACTTTGTAGTCCACTGGTAACCAGCAGCGTTAGATTTACTTGTATAGTAGGACAGATCTTTAAAGTATGTACAGCAAACTCCTCTACGTTAAAGACTATTTTCTTAGCCCAACCACACTTCCAATTGCAAACATTTATTCAGTAATGATAAAAATTGTGATTTAGGATTTTAAAAAAAAAAACAAGAAAAGACAAACACAAAAACCCACCGCAAATCAAAACAAATTCAAACCCCAATACAAAATAAACATGACCTCTTTGGCAGCCCAAAGTCATACCTGTTCTTTCTGCTGGTTAGGAATCATGCAGCACAGAGTGGTGACAAAGTTTGGGAAGGGCAGAGAGGCGGTTTCCCATACATACCTGCATGGCAAACAGGAAAATCTAGCGATTTCAAGAATCATATGGTAAAACAAGCTTCTTAACATACCTACAGACTCCTTTTGCTTTCTCACAACTATATTTTCCAGTAACTAAGGCCACTGAAAGTAGCTTTTTTTCCTTTTTCTTCTTCAAAGGATTATTTGTCAATAAATCAGTTTACTGCACTGGAACAGAAACATGAGTGCTAAGACAAGGGAAGTAGCAGGCACTTGTGGCAAGCAGCACAGGGGAGGGAAGGAGACAGCTGCCTTTTTCTTGGAGGCTACATGTGTTTGCACTGTCTCCTGAGATATAGCAACCAGGGATTAAAACGGAAAGGACCCACACTATAAAAGACATAACAGGGACAGATTTATTTCTACATCTTCTTAAACCACCTTGCTCTTCAGATGATCCATATTCTCCAAGATTACACCATTACATTTTTCTAGTTTACTATTTTGCAGCCTCCTACAGTCTAGCTCACAGTGGGAAGAAAAAAAAAAAA